>JAWNOR010000358.1:0-362500 GCA_035045885.1 Drosophila borealis | reverse complement strand
TGTTTTTTTTTTTTTTTTTTTTTTTTTTTTTTTTGTATTGGAGGGAAAAGCATTAAAAGCCGAAAAGTGTGGGACTTGTACCCACTAAAAACCCACCTACTTTCCGTATCCCTCTCATGGCACCACCGTTGGGTATCACTTCACGAAGGGGAGATGGCATGAAAGCCTCAGCTAGATTCTCATCTATGATTGACGATTGCGCTGTTGTTCAGCGCGACGCAAGGATTTGATTATCACTGCCGCTGTGGTGCTAATAGCAATCCAATTGTTTTGCGAGCTCAGTAGGATATCTAGTAAGTCGTTGACTATAAAAGGTCTCCCAATAATTTGACTAAGCTCTTCCCGTTCAGCAGAGAATCTTGGACAGACGAAAAAGACATGTTCAGCGTCTTCTCTGGCTGTTCCAAAGGATTGCGTGTCGGCATCAGCGCATAGGTTCTTCCACGCGGCGTCCTTGCTGCGATTGATAGCCTTTTTAAGTGCGACCCTCTTCGCTCTGTAGTCTTCCTGCTTTTCCTGGCAATTGCTCCTCCTGTGAGCCCGTTGGTAGTGTCTTCTGGCTATGTGGCATTCTCTCCTGGCCATCTCTATTTCTTGGTTCCACCATTGAACAGGTCTGCGCTCGTTTATCCGCCTTCTCTTTTTAAGCATGGATGCGTTGCATGCCTCCTCTATCGTTCTTCCTAGATAATTTTCACAGTGGTCGGCATCTCCATTGGCCGGGAGTTGCATGCTCTCGACCATTAGCAACAGCGCTTCTGGGCTGAGCGTGTCTTGGCTCCATGTGCCACGCTGGTGGTATTGGTCCTTGTGCTCGTCGGCGAAGTGACTTATTATCGCATGGTGGTCGCTGTGTGTGTATAAGTCTGACACCATCCAGGACACGCGTCTCGCCTGCTTTGTTGAAGGTCTGTCTGTTACCAACGTTGAGGAGCGACACGTTGATCGTTGCAAACGCGTCTAGCAGGAGACGCCCACGTTGGCTTGTTTTGCTGCTTCCCCATTCAACTGCCCACGCATTGAAGTCGCCCGCTATGATTACGGGTGAACGGGTTCTTGCGTGGGTTCTGGGTGCAATATAGCAGCTATATATATACACTCCGGAACACTTGGCTTTGGTATATCCGGTTGCCGCTATCCTGTCGGTAAGTTGCGCTGCTGGGCTTCCGCAGCTCCAAATTGCTGCACCACCGCCATTGCTTTGGGTCCAGATGCCATCATATTTGGGCTGGTATGGCTCACTGACGATGGCGAAGTCAGTGATTCAAGTTAATCTGGATTAACTTGATTTTTTGGCTGTTGGTTGCGACGCCTTAATGAACCACGGACGGGCCCTGCTAAGGTTATTGTGTGCCGTGTTCGCGGTCTCATATCTTGTGCAGATTATGCATTTTGACTTGCCGGTGCACTCCTTCGCCGAGTGGTTGGCCTCTCCACAATTGAAGCACAATTTCCAGGAGTCGTGTTTACTGCGGCATCGTGCAGCCGTGTGCCCAAGTCTAGGCAATTGAAGCATCGCCTCGGCTCCACTTTTTGGCGTATACGACATACCGCCGATTCAATGCGTATCTTCGCTACCTACAGAAGTTCGTTTGCGACTTTCTTGGGCAGTAGCATAGTAGCCGTCTGTGTGCCGCGGTATGCTTTCCTTAGCTTCGGTGAGGCTTCCGCAGGCAGGTCCCCTTCGATTTTAGCGAATACAGCTCCTAGCACGTCGTCGCTATTTGACCATTCGGGTATGTCCCGTATTTCTACGAGGATAACTAATACAAAATAATAACATCTTCGACGGCTTCGTGCCTTTTACATAACTAATGCATAATAATAATATATACTATAATATATAATAATAGTAACTAACCCCGCCAGCGGCTCCTTGCCGTGATTTGGCTTTCGGGAACGATGGCTCCTTGATGAAAACTGTGGGGCGGCGGACTTCAGTAGCCGCCTCACACCCCCCCCCTCCCTCACTTCGAGAAAGTGACGGTAACGTCGCCTCTCGCGTTCAGTGTAACGATGTAGTCTTCGTCCGACGAGATGCTGATAATTTCGGGTTCCATCTGTAGATTCCGCTTATTTGTTAACTTATTCGTTGCTTAGCTGTTAATGCCATATCCTCTCAGTGCGGCTCACATTTTTCTAGACCTATTCTTATTTATGTTGTTAGTGTTAACCTTATCTAAACTTAATTATAATGGTTTCGTTGGGCGACGGGTGTCCCTCTCACCCTTTGCCTACTCGTGGGCATCTACGCGCCCCGGGTCTTCCCCTTCATCGCCTGTCGTCTTTTGATAAAATGGCTTCAGTTGTGAGATGTTAGCCACCCTTTTCTTATGCTCGTCTGGTTTCACCAGCCGCACAATATTGGGGGACATGAATTTGACGAGTCCAACGAAGGCCGCCACTCTCATCTCCGCAAGTTGTAATGCCGGCCCTGGTCCTTTGATGCGCGCTGGAGGTTGCTGTGGACGATATAAAAGATTTCTTTTAACCTATCCGCCTTAGTCCTAGGGTCGAGCGCACTAGTTGCGGACCCCGGAGTTACTGATCGTGCGGGTAATCGAGGTTCCCTGCCCTGCATCAGGAAAGCAGGACTGAATCCCGTTGAGTCCGCCACACTGGTGTTGACCGCTAGCGATGTCTCGGGCAAAAGCTCGTCCCATGAACTCTGATGGTCCTCGATAAATATCATGGTCTTTACAGTCCGGTTGGTCCTCTCAGTGGGATTCTCTTGCGGACAGTAAGGGGCGGTGTACTGGATCTCTACACCAAGGGACCCCAAAAAAGACTTGATACTCCGGCTCGTAAACTGTACCCGTTGTCGCACACGAACTTCCTAGGTACCCCAAACCTACTTAGAATCCTTTCTCGAATCGCGGTCTGTAAGTGTGCCGCTGTGGCTCTTCTGAGAGGGACCAGTTCCACCCACTTCGAGAAAGTGTCTTGGAACACCAGTAACATCGTGTTGCCATGTCTCGACCGTGGAAGGGGTCCGACGAAGTACGCGCAAAGTACCGCCATCGGCTCTGCCACCTGCCTCGTCAGCATGCAACCAGCCGGTTTGAGTTGCTCACTCTTGAATTTTTGGCAGTCTTCGCAACACTTCACGTATTTGGCGGCATAGCGGAACATACCCGGAACATACCCCACCAGTAGTACCGCTGGGCTAACCTCGACACCGTTTTTCTGACACCTTGATGCCCGGCCGTGGGAGCATCATGACACTCGCGCAGTACCCTCTGGCGTTGACTACTGCCTACGCATGGTTTCCAGGGGATGTAGTCCTCATCGTCTGTCCGGTATCCCAAATGCCTATATAACTGTCCGTTTTCTTCGGTGTAATCCGGGAACTTGGCTGGCTCTTCGGCGATTCTGGCGCGCATACTCGCGACCCATTTGCAGGGGGTCTCTAGAGGATGCCTCGATAGCGCATCGGCCACGACGTTGAGCTTCCCTCGACGATAATGGACGTCAAATTGGAACTGTTGCAGTTCTAACGCCCATCGCGCGATTCTTCCGGACGGGCTCTCGATCGAGTTGAGCCACTTGAGTGCTAGATGGTCCGTTATCACGTCGAACCGGTACCCTTCTAAGTAGCAGAGCAGCTTCCGGATCGACCACACTATCGCCAGGCACTCTTTCTCAGTGGCGGAATAGTTCCCCTCGGCCTTCAGCAACTTCCGGCTCGCGTACGCTATCACTCGCTCTTGTCCATCAATCGTCTGCGTCAGCACTGCGCCGAGGCCATACTCACTCGCGTCAGTCTGCAAGACGAACTTGGCGGAAAAATACGCTCTTATTAGGCTAATGATAACATTTGTGGCTCCTTGCCTCTTTACTCAACTAATGCGACTACTTATAATATTGGGGCTCCTTGCCTCTTACATAACTAATACACAATAATAATGTCTTTGACGGCTTCTTGCCACTTGCATAACCAATAGAAAATAATAACATCTTCGACGGCTTCTTGCCTCTTACATAACTAATGTATAATAATAATATATACTATAATATATAATAATAGTAACTAATCCCGCCAGCGGCTCCTTGCTTTCTGGCTTTCTGGCGGCGGACTTCAGTAGCCACCTCACAATACAAGATCGCATCTCAGTACATCTCCTAACAGCGAAAACGAGGGTCGCTCCAGTCAAGACGGTATCCTTGCCACGACTAGAGCTGTGGGGAGCAGCACTTCTGTCTGAGTTATCCGCTGCACTCAGTCCCCAGCTACCTTCCGCTGGCGGCGACTGGTTCTATTGGTTAGATTCCACAATTGTGCTAGCTTGGCTTCATAAGCCACCATGCGCCTGGACTACCTTTGTAGCAAACAGAGTCGCAAAAATTACTCAGGCCACCGACTCCATTAAATGGTCCCATGTACGATCCGAGTACAATCCAGCGGACCTAGCGAGCAGAGGTGCCCCATCACAAGTGTTAGTCAACAATGAGCTTTGGTGGCACGGGCCAGAATGGTTACGCCTACCTCAAAACCAATGGCCCATTCCTTCAGATCCCCTCCCAGATACGACAATAGAGCAACGTACGATTGATGTAAACCTCGCAAACACGGCTCCCTCATTTTCTTTTCTTGAGCGCTTCTCCAAGTTCGATCGAGCCCTGCGAGTGTTAGCATACATCTATCGCTTCTTCAAGCGTTGCAAACGATTGTCGCTCCCGTCAACTATTGAAATTGACAGCAACGAGATTTCTTATGCTCAAGAAAGACTCATTCTCCTGACCCAGAGACAGGCATACTCGTCAGAGTAAACTTGCTTGAGCACGAAGAAACAGCTCACTTCTAGCAAACTCCTTAATTTGAACCCCTTTCTAGATGGTAAGGGAATTATTCGAGCATGTTGTCTTGTAAGAGCGGCCGAAGCACTCGGCTACTATGAGCGGCATCCAATCATACTGCCATACACATGAGCATATTCGCGTCTCTTGACCGCTTTCACCCATCTTATATCCTTGCATGGAGGCAACCAGCTCATGATGCGTTTAACACGATCACAGTACTGGATTCCAAAGCTCAAGGTGCTGGTCAAATCCACAATCCATTCCTGCAAAATCTGCGTCATTCGAAAAACGAAATTGCAAACGCAGCTCATGGGCGACTTGCCTGTGGAAAGAGTCACATTCTCTCGGCCGTTCGATGTTAAAAATTACAGCCTGTCTTATTACAAAAGGCTACGTGTGCGTCTTTGTGTGCTTCAGCACCAAAGCCATCCACCTAGAAGCTACATCTGACCTGACCACAGAAAAATTCCTAGCGGCATTTGCGAGATTTGTGGCACGACGAGGGTGCCCAAGTCAAATGCATTCTTTTTTCGTTCGAAAAAAGAAATTGCAAACGCAGCTCATGGGCGACTTGCCTGTGGAGAGAGTCACATTCTCTCGACCGTTCACTCACACAGGAGTCGATTTTGCAGGCCCCTTCGATGTAAAAAATTACACAGGTCGAGCCTGTCTTATTACGAAAGGCTACGTGTGCGTCTTTGTGTGCTTCAGCACCAAAGCCATCCACCTAGAAGCTACATCTGACCTGACCACAGAAAAATTCCTTGCGAGATTTGTGGCACGACGAGGGTGCCCAAGTCAAATGCATTCCGACAACGGCAAAACCTTCGTCGGAGCGGCCATAGTCCTCTCGCGCGAATTTGTAGAAACGCTTAAGACTCAACTCCAGGCCACTTACAGTCTCCAGAAACTGTCCTGGCACTTCAACCCTCCTAGTGCACCGCATATGGGTGGCCTGTGGGAGGCAGGTGTAAAGAGTTTAAAAAATCTATTTTATAAGTTTACATCGACCTCCAAATACACCTTCGAAGAGCTTTCCACGCTCCTATCCAAAGTTGAAGCATGCCTGAATTCAAGACCGATATCTCCAATGTCGGAAGATCCTACTGATCTCCTAGCTCTGACTCCCGGTCATTTTCTAGTCGGGGGTCCTCTACTTCCCGCCACAGAGCCAGAGGTCAAGGAAAACGCCACGTTCATCATAAACCGCTGGCAGCGCTTGAAGGCTTTGCAACAACAGTTCTGTCTCCATTGGAAGAATTACACAAAAGAAACAAATGGCAAACTCCAACGCGAGACATACAACGGGACGATCTAGTCATTATTAAAGAAGATAATCTTCCAGTTAATGACTGGCGTCTTTGTCGAATCCAAACGACCTATCCTGGCGACGACCAAAGAGTCCGAGTCGTCGACGTCTTAACAGCCCGAGGTATCTCCAAGAGACCTATCTCTAAGCTGATCCTGCTCCCGATAGAATCTAGTCTCCATTTTCATCCAGTAGAATCTCCAGTAAAGACTAGAATCCTAGATCCATAGGTCTGCGGACCATCCGTATAAAGCCGCATCAGTAATGTCTATTATGTTTTTTTTTCAACCTTCACGTAACAGCATGATGTCTCCACGCCAACAACAAGGCCGATCCAAGAGCCGACCGGCAGCGGAATCGTTCCGATGCCGAGTATGCCGAGGAGTCCACGCGCTGCGAAAGTGCCAGCGGTTCATGCGGTTATCTCCAGAAAAGAGACTCCGAGCAGTTCTGGTCAACAAATACTGCCCAAACTGCCTGGCTCACCAACATTCCGGGGAGTCCTGTCGCCGCAAGGACAAGTGCCGCAAGTGTCAGGGCGACCATCACACCTTGCTTCATTTCCAAGAAGCGCGTCGCATGCCATCGCGATCTCCAGAGCGATCCCAAACAATGCGCAGCACCAAGGCCCAATCGCGACGCTCTGCGCCGCCTTCATCCGCTGGTTCCATCTCCTTGTCGACTTTGATGGAACACAAAAGGTAAAGGTAAAAAGACGTCGTTAAAGACAACGCTTGCTTGGCCATCATAAGTTCCAGGACCTCTAGCTTCCAGCGAGAGGTCATCCTGCAGGTGATGCCAAATCTCCAGTATCGAACTACAACGAAGATCGTCAGCGAGAAACTGAATGAGCCCTTCAACAACGTTCCATTGGCAGACGATCGCTGGTTCCAGCCGGAAATCTCCAATCTGGTGTTGGGCTCGGATATCTACCCCGATTTAATTCTCCAAGGCGTCCTGCCGAGCCATGGCGGCGCACTACTGGCCCAAAACACGGTCTTCGGGTGGATACTGTCCGGCTCCTGCGCTCACCAGTAGGAACAGAGCCACTTCCCTCTCCCCTTTTTTTTTGCAATACTGCAAGGCGGGCGGCTTGTTCACACAAGAAGTGTATCCGGCAGTCGCCATCCAACCGCCATGTAACTCCGGAACCAGTACATGGAACATGAAATTCACCTCACTTACACTAATACATTGTAATGTACTCTGAAAATATAGAACAGATGAAAAATAACCTTCAAGCGAACAAAACGTGTTTTTTTCAAACCTTATTAAGAAAACTGTGCAGAGCAGAAACGCGCCCCCAACGATAATTCATTTCGTAAAGTTTCATTAACGATTAATGGTTTGAAATAATCAGAGAATTTAACAGAAAGTACTGTCCTACTTCTATTAGGGTTGCTACTGAAAACATGGTGTGAGACAAAGAAGATAGTCTTTACCGAGCAAATGAAGGAAAATGATTTCGCTCTCCGACACATATATTTTTTTTAAATTGGTTTTATTGTTATTTTTATACCCTGAACCCATTGAAAATGGGTAAACAGGGTATAATGCATTTGTGCAAATGTATGTAACAAGCAGAAGGAAGCGTCTCCAGCCCGATAAAGTGTATATATTTTTGATCAGCATCAATAGCCGAGTCGATCTAGCCATGTCCGTCTGACCGTCTGTCCGTATGTATGTACCCGCATATAAACTCGCATCTAGCAAAAACTTCACAAAATAATTAAGAATACAAGGATAGTTCACGATAAGTACCATTAATTGCTGTTATTTTTAATTTGAAAAACCAACTTGTGTTGTTTTATAAGGTTCTGTGATGCTAAATGCCCGTTTGCAAATTATTAATTACTACAAATTTCGCGTGTTATTTTGATTATTTGGATTATTTGCCTATCAATCAGTGGACATGATAGAGGCTGGCATGCCATCACAAAGAAAAGAAAAGAACAGTAGGTCTTATTTATGAACGCATAGTGTACGATATAGCTACCCCGAGATGGATACCATGATCGTCCAAGAGCCAAACATATTTGAGACGATCCCTTGTACACACTTGTTATTATTCACATTGGCTCAAGTCCGTATTGCTGAAAACAATAAGGGTTAATATTTATATATATATGCAAATATGACAACAATGAATATATATGAAAGTATAAGAAATAGTATTAGGATTAAGCAATGCAAATTTTATGAGGCTATAAACCATTTTAGTTACCTAATTAATTTTAGTTGACAAATGGTTTCTTTTTTTTTAATTTAAAGGTGGTGTGCTTAATGTTTTGCTCCAATACTACTACAACTAAGGTGCACAGCTGATATGCAAAGCATCGGCGACTAGGTAAAACGCTCGCAAACACTACAACTTGTCTTTAAAGTTGTCATCAATATCTTTTACCGTTGTTTACTCAAGTTTCACATGAGCTCAGTTCACGATTCGGCTCAAGACAATAAAACAACAACAATGGTTTAAAATTGTTGTACGCATGCTCATGTGACGGTTAGAAAAAGCTTATTTTTGTTCGTGAACCTGCCGAGTGATACCTTGGGTAAACAGAACAGCTGTAATTTAGCAGATCCAGCGAGGAAACTACTTTTGGCGGTGTGCTGAAGTGGTGTTTATACATATGTTTAAACGCAATGTTAATTTTACTGTCGCATTAATTTAATATGAGTTACATATTTTTTTTTAATTTCTATTTACCGATACAAATCATTTTTTGTGCGAGTCGATGCGCTCTCGTTTAGCACAAGCCGAACACTACTGCGTCAGTTGCCGATGAACGGCAATGCTCCCTGTCACCGTTATTCCGACAACGCTCGTTAATTGTAGAGAGTAGGGATTTTGAATAGGTGCCAAGAGCAATGAGCGGCTGGTCCGCAAGAGAAGCGAAATTTTTATTTTTAGGATTGGCACCAAAATTAAAATTTGAAATGTTATTCCGCTACGGCCAACTATGCTCCAATTTATAGCTGCCTGGATGGGCTCAAGCCAATGGAACTTCTGTCGACCAATGCCATTAAGTATGAATTTCTTTTCTCTAGTATTTAAAACTACAGTTTTTTATATTTCCGCAACAAAAAGGTTTTTATTTTACGCAACAATTTGGAGTATGGCATGATCCAAGCTAAATGTACACACAAGGACGTGTGAAATGTCAAGAAGAACGTGTCGTATATCCAACAGAAAGTACTGTTATTCAATATTACTGTCCTACTTCCATTAGGGCTGTTACTGAAAACATGGTGTGAGACAAAGAAGATAGTCTTTACCGAGCAAATGAAGAAAAATGATTTCGCTCTCCGACACATATATTTTTTTAAAAATGGTTTTATTGTTATTTTTATACCCTGAACCCATTGAAAATGGGTAAAAAGGGTATAATGTATTTGTGCAAATGAATGTAACAGGCAGAAAGTAAAGTATATATATTCTTGATCAGCATCAACAGCCGAGTCGATCCAACATTCCGGGGAGTCCTGTCGCCGCAAGGACAAGTGCCGCAAGTGCCAGGGCGACCATCACACCTTGCTTTATTTCCAAGAAGCGCGTCGCATGCCATCGCGATCTCCAGAGCGATCCCAAACAATGCGCAGCACCAAGGCCCAAGCGCGACGCTCCGCGCCGCCTTCATCCGCTGGTTCCATCTCCTTGTCGACTTTGATGGAACACAAAAGGTCAAGGTAAAAAGGCGTCAGTAAAGACAACGCTTGCTCGGCCATCATAAGTTCCAGGACCTCTAGCTTCCAGCGAGAGGTCATCCTGCAGGTGATGCCAAATCTCCAGTATCGAACTACAACGAAGATCGTCAGCGAGAAACTGAATGAGCCCTTCAACAACGTTCGATTGGCAGACGATCGCTGGTTCCAGCCGGAAATCTCCAATCTGGTGTTGGGCTCGGATATCTACCCCGATTTAATTCTCCAAGGCGTCCTGCCGAGCCATGGCGGCGCACCACTGGCCCAAACCACGGTCTTCGGGTGGATACTGTCCGGCTCCTGCGCTCACCAGTAGGAACAGAGCCACTTCCCTCTCCCCTTTTTTTTGCAATACTGCAAGGCGGGCGGCATGTTCACACAAGAAGTGTATCCGGCAGTCGCCATCCAACCGCCATGTAACTCCGGAACCAGTACATGGAACATGAAATTCACCTCACTTACACTAATACATTGTAATGTACTCTGAAAATATAGAACAGATGAAAAATAATCTTCAAGCGAACAAAACGTGTTTTTTTCAAAACTTATTAAGAAAACTGTGCAGAGCAGAAACGCTCCCCCAACGATAATTCATTTCGTAAAGTTTCATTAACGATTAATGGTTTGAAATAATCAGAGAATTTAACAGAAAGTACTGTCCTACTTCTATTAGGGTTGCTACTGAAAACATGGTGTGAGACAAAGAATATAGTCTTTACCGAGCAAATGAAGGAAAATGATTTCGCTCTCCGACACATATATTTTTTTAAATTGGTTTTATTGTTATTTTTATACCCTGAACCCATTGAAAATGGGTAAACATTTGTGCGTGGGTATAATGCATTTGTGCAAATGTATGTAACAAGAAGAAGGAAGCATCTCCAGCCCGGTAAAGTGTATATATTTTTGATCAGCATCAATAGCCGAGTCGATCTAGCCATGTCCGTCTGACCGTCTGTCCGTATGTATGTACCCGCATATAAACTCGCATCTAGCAAAAACTTCACAAAATAATTAAGAATACAAGGATAGTTCACGATAGTTACCATTAATTGCTGTTATTTTTAATTTGAAAAACCAACTTGTGTTGTTTTATAAGGTTCTGTGATGCTAAATGCCCGTTTGCAAATTATTAATTACTACAAATTTCGCGTGTTATTTTGATTATTTGGATTATTTGCCTATCAATCAGTGGACATGATAGAGGCTGGCATGCCATCACAAAGAAAAGAAAAGAACAGTAGGTCTTATTTATGAACGCATAGTGTACGATATAGCTACCCCGAGATGGATACCATGATCGTCCAAGAGCCAAACATATTTGAGACGATCCCTTGTACACACTTGTTATTATTCACATTGGCTCAAGTCCGTATTGCTGAAAACAATAAGGGTTAATATATATATATGCAAATATGACAACAATGAATATATATGAAAGTATAAGAAATAGTATTAGGATTAAGCAATGCAAATTTTATGAGGCTATAAACCATTTTAGTTACCTAATTAATTTTAGTTGACAAATGGTTTCTTTTTTTTTTAATTTAAAGGTGGTGTGCTTAATGTTTTGCTCCAATACTACTACAACTAAGGTGCACAGCTGATATGCATAGCATCGGCGACACTTGTTATTATTCATATTGGCTAAGTCCGCTTTTCGTAAATCCCGGAAATGGAAAGTGACTTAGTTAGAATTTATTATAATTTCCATATTTATACCAATTGGATCCTTCATTTAAGTAGTTTCTATATAGATTATTTGAAATTACTTTACTTTAATAGCATTAATAATTAACTATAATATAGTTGCTTCCCTCCCAACTAACCGAGAGTTTAAATATCTTGTTTAATCTAGGCAAAAATATAATTTAATTCATTGCTAAACCGAAGCGAAAAGTTGCTGAAAACAAGGGTTAATATTTATATATATATATGCAAATATGACAATGAATATAAATGAAAGTATAATAAATAGTATTAGGATTAAGCAATACAAATTTTATGAGGCTATAGACCTTTTTAGTTACCTAATTAATTTTAGTTGATAAATGGTTTATTTTTTTTTTAGTTTAAAGGTGGTGTGCTTAATGTTTTGCTCCACTACTACTACAACTAAGGTGCACAGCTGATATGCATAGCATCGGCGACTAGGTAAAACGCTCGCAAACACTACAACTTGTCTTTAAAGTTGTCATCAATATCTTTTACCGTTGTTTACTCAAGTTTCACATGAGCTCAGTTCACGATTCGGCTCAAGACAATAAAACAACAACAATGGTTTAAAATTGTTGTACGCATGCTCATGTGACGGTTAGAAAAAGCTTATTTTTGTTCGTGAACCTGCCGAGTGATACCTTGGGTAAACAGAACAGCTGTAATTTAGCAGCTCCAGCGAACACTACTGCGTCAGTTGCCGATGAACGGCAATGCTCCCTGTCACCGTTATTCCGACAACGCTCGTTAATTGTAGAGAGTAGGGATTTTGAATAGGTGCCAAGAGCAATGAGCGGCTGGTCCGCAAGAGAAGCGAAATTTTTATTTTTAGGATTGGCACCAAAATTAAAATTTGAAATGTTATTCCGCTACGGCCAACTATGCTCCAATTTATAGCTGCCTGGATGGGCTCAAGCCAATGGAACTTCTGTCGACCAATGCCATTAAGTATGAATTTCTTTTCTCTAGTATTTAAAACTACAGTTTTTATATTTCCGCAAGAAAAAGGTTTTTATTTTACGCAACAATTTGGAGTATGGCATGATCCAAGCTAAATGTACACACAAGGACGTGTGAAATGTCAAGAAGAACGTGTCGTATATCCAACAAATTATTGTGATTATTATTTTTGAATGTTAACGATTAATGGTTTGTAATAATCAGAGAATTTAACAGAAAGTACTGTTATTCAATATTACTGTCCTACTTCTATTAGGGTTGCTACTGAAAACATGGTGTGAGACAAAGAAGATAGTCTTTACCGAGCAATGTATTTGTGCAAATGAATGTAACAGGCAGAAAGTAGCATCTCCGACCCCATAAAGTATATATATTCTTGATCAGCATCAACAGCCGAGTCGATCTAGCCATGTCTGTCTGTCTGTCTGTCCTTTTAAGATACACTGCAATGCCAGTCATACCGGTGTGTAGTGTTGTGTTGTCCCGATCGCCTACAAGTCATGAAAATAAATTAAATGCCAACGCAGTTATTCGGTGACAGAAAAACAATGGTTGGCAGCGGTCGTGAAGAAATTTCGTGCATATATAAAAGGACATGAATTTGGCATACATACTGATCATGCATCGTAAAAATAGATCAGGTTTCAAGCTGGGCTCTTAAACTACAAGCATTTTCCTTCAAAGTCCATCATTGAATAAGTAGTCAAAACACTTTTCCTGATGCCCACTCTCGCGTACATACGATGGACTTATCTTCACTTAGTGTAGATAAATCCATTGACTTAAAATCTCTATATTTTAATTCTATGGAGTATACGGAATAAAGAAAAAAAGTGCTGAGTAATCAGACTCAATTGCTGGATCTCAAAGTTGTTGACGATATCATTTATCGCAGAACAGCACACGCAACTGGCGAAATGATAGCCGATGACTTGTGTTGGAAGCTGTGGATTCCGAAATTTCGTAACTGACGTTTTAATTTAGTGTCGCGAATCACCATTAGCTGCAAGCAATGGCATAGTAAAAAAAAGTAAGACTGAATTCGTCGTTACTACTATTAGCCAAATTTAGTGAATGACGTAAAACGTTTATTATTAGCTGCGTTAGTTGCAAGTGCATCAAGCAAGAATCAGCCTTTACGACCACCAATAATTCATTCTACCGATACCCAAAGAGTAAGAGTAAGCAGTGCAACATAACTTTATGTCTATGTATGCATTTTGCGAGTAAGCCGATCAGTACTTGCTACCATTAGGGCGTATATCATTGGTATTAACAGCTTAGTAGAATAGAATGTTCCCTTCGTTCAGGTGTTTGCTCAGCCATTCATAGCAGTCCTTATCGTGTTGAACTTGGGCAGATTATAATAACGTATATTTCAGTGTTGATCAGGAAGTCTTCCGCCGCAATTTTCAGCAGAATAACTGTTGAGTTGCCTATTTGATCATTTTACAACAACACGCTATATCGGGTTTATTAATCACAATGAGATAAGTTATAAAGTTATTTGACATTTTTAAGGCAGCCACGATAAGTGCAAGAGAGGCTTCTTTTACAAAGAACAGCCTTTTTTCTGTTTGTATGAATGATTGCTTATGCTAATGAAATGCGACTTATGCAGAATCCAACATACATCCCTCTTGCTGATTCAGTATGCGAATTTTACGCAAAAGATTTATAACATTGGGAGCAAATTAACCAGCGACTTGGTTGGTCCTTGACGTTATTCGGCCGATCGAGATTAGGGAACAAACAATGATAGTTGTACTTAAACCTCATTTCAAACTTTTCGTCCACATTATCAGAAACACCAAGTGACTTACAAAAACAATCGGTTTAACTCACTCCCCCAATTTCCCTTGTCCTAGGTTGAAAGATTAGTAATTTTGATACACTGTAGATTTCAAATATATTTTCGTATGTGTAACTTCCCTCTCATGCAGACACGGGCATACCACGGCTTTTGAATATATAGATTAAAGACTGTGCAAGTGGATTATAGGCAAAGACATCAAGTGAATAATGCAAAAGTTTAGTAAGAGGATCAATTACAGGAATGATTGTAATATGAACAAGCTGCCGTCTGGGCTGGGAGCGGTATAACCGGCCAGGTGATCGTGCACAGGGGCACGAATAGCTTGGAAGCAGCTTGAGCCAGTATAAATTATATGTATTCCGCGAGCTCTAGACATCCGTATTTGGATCCCAAGAGGAGGATCAAGTACATTGTAAGCATCTTGGGTATTATTGTAGATCAGCAGTATAGCAGAGGGGCATCTTATAGTATCAATCATATAGATATCAGAAGATAATCACGGCGCTTCAAGTTGAGTGAACAGGATTTGCTTTATAGGGAACCCGGCGTGAAGGTATAGGGTTCGCATCATATGGCCCCAGGAGTAAGGGGTATCATCATAGTGTCGGGATCCCAGAGGGAGTATCAAGCATATCATAAGACATCAATTATAATCGTAGTAGACGGTACAGTGGTGTAAAGGTTTGTATTTGATTTTAAAATACTTGGTTTGTGGTGCGGAGCGTCTGCTCCGTTTTGGTTTTTTATTCAATACAAGAAATAGACTTAAGCTAATTATGTTAAAGCTAACATCGACAGAGAAGGAGAGCGTACTCATGTATATATTTACATTAAAGTATTAGTGCGCGTGCAACTATGTACTTCTCGTACATAGCGCTCCGGGTCCTTGCCCGTCGGATGCATGGTCAGCGCTTATGCCGTAAGTCGGCATCAGACGGTAGTGTCCAGTGGCTGATCATATCACATTTGATCGAGTCACTGACTTGTGCTCTTATGTTTTGATTTGTTCGTCTATATCCATTGTTGTCAATTAAGATGGTAACAAAGTGTTACAATGCTCATCCATGAATACAATACGCCTCCCTTTTTAAAAGATATTACATAATAATATGAAGTTATTTGATGCTTGTTTATAAGAATTTTTATTTTTTATTTTAAGATTATTATTTTTTTTGTGTTTTCTTCTATATATATGAGTTGTATAAGCAAAATATTTTTCGTTTTATTTATTGGTTGATCAGATAAAGCTATGATACTTTTTATACCCTGAACCCATTAAAAATGGCTAAAAGGGTATAATGTATTTGTGCAAATGTATGTAACAAGCAGAATGGGAAGCATCTCCGACCCTATAAAGTATATATATTCTTGATCAGCATCAATAGACGAGCTGATCTAGTCATGTCCGTCTGACCGCCTGTCCGTATGTATGTACGCAAGGATCTCAGAACCTATAAGAGCTAGAGACTTGAAATTTGAGCTGTAGGCCCTCCTGTCGCTGCGCACATCGAGTTTGTTTCCGATATTCGATAACTTGCCCTGTTTCCAAGAAATCGATAAAAATCGATATCGAAATCCTGTTTTTTGAGCAATTTCGGCAAATAATATGAGCTAGTCACCAAACTTGACATGTAGCTTCTAGATACCTGTCGGTATCTTGTTATGTTTGCATGAATGATTGCTTAGGCTAATGCAATGCGACTTGTGCAGAATCCAACATACTCCCTCTTGCTGATTCAGTACGCGAATTCTAATGCAAACATTGGGAGCAAATTAACCAGCGACTTGGTTAACCGCCCATCTGAACCTTGACGTTATTCGGGCCGATCGAGATTAGAGAACAAACATAATAATAGTTGTACTTAATTCACTTAAACCTCATTTCAAACTTTTCGTCCACATATCAGAAACACTAAGTGACTTACAAAAATTTGTCCGCCCTTCCGTCCGCCTGTCCGTCTGTCCGAATGTATGAATGTTGGGATCTCAGAACCCATAAGATCCGTGAAATTTTAGCTGTAGGTCCTCCTAGTGCCCGCGCAGATCTATTTTTTTTTCCGACATTCGATAGCTTGCCCCGTTTCCAAATAATCGATAAAAATCGATTAATAAATCCTGATTTTTGATCAATTTCGGTAAATAATATGAGCTAGAGTCACTAAACTTGAAATGTAGCTTCTAAATTAGAATATATATATCAAACATCTTTCATTTTAAAGCTATCGCCAACACTCCGCTATCACCACATAGATATAAAACAAGTAAAAACTCCTATTTGTATTGTCCACCAATAAAAGCCACAACTAATTGCAATTGACTTTTTGAAAATCCACGAATATTCTCTAGTACAATGTACTGTAGAAAACTGTATCAAGATCGGTTAAGAAACACAATTAATTATATAATTTCTATATACATGTACACACACACACATTCATGCGCGTCTGCTTTGAATTCTATCAACAGCATTGCAATTGCGATTGTATTGTTTACTGTGTTGCTATTTTATTTAGTTTTATTCACATTAAAAATTAATATTTGGTGTGGCTGTTGCGTAGAGGCGGCGGCAAGTAGTGCGGTGTGTTGCAAGTTCGAACCCTACTGAGCAGACTCTTTTTTTTGGTTGGTGTGGCTGTTGAGTAGAGGCAGCAGCAAGTATAGCGGTCAGTTGCGAGTTCGAAATTTTTTTTATTACTACTAAAGCGGACGAGCGCGTTGGTGCTAAAATAAGGGGGTTCAGGGTATCCCCAAGTCGTGAGCTCCCGATTAGAACCTCTAACTTGACCTAACCTATCGTTATGTACTAGTGACCTGTTTTGTTTCTTTTTTAATTCAAAGCTTATTATTTTTTTGGTCATATAAAAGTTTTTTTCTGTTTGTTGTGCATTATAATAGCTCTTTTTATATGCCATTTCTAGCCTATATTATATTATATCGTGAGCTCCCGATTAGAACCTCTAACTTGACCTAACCTATCGTTATGTACTAGTGACCTGTTTTGTTTCTTAATAAAACTTCTCCTAATTTTAATTCAAAGCTTATTATATTTTTGGTCATATAAAAGTTTTTTTCTATGTTTGTTGTGCATTATAATAGCTCTTTTTATATGCTATTTCTAGCCTATATTATGATTCCTTAAAAAGTTTGGAAAGGTTGGAAGTATTGCCAAATACTATATTGTATGGACAGTAATTATGTACCATTGGTGGTGTAGTATTAAAGCAATAAACAAAATTTTTTATCCATACGTCCCAATCAGTTGTATCAACTGACTATAAAAGCGTATGTATTTGTTAAAAGTTACAATGCAAATATTAGAGTGTCTATAATGGTTAAGGGTGTCTCAGTGTGTTTTGTCGTTTGTGATTTTTGATATTTCGGACAACTACGTATGTATTTGGTTATATGACCCCAGCGGACCAACATGCGAGAATTTAGCGAGAGTCTCGCAAAATGCTCACAAATGAGCTCGTATGTGAGCAAAAAACGAGTGGGATACTTTTTTATCGCAAAACACTCGCAAACGAGCGTGGCAGTGAGATCTTTGCGATAAAAATGCGTGCACAGTAGAGAAAATAGTGTGTTGTTTTTGATTCAAATATTAATCGTGCTCAGAGAGTGCAACTTCGTCAAGAGAGAGAGAGAGAGAGTAAAAATGACGCGGCATTCGGATGCTGTGTTGTTTTTGTTGTTGTTTCCTTCTCAGCCCGACAAATATGTGTTTTTTGGGGGTTGAAAAATTCTTTTGTTCTCTTTTCTATTCTCCGCCGAAGCGAGCAAACATGTAGTTAAGTGAACAGTGGAAATTGGATTTCTGTAGGGAGGTAAGTAATTAACAAGTGTTTATTAATAACTAAACTATTCCTTATTGAAAATTTGATTTCTGAAGAGAGGTAAGTAATTAACATGTGTTTATTAATAACTAAACTATTCCCTATTGCCCCGAAAGTGCTGAAAAAGCATACGACAAATTCATTAGGAGCTCCTGGCGCCAGATAATGGCGGATGATGTTGCAAGACAATGCTCCTGGCGTGGGACGGAGAAAATAAAAATAAAATTAACATACATATATAATTTTTTTCTTTCATTAATAGTTTTAAATTACACTAATTTATTTATGTATTAACTTTTATTATAATTATAAGATTGCCAATGAACAAAGCTTAAAATTTAAATTTAATGTGTTTTATTTTTTTAATAATATTTGAATTGAAAATGAATATTAAAAACAAAAACACAAACCAACATTTTTATGGAAACAAAATGGGCATTAGCGAGCCGTTTGCATATCTTTTAAGAAACTTTTTTAATATTGCTACCGGCTTAAAAAAAAAATATTGGTCTGCTTGGACGTGTCATATTTTTCCAGTTGTAGTGAATTTTTTTTTTGGCTAGCGTTCTTGAAATGTTAGTATGACATTGTGATATGTAAACAGTATCGCTTCTTGATTTTTTTTTTATTTTCTATTATGGTCACTGGCTTGACTATTGCTACTCGTAATGATTTTATTATTTTGTTGCCCATATTTTTAAACTTAATTTGGAACTTGGATTTTGACCATTGAAAATAAATATGTTAAGGTTCTGTGGTCTATTTTAACTGTAAAATTTGTGCCATAAATATATGGTTGAAAATGTAATATTGCCCAGTGCATTGCAACTAATTCTTGCTCTGTAGTATTTTTGTTGCTTTCACCTTTTGTGAAGGCTCTCGATGCATATGCATCAAGAAGTTGGGTTCATTGTAGTTTTGAGGTAAAACTGCCCCACATGCTTGCTTGCTTGAATCTGTGATTATGCAAAATTCTTTGCTGAAATCGGGGTATTGTAATGTTATGTGCCGTGAATATTCGGCGAAGCTTCGGATAAAACGTCGATAATAATTGCAAAATGCAACGAAACGACTAGCGTTGTCCGCATCGTGGGGTACTGGGTAGTTCATGATGACATGTAGTTTGAGGTTGTGTATTCTACAAAGTTCAAACACATTTTTTACATTTTAAATCATGTGTTTTGTTTAACATCCAACAACGTCGTCCATGTAAAGGAATGCTTGTGAAGGTTTTAGACATTAGAATGCAATCGTCATCATTCTCTGGAATGTTGGAATCTTTCTCCGGAATGAATTTAGCGCTATTTTTAAAACAAATGGTAGTCGCGTGAAACGATATGAGCCATTGCTCGTTGAAAACGACGTTATATTTGAAATTTCTTCCAGTTAGCGGACAATAGCTTTTTATTTATATGACAATAGACAATTACTAATCGCCATTTATTTTTCTCTAATCCCGAAAGGGACTTCTTGGGAACTAGCAAAAGTAGGCTATTGTATTCGGATATAGATGGTTCGACTATATTGTCGGTGATAAATTTCCGGAGATCGATGGTTACCTTGGCACTTGCGGCACTTGTCCTTGCGCCGATGGATCGCTTAAATCGGCCTTGCTGTTGACGTTGAGACATCGTGCTGTTAAGTGAATGAGTTGAAAGATGATGAACATTAATTATGCGGCTCTATATGGATCATCTTCCCGACCATTTGTTAGGAATCATACATTATCCATAGGACAGAGAGTAAGCCCGATGTCGAAAACTATAGTGGTATTTCCAAATTATCCGCTAAATACAACTAACTTTCTTAAGTTTACTTCTTTAGTAATTGATGGGTTTAGGAAAAGAATGCAGACTGACGACATCTATATTGGTTTCAGTAAGGCTTTTGTTTCTATCAATCTCTTGAATAGGATTCTAAAGTATTTGCGAACCCAAAAGGTTCTTTTAAGAAATTCTTTTTCTAAGCGTATTTTGGTGACTTCCGGTGTTCCTCAAAGTAGGCATCTTTGCCCGCTACTGTAGTAGTACGCGTGCAGCTATGTACTTCTTGTACATAGCGCTCCCGGGCCTTGTACGTGGGATGCATGATCAGCGCTTATGCCGTAAGTCGGCATAAGACGGTGGTGTCAAGTGGCTGATCATATTACGCTTGATCGAGTCGCTGACTTGCGCTTATGTTTTAATTTGTTCGTTTATATCCATTGTTGTCAATGGCAATAATTAAGATTGTAACAATATACCATTGGGTATAGTGGAGGTAACATCATAGATCATCAAGTAAAAAGGAATCAGCGATATACCACAGAGCATTAAGCTAAATGATCAGGGTTCAGGAGGTATCAGTATGGTATCGCTATCCCAGAGGAGTATCAAGCTCATCATAAGGCGTCAATTATAATCGTCCTGCTTCTGCAGACGCCAGTTGCCGAGGACGATCTGCTTCTGGTGCTTCAGCTGTGATGATGTAGTGATGGACATGCGATAGTCGATTTTCGCATAAACTATTGGCCGTGTTGACCGCATCGGTATGTTTTGTGGCCTATTTGCAGCTTTGAAATGCTGCGAGTTGATTGAACTGCCGAAAGTTGGGTGCAGATTAGACTTTGTTGCTTGATGTCTATGAGCAATGGAACTGTTAAAATAAGTCAACGTTATGTCAACAATGATGAATGACCACTAAAAAGCATGGCCTACGCCCAAGTCGAGCTCTAGGTTCAGGTTACCATATGTTTGTATTATGGTTCGGTTTTTTGCAGTTTACCTTTTTGTAATTTTCTATTTGTCATTGTGCAAGGCACAATTGACACCACAGATCCAGAATCAACGAGGAAGCTGAGTTAACAACAGTAGGTTCGATGACATAATTGTTGTTTCCTTTTCTCTTCTTTCTGTACTTTGTTGGACGTAAAGTTCTCCAAGAATTAGAATTGTTTGCAGGTGTTTGCTGTGGTTTAGAGCTACTTCGCGCCTCGCGATCTGGAAGCGTACTAATTTTATAATTTCTATTGGGTTTTGCATGGTTTCCAAAAATATTTATGAATTGGTTTTTTTGCCGTACTCTAGTTTCACTTTATTTGCCTTATAAATATTTTATTTTATTTATTTATTAATAGCTGAATAGGCCAAATTTTCTTTAGTTATCTATAAATAAAATGATTCATTTCATAGGGATATTCCCGAAATCTTTTGCTGTGTGTTCGCACAAAAGAAATGAAATACCCAGCTCAATTACTAGCCACTAGGTGCAACCACTATTTTCAGCTGTCTCAATCTGTGTCGAGTTTCACCGAAGAGTTGGAAGCTACTCTTCTAACTAGACTTCAATGCCTAATCAGGGACCCGAAACTAGGTCGCAGGCAAGAAGAGTAAAGTTAACAAATAATATAAATCAACTCAAAATGGATCAGTACCTTTTTTCTAACTGCTCATCAGAATATTTCTAATGATAGTACTGATGCAACTGACACAGCCAACAACTCAGATCATAACGTGTCTAATAACAACAATCAGCTTAACGGTACTCCAAAGCCACCGCAAATAGTCGTGAGTATTACCGACCTTAATGATCTCTTTGAACTCATCATGGAGGCCACTAGTCTAGATAACGTGGCAGTCAAAGTCAACCAAGGGGGCAAGCTACAAAAGATGCTAACGGTACCAGGAGTATCTTCGACGATCAATGGGCTCTTCAATGAAGCAATAGTCTTCCACGTTGCCGTCTAGACAGACCAGGGATAAAAATCAAGCAAAGCAGCAACAACTATAACGAAAACAGCAGCAGCTACAACCAACTCGACAGCAACAAACACAACAGATGCCTAACACTTCTAGAGTTAATACTGGAGGCAATTTCTATGACTCAATAGCAAGAAACGGCAACGAGCCTGTCCAGCGCCGTATACAGCGCAACTACAGTTATTAAAAACAAAAGAAAATATTAGGCAGCAGCAGCATCCAGTTGACGTTGTCACTGGGAACAACAGCAACAGTAGTTTTTGAAATGGCAACAATAGCTCCAGCAACAGCAGCAAATCCTCTTGTGGCTTCAGGAGCAGCAACGAGAACAACAACAACAAAACAAGCAGAACAGTCAATGACTAGAACGGCTTGAAAAAATGGTTCATGATAAAGCAAAGGACTGGCGATATATCGTCTTACAAGCTCCATAACAACGCCTTAACCTCACAATGAATTCACTCAAGATCCTTATCTAGTAGAATGTCAATGGCATTGCAGGAAAAACCAGAGAAGTTGAGCTCTTCGCGCACAACAACAACGTCTTAAATGAGATCAGACTAAACCGATGGGAAACAGTCATACATTCTAAACATATACATACGTATACATTCTATCCAGCTGACAAGCCATCACGCCACAATCACGGCAGCGGAGGAGCGGCGGTATTCGTGAGGAGTTCTCTCCGCTACTTTCCACAAAGAGTTATTGAAACGCGAACCACACGAATGTCTTCAATAAAAGTTGCCACAGGTTTGGGACACATGGAATCTAGCGCCATATACTGCCCACCAAGGAATAGAATTGAAGAAAGGCACTTCAGTGACATCCTCTTGCTTCTAAAGGTATTTGGTTGGTGGAGACTGGAATGCGCGACATTGGATGTGGGGAGATACAAACAATTCACCCAGGGTTGAATTTCGCATTATATCGTTATTATATTATTATATAGTTGGGACTAAGACTCTGACCATATAGCCCTTCTTGTTAAATTGCGAACAGATAGTATTAATGTCAGGCCAAGCCCTCAGCTAATCACCAACCGTACTGATATCATGGCTTTCAGATAACATCTTGAATGCTCCATTCAATTAAATTCGTCTCTGGACTCTTGTGAAGACATTAAGAATGCAGTAGATTTTCTAACTGAAAATATATATAGAGCTGCTAATGCCACAACACCACCCAATCCTGAGTCACGTCCCATTAGAACAAAGAGGTGCCTCCGAAGAAGAGCAATTCGATGTCAAGATCCTTGGTACCGAATTTTGTGGCACCGATCAGCAAAACAGCTACGTAACCATGGAAATGCACAAAATCGCTTAAACTACAACCCTTTAGACAGGTTCCTGTCCGTTGTCCTGGTGGCGAACTTGCTAAAAACGAAAGGGAACAGGCTAATGCTGATACCATCTAGAGGCTCGTTTATTATTACTTTGCTACGATAAAGCAGACTATGGAGACCCATCAGTATGTGCAGACTTCTCTGCAGATGTCCCTGAAGCGATCCAATTTTTGCCGAAAAATAAAGCTCCGGGTATCGATAGGATTTGTAATGCTACGTTGAAAGCCTTGCCGTTGAAGACTTTTGCCAATCGGCTTACTGCCATTATAATCCAATGCAATATATTGCCGGATCACCAATTCGGCTTTCGAGAGGGAAACGGCACTGTGGAACAGGTCCACAGATTGGTGAAGCACATCATGCAGGCTTTTGACCACCAAGAGTACTTCAACGCTGTCTTGAGCGTTCGATAAGGTGTGGCACGATGGATTACTGTGCAAAATAAAAAACTTTTTACCTGTCTTTTAAGGTCATATCAGGTAGGGCGAGAGTTCAAGGTCCAGATAAGGAACACATACTCGTCCACTTATATTATGAGGGCAGGAGTGCCGCAGGGCAGTGTCCTTGGTCCGCTGCTCTTTTCCTTGAATACCTCAGATGTACCCAGCCCTACCTCTCAACATATGGAAGCTCCCTCTTAGGCTATTGCGACATATGCAGATGACATCTCAGTTGTTTATTATTCCAAAAGTCGCGTAGAAGAAAGTAATGGACTACAGGGGTATCTTGATACTCTCGTAGCTTGGTGCAAACGGTGAAATTTGAAGATTTACCCGCTGAAAACTATAAACCCATGTTTCACCCGCAAAAAGCGGATGTATACCCCTCAAATCCAGCTAGAGGCAGTTACCCTGGAGCAGCCATCACAAGCAAAGTATCTCGGCATTACCTTGGACAAGCGCCTTACCTTTGGGCCACACCTCAAAGCTACGGTAAAAAATGTCGTCACAGACTGCAACAACTGCGGTGGCTCAGCAATAAAAGGAGCACCTTGCCGTTGAGATGCAAAAGAGCTGTATACGTGCACTGTATTTAGCCGATATGGCTTTATGGAGTGCAAATTTGGGGAATTGCAGTTAAATCCAATTATAAGCATATACAGGTATTGCAGAATCGGGTACTACGATAGATAACCAACTGTCCCTGGTACGTACGCGGTTGCACACTCAAAGACTTCTCACTGCCCGACCTTTAAGGCGACTTAAACGGCAAGGTTTTGCCAAGACGATTGGACGTCAGTAAGACTTCCTGCATTTAAAATCCTCATACTGCGCGATATGGGGCTCGGTTCTAAATATCATTTTCCATCCATGTGTTGTTTTGGTGCTAAATTATGATTGTACAGGTTCTACACTTAATAAATAAGAAATCCCAAAAAAAATGT
The DNA here is from genome assembly GCA_035045885.1 of Drosophila borealis. Taxonomy (NCBI): domain Eukaryota; kingdom Metazoa; phylum Arthropoda; class Insecta; order Diptera; family Drosophilidae; genus Drosophila; species Drosophila borealis. The sequence continues at coordinate 337,895 of JAWNOR010000358.1, read as the reverse complement.
AGTAGTTTGTAAATCTTCAAAATTACACTTAATATGTTGGTTACCAGTTATACTGGCAACAACAACAAAAAACAAGTAAGAGATTCTAGTCGGGAGCTCCCGACTAGGGAATACCCTGAACCCTCTTATTCCAACAGGCGATAGGTATAAAATGAAAGATACTTGATATATACTATTCTAGAAGCTACATGTCAAGTTTGGTGACTCTAGCTCATGATTTACCAAAATTGCTAAATAATAAAACAGGATTGTGATATCGATTTATCCGATTACTTGAAAACGGGGTAAGTCATCGTAAATGGGAAACAAACTCGATCTGCGCGGGCACTAGGAGGACCTACAGCTAAAATGTCAAGTCTCTAGCTCTTATAGATTCTGAGATCCTTGCGTTCATACATACGGACGGACGGACAAACAGACGGACATGGATCGACTCGGCTGTTGATGCTGATCAAGAATATATATACTTTACTTTCTGCCTGTTACATTCATTTGCACAAATACATTATACCCTTTTTACCCATTTTCAATGGGTTCAGGGTATAAAAATAACAATAAAACCATTTTTAAAAAAATATATGTGTCGGAGAGCGAAATCATTTTCCTTAATTTGCTTCTCACACCATGTTTTCAGTAGCAACCCTAATGGAAGTAGGACAGTAATATTGAATAACAGTACTTTCTGTTAAATTCTCTGATTATTTCAAACCATTAATCGTTAATGAAACTTTACGAAATGAATCATCGTTGGGGGAGCGTTTCTGCTCTGCACAGTTTTCTAAATAAGGTTTGAAAAAAACACGTTTTGTTCGCTTGAAGGTTATTTTTCATCTGTTCTATATTTTCAGAGTACATTACAATGTATTAGTGTAAGTGAGGTGAATTTCATGTTCCATGTACTGGTTCCGGAGTTACATGGCGGTTGGATGGCGACTGCCGGATACACTTCTTGTGTGAACATGCCGCCCGCCTTGCAGTATTGCAAAAAAAAGGGGAGAGGGAAGTGGCTCTGTTCCTACTGGTGAGCGCAGGAGCCGGACAGTATCCACCCGAAGACCGTGTTTTGGGCCAGTGGTGCGCCGCCATGGCTCGGCAGGACGCCTTGGAGAATTAAATCGGGGTAGATATCCGAGCCCAACACCAGATTGGAGATTTCCGGCTGGAACCAGCGATCGTCTGCCAATCGAACGTTGTTGAAGGGCTCATTCAGTTTCTCACTGACGATCTTCGTTGTAGTTCGATACTGGAGATTTGGCATCACCTGCAGGATGACCTCTCGCTGGAAGCTAGAGGTCCTGGAACTTATGATGGCCGAGCAAGCGTTGTCTTTACCGACGCCTTTTTACCTTTACCTTTTGTGTTCCATCAAAGTCGACAAGGAGATGGAACCAGCCGATGAAGGCGTCGCGGAGCGTCGCGCTTGGGCCTTGGTGCTGCGCATTGTTTGGGATCGCTTTGGAGATCGCGATGGCATGCGACGCGCTTCTTGGAAATGAAGCAAGGTGTGATGGTCGCCCTGGCACTTGCGGCACTTGTCCTTGCGGCGACAGGACTCCCCGGAATGTTGGATCGACTCGGCTGTTGATGCTGATCAAGAATATATATACTTTACTTTCTGCCTGTTACATTCATTTGCACAAATACATTATACCCTTTTTACCCATTTTCAATGGGTTCAGGGTATAAAAATAACAATAAAACCATTTTTAAAAAAATATATGTGTCGGAGAGCGAAATCATTTTCCTTCATTTGCTCGGTAAAGACTATCTTCTTTGTCTCACACCATGTTTTCAGTAGCAACCCTAATGGAAGTAGGACAGTAATATTGAATAACAGTACTTTCTGTTAAATTTTCTGATTATTACAAACCATTAATCGTTAACATTCAAAAATAATAATCACAATAATTTGCTGGATTTACGACACGTTCTTCTTGACATTTCACACGTCCTTGTGTGTACATTTAGCTTGGATCATGCCATACTCCAAATTGTTGCGTAAAATAAAAACCTTTTTGTTGCGGAAATATAAAAAACTGTAGTTTTAAATACTAGAGAAAAGAAATTCATACTTAATGGCATTGGTCGACAGAAGTTCCATTGGCTTGAGCCCATCCAGGCAGCTATAAATTGGAGCATAGTTGGCCAACTATGCGGAATAACATTTCAAATTTTAATTTTGGTGCCAATCCTAAAAATAAAAATTTCGCTTCTCTTGCGGACCAGCCGCTCATTGCTCTTGGCACCTATTCAAAATCCCTACTCTCTACAATTAACGAGCGTTGTCGGAATAACGGTGACAGGGAGCATTGCCGTTCATCGGCAACTGACGCAGTAGTGCTCGGCTTGTGCTAAACGAGAGCGCATCGACTCGCACAAAAATGATTTGTATCGGTAAATAGAAATTAAAAAAAAATATGTAACTCATATTAAATTAATGCGACAGTAAAATTAACATTGCGTTTAAACATATGTATAAACACCACTTCAGCACACCGCCAAAAGTAGTTTCCTCGCTGGAGCTGCTAAATTACAGCTGTTCTGTTTACCCAAGGTATCACTCGGCAGGTTCACGAACAAAAATAAGCTTTTTCTAACCGTCACATGAGCATGCGTACAACAATTTTAAACCATTGTTGTTGTTTTATTGTCTTGAGCCGAATCGTGAACTGAGCTCATGTGAAACTTGAGTAAACAACGGTAAAAGATATTGATGACAACTTTAAAGACAAGTTGTAGTGTTTGCGAGCGTTTTACCTAGTCGCCGATGCTATGCATATCAGCTGTGCACCTTAGTTGTAGTAGTATTGGAGCAAAACATTAAGCACACCACCTTTAAATTAAAAAAAAAGAAACCATTTGTCAACTAAAATTAATTAGGTAACTAAAATGCTTTATAGCCTCATAAAATTTGCATTGCTTAATCCTAATACTATTTATTATACTTTCATATATATTCATTGTTGTCATATTTGCATATATATATAAATATTAACCCTTATTGTTTTCAGCAATACGGACTTGAGCCAATGTGAATAATAACAAGTGTGTACAAGGGATCGTCTCAAATATGTTTGGCTCTTGGACGATCATGGTATCCATCTCGGGGTAGCTATATCGTACACTATGCGTTCATAAATAAGACTTACTGTTCTTTTCTTTTCTTTGTGATGGCATGCCAGCCTCTATCATGTCCACTGATTGATAGGCAAATAATCCAAATAATCCAAATAACACGCGAAATTTGTAGTAATTAATAATTTGCAAACGGGCATTTAGCATCACAGAACCTTATAAAACAACACAAGTTGGTTTTTCAAATTAAAAATAACAGCAATTAATGGTAACTATCGTGAACTATCCTTGTATTCTTAATTATTTTGTGAAGTTTTTGCTAGATGCGAGTTTATATGCGGGTACATACATACGGACAGACGGTCAGACGGACATGGCTAGATCGACTCGGCTATTGATGCTGATCAAAAATATATACACTTTATCGGGCTGGAGATGCTTCCTTCTGCTTGTTACATACATTTGCACAAATGCATTATACCCACGCACAAATGTTTACCCATTTTCAATGGGTTCAGGGTATAAAAATAACAATAAAACCAATTTAAAAAAAAATATATGTGTCGGAGAGCGAAATCATTTTCCTTCATTTGCTCGGTAAAGACTATCTTCTTTGTCTCACACCATGTTTTCAGTAGCAACCCTAATAAAAGTAGGACAGTAATATTGAATAACAGTACTTTCTGTTAAATTCTCTGATTATTTCAAACCATTAATCGTTAATGAAACTTTACGAAATGAATTATCGTTGGGGGAGCGTTTCTGCTCTGCACAGTTTTCTTAATAAGGTTTGAAAAAAACACGTTTTGTTCGCTTGAAGGTTATTTTTCATCTGTTCTATATTTTCAGAGTACATTACAATGTATTAGTGTAAGTGAGGTGAATTTCATGTTCCATGTAATGGTTCCGGAGTTACATGGCGGTTGGATGGCGACTGCCGGATACACTTCTTGTGTGAACATGCCGCCCGCCTTGCAGTATTGCAAAAAAAAAGGGGAGAGGGAAGTGGCTCTGTTCCTACTGGTGAGCGCAGGAGCCGGACAGTATCCACCCGAAGACCGTGTTTTGGGCCAGTGGTGCGCCGCCATGGCTCGGCAGGACGCCTTGGAGAATTAAATCGGGGTAGATATCCGAGCCCAACACCAGATTGGAGATTTCCGGCTGGAACCAGCGATCGTCTGCCAATCGAACGTTGTTGAAGGGCTCATTCAGTTTCTCGCTGACGCACTTCGTTGTATTTCGATACTGGAGATTTGGCATCACCTGCAGGATGACCTCTCGCTGGAAGCTAGAGGTCCTGGAACTTATGATGGCCGAGCTGTGTTCCATCAAAGTCGACAAGGAGATGGAACCAGCCGATGAAGGCGGCGCGGAGCGTCGCGCTTGGTCCTTGGTGCTGCGCATTGTTTGGGATCGCTTTGGAGATCGCGATGGCATGCGACGCGCTTCTTGGAAATGAAGCAAGGTGTGATGGTCGCCCTGGCACTTGCGGCACTTGTCCTTGCGGCGACAGGACTCCCCGGAATGTTGGATCGACTCGGCTGTTGATGCTGATCAAGAATATATATACTTTACTTTCTGCCTGTTACATTCATTTGCACAAATACATTATACCCTTTTTACCCATTTTCAATGGGTTCAGGGTATAAAAATAACAATAAAACCATTTTTAAAAAAATATATGTGTCGGACAGCGAAATCATTTTCCTTCATTTGCTCGGTAAAGACTATCTTCTTTGTCTCACACCATGTTTTCAGTAGCAACCCTAATGGAAGTAGGACAGTAATATTGAATAACAGTACTTTCTGTTAAATTCTCTGATTATTACAAACCATTAATCGTTAACATTCAAAAATAATAATCACAATAATTTGTTGGATATACGACACGTTCTTCTTGACATTTCACACGTCCTTGTGTGTACATTTAGCTTGGATCATGCCATACTCCAAATTGTTGCGTAAAATAAAAACCTTTTTGTTGCGGAAATATAAAAAACTGTAGTTTTGAATACTAGAGAAAATAAATTCATGCTTGATGTCATCAATTGGAGCATAGTTGGCCGTAGCGGAACAATATTTCAAATTTTATTTTGGTGCCAATCCTAAAAATAAATATTTCGCTTTATTAACGAGAGTTGTCGGAATTACGGTGACAGGGAGCATTGCCGTTCATCGCCAACTGACGCAGTAGTGTTCGGCTTGTGCTAAACGAGAGCGCATCGACTCGCACAAAAAATGATTTGTATCGGTAAATAGAAATTAAAAAAAATATGTAATTCATATTAAATTAATGCGACAGTAAAATTAACATTGCGTTTAAACATATGTATAAACACCACTTCAGCACACCGCCAAAAGTAGTTTCCTCGCTGGATCTGCTAAATGGTAAGCTGGAGCGTCTTATTATGTTACACCTGTTCTGTTTACCCATATATATATATATATATATATATATATATATATATATATATATATATATGAAAACCCTTGTTTTCAGCAACTTTTCGCTTTGGTTTAGCAATGAATTAAATTATATTTTTGCCTAGATTAAACAAGATATTTAAACTCTCGGTTAGTTGAGGGAAGCAACTATATTATAGTTAATTAGTATTGCTATTAAAGTAAAGTAATTTTAAATAATCTATATAGAAACTACTTAAATGAAGGATCCAATTGGTATAAATATGGAAATTATAATAAATTCTAACTAAGACACTTTCCATTTCCGGGATTTACGAAAAGCGGACTTGAGCCAATATGAATAATAACAAGTGTGTACAAGGGATCGTCTCAAATATGTTTGGCTCTTGAACGATCATGGTATCCATCTCGGGGAAGCTATATAGTACACTATGCGTTCATAAATAAGACCTACTGTTCTTTTCTTTTCTTTGTTTGTGATGGCATGCCTGCCTCTGTCATGTCCACTGATTGATAGGCAAATAATCCCCCAAAATAAAACGCGAAATTTGTAGTAATTAATAATTTGCAAACGGGCATTTAGCATCGCAGAACCTTATAAAACAACACAAGTTGGTTTTTCAAATTAAAAATAACACAGCAATTAATGGTAACTATCGTGAACTATCCTTGTATTCTTAATTATTTTGTGAAGTTTTTGCTAGATACGGGTTTATAACGGGGACAAGTTTTATGGCCTACCGCTATGCGTACATACATACGGTTCTATTACTATTACTTCCTCTTGTTCTATTACTATTACTTCCTCAAGTTCTATTTCTATTACTTCCTCTAGTTCTATTACTATTACTTCCTCTAGTTCTATTACTATTACTTCCTCTAGTTCTATTACTATTACTTCCTCTTGTTCTATTACTATTACTTCCTCTAGTTCTATTTCTATTACTTCCTCTAGTTCTATTACTATTACTTCCTCTAGTTCTATTACTATTACTTCCTCTAGTTCTATTACTATTACTTACTCTAGTTCTATTACTATTACTTCCTCTAGTTCTATTACTATTACTTCCTCTAGTTATATTACCATTACCTCCTCTAGTTCTATTACTATTACTTTCTCTAGTTCTATTACTTTCTCTAGTTCTATTACTTTCTCTAGTTCTATTACTATTACTTTCTCTAGTTCTATTACTATTACTTTCTCTAGTTCTATTACAATTACTTTCTCTAGTTCTATTACTATTACTTTCTCTAGTTCTATTACTATTACTTTCTCTAGTTCTATTACTATTACATTCTCTAGTTCTATTACTATTACTTTCTCTAGTTCTATTACTATTACTTTCTCTAGTTCTATTACTATTACTTTCTCTAGTTCTATTACTATTACTTTCTCTAGTTCTATTACTATTACTTTGTCTAGTTCTATTACACTATTACTTTCGCTAGTTCTATTACACTATTACTTTCGCTAGTTCTATTACACTATTACTTTCGCTAGTTCTATTACACTATTACTTTCGCTAGTTCTATTACACTATTACTTTCGCTAGTTCTATTACACTATTACTTTCGCTAGTTCTATTACACTATTACTTTCGCTAGTTCTATTACACTATTACTTTCGCTAGTTCTATTACACTATTACTTTCGCTAGTTCTATTACACTATTACTTTCGCTAGTTCTATTACACTATTACTTTCGCTAGTTCTATTACACTATTACTTTCGCTAGTTCTATTACACTATTACTTTCGCTAGTTCTATTACACTATTACTATTCGCTACGTTGCTTATTACACTATTACTTTCGCTAGTTCTATTACACTATTACTTTCGCTAGTTCTATTACACTATTACTTTCGCTAGTTCTATTACACTATTACTTTCTGCTAGTTCTATTACACTATTACTTTCGCTAGTTCTATTACACTATTACTTCTCGCTAGTTCTATTACACTATTACTTTCTGCTAGTTCTATTACACTATTACTTTCTCTAGCTGTCTATTACACTATTACTTTCTGCTAGTTCTATTACACTATTACTTTCTCTAGTTCTATTACACTATTACTTTCTCTAGTTCTATTACACTATTACTTTCTCTAGTTCTATTACACTATTACTTTCTCTAGTTCTATTACACTATTACTTTCTCTTCCTACTCCTATTTTTATATCCATATTTTCTAGTTCTATTACACTATTACATTTCTCTAGTTCTATTACACTGTTACTTTCTCTAGTTCTATTACACTATTACTTTCTCTAGTTCTATTACACTATTACTTTCTCTAGTTCTATTACACTATTACTTTCTCTAGTTCTATTACACTATTACTTTCTCTAGTTCTATTACACTATTACTTTCTCTAGTTCTATTACACTATTACTTTCTCTAGTTCTATTACACTATTACTTTCTCTAGTTCTATTACACTATTACTTTCTCTAGTTCTATTACACTATTACTTTCTCTAGTTCTATTACACTATTACTTTCTCTAGTTCTATTACACTATTACTTTCTCTAGTTCTATTACACTATTACTTTCTCTAGTTCTATTACACTATTACTTTCTCTAGTTCTATTACACTATTACTTTCTCTAGTTCTATTACACTATTACTTTCTCTAGTTCTATTACACTATTACTTTCTCTAGTTCTATTACACTATTACTTTCTCTAGTTCTATTACACTATTACTTTCTCTAGTTCTATTACACTATTACTCTCTTGTTCTATTCTCCACATTTTCTAGTTCTATTAGAAATTTCGGTTCTCTAGTTTCTATTAGAAATTTCGGTTCTCTAGTTCTATTAGAAATTTCGGTTCTCTAGTTCTATTAGAAATTTCGGTTCTCTAGTTCTATTAGAAATTTCGGTTCTCTAGTTCTATTAGAAATTTCGGTTCTCTAGTTCTATTAGAAATTTCGGTTCTCTAGTTCTATTAGAAATTTCGGTTCTCTAGTTCTATTAGAAATTTCGGTTCTCTAGTTCTATTAGAGAATTTCTGGTTCTCTAGTTCTATTAGAAATTTCGGTTCTCTAGTTCTATTAGAAATTTCGGTTCTCTAGTTCTATTAGAAATTTCGGTTCTCTAGTTCTATTAGAAATTTCTGGTTCTAGTTCTATTCAAAATTTTCGTTCTTCTAGTTCTATTAGAAATTTCGGTTCTCTAGTTCTATTAGAAATTTCGGTTCTCTAGTTCTATTAGAAATTTCGGTTCTCTAGTTCTATTAGAAATTTTGGTTCTCTAGTTCTATTAGAAATTTCGGTTCTCTAGTTCTATTAGAAATTTCGGTTCTCTAGTTCTATAAGCTTTTGGCATTTAAGTTTCATAATGGTATATATAATGTATTGAATAATTAGGAAGACACTCGTTTTGTCGACCATTAATAAAATAAAATAAATAAAAAGAAATAGAAATAGAAACGAGAAAAAAGGGCTATCTTCGGCACGCCGTAATGCTCTTAGTTTGCCCGTACCTAAGAAGCAGTTAATACCGAGTATGGTTAAGTAATTTTGAAAAAAACAAAAATGTTCCATAGAACAATTTAATTTTCGACCGACCGATCCTATGGCAGCTATATGATATAGTAGTCCGATGTATATAAGATTTTGCATAAATGGAGGGAGCATTGTAAAAGTAATATATGCCGAGTTCAGTCAAGAGATCTTGAAAAACAAAAAATATTTCCATACAACAACTTAATCTTCGACCGATCGTCCCTATGGCAGCTATATGATAAAGTGGTCCCATGCTGATAAGATTTTGCAAATATATAAGGAATATAGTAACACTAATAAATGCCAGAGTTTGGTCAAGATATCTTGATAAACAAAAATATTTTTCATACAAGAAATTTAAAAATAAATTCAAAAAATAAATTCCCCTTGGCAGGGCTTAAACTCGCAACTGACCGCATTTCTGGCTGCCAAATATATAGTGTCTAGTAGATAGGATAAAGAGATAATAATGGGAAATCACCGACCCGATGGGGGCAAATTTATTGCCTCTCCGGCAAGCTACTCATAGCTGGGAATGGTCAATGGGTTCCCGAAGGTATTATGAAAGCAACGATTTTATTAGGGAGAGAAAGTTCTGTTGAGAAAAAACGCGATACAAACTGTTGTAATTTTTGCATAGTACACGAGAAGAATTCTGCTTAGCGTAATCTTGCTTTGCACTTATTAGGGGAAGAGCGGAGGATGTGCAGACACGCATTCGTCTGGCAGATTTGGATTTCTTGGGTGCAATGGGCACCCAAATACGGAAATGGACAAAAAGAAGAAAGCGAGGGGTCATAGAGGCGGCACGGCGTAAAGATGCCACGGAACAGGGGGTAGAAGCTATGGCTATCGTCCCGGACGCAGGGGATCGGGAGCAGCTGGCAAAGTAGGTCATTCATGGAGCTCCATCTGTCGTCGGAGTAGTCCAAGGAGGGGGCAGAATGGCCGGCGGATCTGGATCCAGAACTAAGGGAGTCGCGTAGGTCACACAGCTCCCTAATTCTCTTAGTCAAGAAGACTAGCGAAGATTCCTTTGGTCAACAATGTCAAAATTATAGATCACACAGATATTCAATCATTGTGGATCTTACTCCTTATCTTGACAATTGTCAATGTCGCTCAATTTATTTAGCATTTGTATGTAAAACATACATCATCACCAGACAGTTGGAACAGTAGAAAGAAACCAAGAATACATACGCTCATATATATCATTTAATAAAGCTGATAAAGCTATTTTGACACAACTCCTCTATGTGCACACAATTATTGTCCATATGTAGTTAGTTTTAGGCAAACAAAACAATTTGCCAAAACATTTTAATAAAATAGGGTATACAGGAACTACTGTATAACATAGAAAACTACGCTAAGGAATCAAAGTTTAGGCTAGAGCATGCTTATAAAAAAGCAAGAGTTATATAAACTTAAGAGTAAAAAATAAGAACATTACAATAAAAAAGTTATAGATTTTAATGCAAAAATAAGTTTAATTAGGAAATGAAACTGGCCATAAATTGATCCAGAATACTTAGGACCCTATACAGTAGTATCAGTAGAAGACAATAATAACATTTTAATCAAAAATAATAGGAATAAACAACAGAAATTTCACAAGGATAGGTTAAAAATGTCTAATTTTGTGCGCTTGCACTATTAGCTCTGTGGGTAAGCTTGTTGATGTTGTTTAAACATCTCCTCTCTTGAGTGTGCAAGATTTCGTGACCAAGCAAGCAATCTATAAATAGACTACTCTCTCGGACCAGAAACCCATAATAATGGACCATAAAATTGTCTACTTTAATATAACTTGCCAAACGAAAATTACTGATAATGATAAATTGATAATTTCGTGCATTCTAAATGTGCGGGTGACACTGGCCTAGTGGGGGATGCTATTGCCAAACGAAACGGTTTCCACAATAGTTGCCACTGAATATGCGTTAGACCAGGAGTGGCTTACAGCCCTGAATACCCAATTTAATCGCCTAAAACTGTTTGAGTCTCCAGGGCATAAAAAGCCCACTCCTTGTGATTTGCTGTTGCCTTACACCTTTCAGCCTCTGACAGCAAATTAGCAACGTACTACACCGATTACTGTGGACACTGGCTCTGTCCCGAAATGTGTGACATCGTCACGAAAAAAACCAGTAAAATTATCCGTGTCGTCCGCTATCGTAGGAGTTCCGAAAGGGCGACAGCACCAATTAAATTTACTGCAGCCGCCAGAAGGCTCGTCGTCCGGACTACTGGCTGTTATAGGTACCATAGCTAATAGTGTTCCCACTTTCCTACCTGTGGCGCCTAAGCCTCTAATTTTTACCTCCAAAGACACCACTTACAAATGTGATCGAACTTCTCGTATCGGAGGGGGAGTTCTCATTGCTGTCGAGTCGGAAAGCATTGAACTTCCCATCTCAGAGATTGAATTAGTGGCTGTAAGAGTTATATTTGGAAGTTTTTCTATACTTTTTCATGATCATATATACTCCCTCTATCTAACTTGTACATGTCGGCGGCAGGGGTATGTCTGTCGGCGGCAAAGGTATGTCATCCATGTTGATACTTCTGATGATTGACGCGGCTGCACAGCGAGTTCCGATCGGTTCGAATACCCAAGCTCAACTGACTATGTCAGCCTACGCACTCATGTCGTAAACTCACTCATGTCGTAAACTCACTCATGTCGAGTGTATGTAGCCATCTCTGTCTTACTCAAGACTCTTGGTATCTTACCATCGAACCTCACTCAGCAGCAGAGCGTCTCTGCCTCTGCTGCCGTGCTTTCGTTCAATATCAGCTAGTAAAGCAAAAGCAGGGAATTCCCCGAATCCCCGAATTCCCAGAATGCTACTGAGGAATGTGCCCGCGTACAATTACTAGGAATCACACTGCGACACGGCCTTCCTGACCTATCACACGTCCTCGTGTGCTACATCCACCGCCCATGTCCAAGTCACATACCAGACTCTTTTAATTATGATATCTCTTGTTTTTAATAACATTATTTTCTCTTACAATTTACAAGCTTACAGAGCCGCTTACACAAACATTAACTGACAATTTTTCTTATCTAGGAAACACAATTTCCTTTTGTTTACAAACATAATACTTTTTCAACTTCATGATCTTATTCATATCATTTAATTCTAATCAGAATTTTCCAATAATTCAGATTTTACATAACTTAGATTTGTCTCTCAGTTTCTCAATTTAATTTGGTGTACACACTTACACCCAATCACCTTGACCCCCGCCATAACACTTCTCATCCCTGTGAGACAGCTGTTATGGTGCGGTCCTCAATTCCCCCTCTTGGGACACAGACGCACGCTTACTAACGCCGTCGATTGGTTCGTTCCTCTCCTGGGAATCGCCATCACTTAGGCCATCGAATTCTTCGTTTAATTCGTTAATTATTTGTCTGCTTGGTAGCGCCCTTAGCCACTCATGTGAATATTTATACGTTCGCTTATTAACCAATGATTTTAGTTCATATCGATCGCCGTCTAAGACTTTGATCAGATGCCGTTCTTCGTTTTTCAGTAAAACATGATCACCTACGTTATGCTTCATAATCTTTGCCTTATTTTTGTCAAATCTTTGTTTGTCATATCTTGCATTATTTTCCATGTTTTCCTTGGCTTGAATTCTAATCTGTTCTCTATCTACATCATTGTCTTCTTCGTTTATTGACAATAAACCAAAAGGCCTAGCTTCTTTTCCTATTAATAGCTCTAAAGCGCTAAACTTGTTGACTCGATTTGCAGTACAATTCATGGCCAGTTGTACTTCAGCCAATGCATCCTGCCATGATCTCTGACTCGTTTCAACTGCCGTCAGCATTGTCTTAAGTGTGCTCATCACGCGTTCAACCTGTCCATTTGCCCTACTAGCTCCGGTAGCGATCAAATGCAGTTGAACCTTTTGAGCGGAACAGAAATTGCGAAAGCCTGAGCTAGCAAAACAACGACCTTGGTCCGCTATTATTCTAGTTGGCAACCCAAATAGCGCCACAACCGATTTCACAGCTTTAATACAACTTTCAGTGTCTATATTCAGTGTGTGGTAAAAATAAACAAACTTGGTGAAGGCATCTATTAAAACAATGACGTATTCCTTCAAGTCGTTTTTGCCACTCATTTTACCCGTTATGTCGATGTGTACTGTGTGCCATGGTATCTCTATCTTAGGAATTGGATGCAATTCTGCCTGGACCTTTCCATTTGGGGGTTTTGCTAGTTTGCACGTGATACAATTTTCCACAAATCTACGTACATACTTGGACATATTCTCGAACCAGTAATATCCATTTACCTTATCCAATGTTTTTTTCTCATCCCAAATGCATAACAGATTCATGTACGTGGTTGATCACTGCCCACCTAAACGCCCTTGGAATTACCGGCAAGCACCTTGTTTTACCATTTCTCTGTATTTTTCTATGCAATATGCCCTTTCTTAATTCAAATGTTTTATTTAAATTTTCCGGTAACTCGTTATTGCGTAACTTGGATGAAATATTGATTATTTCAGGATCGCGCTGCTGTTCGGACACCAACCAATTGTCGGTCACTTCAGTAAGATTAATACGCTTCTCAATTATTTTATCCGCACACTTATTTCCTTCTGACAGTGGATTTCGGGAAAGGAAATCGACATGCGCCATTCGCTCCCCTTTTCTATATTCGAGATCGAAATCAAATGACTGTAGAAACCCCCACCATCTATGCACTCTCGGTGTTAATTCCATTTTGGTGCGACTGGCCTTTAAAGAGTTACAATCTGTGTAAACGACAAATTTACGACCTTGTAAATAATGCCTAAAATGCTTCATAGCATTGACAACTGCTAAAGTCTCGAGTTCGTACGAGTGGTATTTTGCTTCAGCCGGAGAAGTACATTTGCTATAATACTCCACTACATAGGATTTATTTTCGATTTTATGTAACAATATCGCCCCGTAACCAATGGAGCTGGCATCTGTGTGCAATTCTATTAGATATTGTGGATCAAATATAGTTAATACTGGGGCCTGTGTCAATACACCTATTATTTTCAAACGTATTTGTTCATGCTCTGACAACCAGACAAAATTAGCATTATTCTTTGAAGTAAGCATGTACAATGGTTTTAATATTTCGGAAAATTTTGGAATGAATTGCCGAAAGTAAGAAGCTAAACCAATGAACTGTCGTAATTGAGTTACAGTTTCCGGAGGTGGCAACCCTATCAATGCCTGGATCTTTCGTGCATTTGGCCGAATTTCTCCATTCGTTATTTCAAACCCAAGGTACTCGATTTTAGTTTTAAGAAACGAACATTTCGTTATATTAAATGAAAATCCGGCTTTACTTAAGGTGTCCAACACTATCTCTAGTCGTTCTAACGCTTCATCTTTTGTTTTAGCTACTACCATAACATCGTCAATGTAAACAATTGCGAATGTGTGTGCCAACGGACCCAGGGCTTTTATTATTGCACGCTGAAACACAGAAGGTGCGTTCTTCAGACCAAAGGGCATGGTTAAGAATTCGTACTGTCCATCAGGTGTAACGAAAGCCGTTCGCTCAATGGAATCTGGGTGTACTGGGATTTGGTAAAATCCACTTGCCATATCTATACACGAAAAGTACCTTGCACCACGAAGACGAGCTATTTGATCCGAAATAAGAGGCAAAGGATATTTATCGGCAATTGTATTGTCATTTAAAACGCGGTAATCTACACAAAGACGATCTGTGCCATTTTTCTTCTTAACCAGCATCATGGGGCTAGCGAATGGTGAACAGCTGGGACGAATAATTTTTGATGTAAGCAATTCATCAATTTTGCACCGAACGTGCTTCCTCTCATCTTCGCTAAGCCTATAAGGTCGGCGTTGCACAGTCTTTTGTGGATCTATTAGCCTAATTTCTAATTGGCCTGTCGTCACACGAGTCATTGGAATTCCGTCGATAAACCTATCAGAGTGACATCTCAACATATTGTTCAATATCGTCTTATCAGAATCATTTAAATTGGTATCAGAATTTATGATTTCTTCATACTTCACTAGACTCAGAACATTTACTCCTTTTGTCTTATAAAAGCAAAATTTATCTGCATCAATTGATACACCAAAGCCCTGGCTTAAAACCTCACGGCCAATCAACACTTCATGCTTCAAATATTTGTCTATAACCACATGTAATAAAACTTCTAAACAATATTGTTCAATATTAATATTACTCAGAACTTGCAAGGTGCTACAAATTGAATCGTTACTTATGTCATTTAAAGTTACAATATTGTGAAATCGTTTTCCGGTGAATTTTTCCGCAACACTCTCCTTGACCAGTGAGCATTCGGCTCCAGAATCGAAACAATATGGAATAGACTCACCGGATAAGGTAATTGTTCCACTTGGTGGAGCTACTGTACAAACGTCAACTCGCTTCTCGTAGCTCTTGCTGTTTCCACCAGTACGATTTTTGGGGCATACAGAAGCCACATGTCCGATTTCATCGCACTTAAAACATTTAATTTTTGATCGATCCTTCACTCCTGACGTGCTGCTCACGCTATAACTCCTTTCTGTTGGGGCTGATGCTTTTCCCTTTCGAGAGCGGCATTCTGCATATTTGTGGCCAGCCTTTCCACAAAAATGGCACTTCACCTGCGACTGCATTCTTGTTTTCTTCTTATCCGGACCAGCCGAATATCCGTCCTCCTCGTTGTAACGCTTCTTGAAAGCGTAAGCCTGTAGCTGCTGCTGCAGCTCATTACGAGTCGTCACATTCGTTGTAAACAGCCAACGCAACAAATTATTATCCATTTGAGCCATGTGGGCTAACGCTACTGATACAGCAATCTCCTCCAAATTCTTTGCCTTCCACTTAGAGAGCAATAGGGTGACTATGCGACTGCCGTACTCAGCAAAACTCTCTCCAGTTTTGGGACGTCCGTTCAAAATGTTCATCAGTATGGCAGAAGTTGTCTCAATGCCCACGAAACGTTGGATGAAGAGTTCCTTAAACTGCGGCCATGTGATGCCAGCGAAGCATATTTGGGACAGCCATTGCGATGCACTGCCTTCTAATGCTTTGCTTAACGCAATCACAAGCGCACTGCCTTCGAGAGCATTATCCGCGAAGATTAGGTCCACTGTAGTACACCAAGCTGATGCATCTGCTCCAGCGGTGTCAGGGCAAAACTTGGGTAGAGTGACGTGGAGTGCTCTCCCGTCTATTGCCGGTGCTCTTGGTGCCTGCATGGATTTTATTATTTCCATTAGATTACGATTTTGCTCTTCTAAGGCTGCCCTTAATAAGTTAGAGCTGTCCTCTTTTGGCGGAGCTAATCCCACTGCTGATGTCAGCGGCAGGGGTATGTCTGTCGGCGGCAAAGGTATGTCATCCATGTTGATACTTCTGATGATTGACGCGGCTGCACAGCGAGTTCCGATCGGTTCGAATACCCAAGCTCAACTGACTATGTCAGCCTACGCACTCATGTCGTAAACTCACTCATGTCGAGTGTATGTAGCCATCTCTGTCTTACTCAAGACTCTTGGTATCTTACCATCGAACCTCACTCAGCAGCAGAGCGTCTCTGCCTCTGCTGCCGTGCTTTCGTTCAATATCAGCTAGTAAAGCAAAAGCAGGGAATTCCCCGAATCCCCGAATTCCCAGAATGCTACTGAGGAATGTGCCCGCGTACAATTACTAGGAATCACACTGCGACACGGCCTTCCTGACCTATCACACTGCGACATACATATATCAAACCATCTTAATGCTATTAAAATATCTTTTCCCTACTTTCTGATAGGGACCTCTTAGTATAATAGTTCTTAGGGACTTTAATCTCCCAGATGTCGATAGGTCATCGAAATCAGCCTCAAACTTTCAGTTGCCTCTTCGTCAAACGAATTTATTAATGGTCTTCATGAAATGTCCTTACGGCAGATTAATCGTGTGCAATTCAAGAAACAGATCTAATTTTCGTGTTGAATTCGTTCGACAGTGTTGTTTACGGCAGACATTTCTTAGTAAAAACAGAACATAGACTTTCTGACATTCTGATTTTGAATAAAAAATCCAACTTCAAAACTAACCAGAATGAGACTAGATGCCTATTAGCAAAAACCACTAACCATACCGACGAACACTCCAAACACTGCATTTGACATTGTTTTAGTAGACATAATCGGAAGGTTACCTCGTACAAAAATGCTAACGAGAACGCAGTTACTATAATATGCGATCTCATTTAATATCTAGTTACAATACCAGTAACAGACCAAAGTGCAATATTTGAATCTTTTTTATTAAAAAACTGTCCTATGAAGACGTTCATAACTGACATAATTATTATGCATATGATTTTAAGTTTAGAATAGAAATATTTATAAAAGAAAGAATACGATAAAAAATTAAATGACATAGAACTAGAGACAGGAAATTTAGTACTACTAAAGAACGACACAGCACATAAGTTAGAAAATAAATATAAAGGCCCTTACCAAGTTATAAGCATGGAAGATAGAAACAACAAAGGAATAGATATAGGAAAAGAAACCACAAATAGTGAATATGAACAGGTTAAAGGGGACTAGGGGATACCCTGAACCCTCTTATTCTTCTGTTTTGACTAGCCAATTAAATTGCTCTACCCCTACTAGACTAACACGTAGTTTTACACCCATATCGCTTCAATTTTGGTCAACTAATTATGTCTGGCATGAACCGTTCAGTGTTCTCTGTGATGACTAACAAGCTTTACAGAGTATTCTGCTCGGAGTCTTCTCTTCCTCGTATAAAGTCTTCTATTCTAAACTATTTAGCAAGTAGATAGTCCTATTTTTATCTGTAATTGTATTTGTACATTTTATCCGCACACTTATTTCCTTCTGACAGTGGATTTCGGGAAAGGAAATCGACATGCGCCATTCGCTCCCCTTTTCTATATTCGAGATCGAAATCAAATGACTGTAGAAACCCCCACCATCTATGCACTCTCGGTGTTAATTCCATTTTGGTGCGACTGGCCTTTAAAGAGTTACAATCTGTGTAAACGACAAATTTACGACCTTGTAAATAATGCCTAAAATGCTTCATAGCATTGACAACTGCTAAAGTCTCGAGTTCGTACGAGTGGTATTTTGCTACAGCCGGAGAAGTACAATTGCTATAATACTCCACTACATAGGATTTATTTTCGATTTTATGTAACAATATCGCCCCGTAACCAATGAAGCTGGCATGTGTGTGCAATTCTATTAGATATTGTGGATCAAATATAATTAATACTGGGGCCTGTGTCAATACACCTATTATTTTCAAACGTATTTGTTCATGCTCTGACAACCAGACAAAATTAGCATTATTCTTTGAAGTAAGCATGTACAATGGTTTTAATATTTCGGAAAATTTTGGAATGAATTGCCGAAAGTAAGAAGCTAAACCAATGAACTGTCGTAATTGAGTTACAGTTTCCGGAGGTGGCAACCCTATCAATGCCTGGATCTTTCGTGCATTTGGCCGAATTTCTCCATTCGTTATTTCAAACCCAAGGTACTCGATTTTAGTTTTAAGAAACGAACATTTCGTTATATTAGATGAAAATCTGGCTTTACTTAAGGTGTCCAACACTATCTCTAGTCGTTCTAACGCTTCATCTTTTGTTTTAGCTACTACCATAACATCGTCGATGTAAACAATTGCGAATGTGTGTGCCAACGGACCCAGGGCTTTTATTATTGCACGCTGAAACACAGAAGGTGCGTTCTTCAGACCAAAGAGCATGGTTAAGAATTCGTACTGTCCATCAGGTGGAACGAAAGCCGTTCGCTCAATGGAATCTGGGTGTACTGGGATTTGGTAAAATCCACTTGCCATATCTATACACGAAAAGTACCTTGCACCACGAAGACGAGCTATTTGATCCGAAATAAGAGGCAAAGGATATTTATCGGCAATTGTATTGTCATTTAAAACGCGGTAATCTACACAAAGACGATCTGTGCCATTTTTCTTCTTAACCAGCATCATGGGGCTAGCGAATGGTGAACAGCTGGGACGAATAATTTTTGATGTAAGCAATTCATCAATTTTACACCGAACGTGCTTCCTCTCATCTTCGCTAAGCCTATAAGGTCGGCGTTGCACAGTCTTTTGTGGATCTATTAGCCTAATTTCTAATTGGCCTGTCGTCACACGAGTCATTGGAATTCCGTCGATAAACCTATCAGAGTGACATCTCAACATATTGTTCAATATCGTCTTATCAGAATCATTTAAATTGGTATCAGAATTTATGATTTCTTCATACTTCACTAGACTCAGAACATTTACTCCTTTTGTCTTATAAAAGCAAAATTTATCTGCATCAATTGATACACCAAAGCCCTGGCTTAAAACCTCACGGCCAATCAACACTTCATGCTTCAAATATTTGTCCATAACCACATGTAATAAAACTTCTAAACAATATTGTTCAATATTAATATTACTCAGAACTTGCAAGGTGCTACAAATTGAATCGTTACTTATGCCATTTAAAGTTACAATATTGTGAAATCGTTTTCCGGTGAATTTTTCCGCAACACTCTCCTTGATCAGTGAGCATTCGGCTCCAGAATCGAAACAATATGGAATAGACTCACCGGATAAGGTAATTGTTCCACTTGGTGGAGCTACTGTACAAACGTCAACTCGCTTCTCGTAGCTCTTGCTGTTTCCACCAGTACGATTTTTGGGGCATACAGAAGCCACATGTCCGATTTCATCGCACTTAAAACATTTAATTTTTGATCGATCCTCCACTCCTGACGTGCTGCTCACGCTATAACTCCTTTCTGTTGGGGCTGATGCTTTTCCCATTCGAGAGCGGCATTCTGCATATTTGTGGCCAGCCTTTCCACAAAAATGGCACTTCACCTGCGACTGCATTCTTGTTTTCTTCTTATCCGGACCAGTCGAATATCCGTCCTCCTCGTTGTTACGCTTCTTGAAAGCGTAAGCCTGTATCGAAATCAGCCTCAAACTTTCAGTTGCCCTCTTCGTCAAACGAATTTATTAATGGTCTTCATGAAATGTCCTTACGGCAGATTAATCGTGTGCGCAATTCAAGAAACAGATCTAATTTTCGTGTTGAATTCGTTCGACAGTGTTGTTTACGGCAGACATTTCTTAGTAAAAACAGAACATAGACTTTCTGACATTCTGATTTTGAATAAAAAATCCAACTTCAAAACTAACCAGAATGAGACTAGATGCCTATTAGCAAAAACCACTAACCATACTGACGAACACTCCAAACACTGCATTTGACATTGTTTTAGTAGACATAATCGGAAGGTTACCTCGTACAAAAAATGTTAACGAGAACGCAGTTACTATAATATGCGATCTCATTAAATATCTAGTTACAATACCAGTAACAGACCAAAGTGCAATATTTGAATCTTTTTTATTAAAAAACTGTCCTATGAAGACGTTCATAACGGACATAATTATTATGCATATGATTTTAAGTTTAGAATAGAAATATTTATAAAAGAAAGAATACGATAAAAAATTAAATGACATAGAACTAGAGACAGGAAATTTAGTACTACTAAAGAACGACACAGCACATAAGTTAGAAAATAAATATAAAGGCCCTTACCAAGTTATAAGCATGGAAGATAGAAACAACAAAGGAATAGATATAGGAAAAAGAAACCACAAATAGTGAATATGAACAGGTTAAAGGGGACTAGGGGATACCCTGAACCCTCTTATTCTTCTGTTTTGACTAGCCAATTAAATTGCTCTACCCCTACTAGACTAACACGTAGTTTTACACCCATATCGCTTCAATTTTGGTCAACTAATTATGTCTGGCATGAACCGTTCAGTGTTCTCTGTGATGACTACAAGCTTTACAGAGTATTCTGCTCGGAGTCTTCTCTTCCTCGTATAAAGTCTTCTATTCTAAACTATTTAGCAAGTAGATAGTCCTATTTTTATCTGTAATTGTATTTGTACATATAGTCCTAGTTTATATTTGTTTTGTACATCGCGACTCGTATCGTACGTTACACGACTGCGCCCCTCGGTCGGTTGGGCGGGAGGTGGGATGCAGAACATTGCATCGGGAGTCCCATGATAAGTAAAAAAAAAAAAAAATAAAACGGCTAACATAAGCGATAAACTGATCTTGCATTTCCAAGACAAAACGCTGAAATTACGCCTCGTGAAGAATATTACACTCTCGCTTTGGCACATTGCTACCAGGCCGCTGACTGTACTATTCGATGTGTCAGCATCATGATTGCTCGAGTTCACTGTCAGGAGAGGGTTCCTCGTTAACTTACACATACATATATTTAAACGATCTATAGGCATTGAGAGAGAATTGAGAGTACTAATTTTGTGTCTTTCTTATTATTCAATAAAGCAAATTATAAAAATTAAATGCTAGAGGCCTAATTATAATACACAATTTTCTAATAGCATCACCGACCGATGGAGGTGTTTTAATTGCCCGTCCGGCCAGTTATGCCCCTTTTCACAGCGAATATTGTCAATGACGCTAGCGTATAGCCTACAGGTAGGAAGAAGGGTGTTAGTAGAGTGAATAGTGTTCTTAAGTAAAAATTAAAAATAATCTTAATTTACTATATTCTTTAAGAAAATACAATAAATAGGAAAAAGAAAGAAAGAAAGAACTTATTAATGAAGCAAAAAAAAATTATATTATATATTGTTAATTAGATGGGATAAAGAGAAAGTAATCACCGACCCGATAGGAGAAAATTTATAGTCTGTCCGGCAAGCTATGCCGCTGCTCATAGCTGGGAATGGTCAGTGAGTTCCCGAAGCTATCCTGAAAGCAGCGTGTAGTGGGTATATTCATTAAATAACACCCTGTATTTAAATACATAAGTACGCGACATTTTGTTGCATACAATAACAAACATAAAGCCAAAAGTGCAGAGCCGCTTGAGTTTATTGACTCATATTACGCAGCGCGGACCGCTAGTAGTCTAGCTGGCCGTTTAGCTGACGGCGCATATCCCACGCTTGGGTTATATACCAAGAGTACCATATATGCATGCACATACCACACACTCTCTCTTTCAATTATACCCTGCTGCGACAGAGCTTTACATAAAATAATACCTATATCTTAGGTTTTGAAGCGGACAGAGTTCCGAATAAAGAACATTCAAAATATGGCTATTAACCAGCACTGACGTGCAGCGTGAACTTTTATTTCTACATGGCGACCGTGACAAGTGTCGCCCAACGAGGGAGTATTCTATACAACATATTCAGCATAGAACAACACTAACAAGATGGAACAGCAGCAGCAATAACAACAGAAAATAAAACAAACAACTATCCAAAAGGAGCCGTCGCCTGGCAACGACGCAATACGGAAACAAAACCACACTTGGTATGAGAAAAAAAAATTTTTTGCTAAGCCACAATAAGTCGAAACGACAATATTAAAAGGAGCTGCAGCTACAGCAGCAGAAACAATGACAGCAACAACGTCACATGGCAAACAACGAATCAGAAACACCGACGTTCGCAGAGGGAGCACCAATAACGGATACACCACTAATCAAGGAAGTGTTGGAGACTAGCCTGCGAGACGGACCCAGGCCTATCACACACCATAATCACTTCCCTTGGTCCACCATGGGATTAATAGACACAAAGACGGTGGATTCCACCGCCAACATTATTAATAAAGTTGAGGTGGAAACACCAGAATTAAGAATAATAACAGTTCTCCTTGTAATTATCGTAGTGCTAATGTGCATTAACCTTTTCTCAAATTATACAAAGTGCACAATAGGTGTTTAAAGAAAAAATATATGAGTCGTGCAAACGACTTAGATAAAATATAAAAAAAAAATAACGATATTTTCTTTTCACTTTTGATCTCTCCTAAATAAACTCAATGGCTACGAACAAAACGATAGCTGAAGTATTTTTACGAGACCCATATTTTAGGGAAAGAGTTCAGCAATTAGTAACTGAAATTCCAATAAGTATATACGAACTTATGTTTCTATATATGGATACTTTCAATCTCGATCACTCACCTCTGGTACATTGCTCAAAAGCGCAAAAAAGAATAGTATTAAGTACTATTCCTGGTATACAAGTGAAAGTAATTAAAGAACACCCAATATTAGGCAGAACGTTAGATTTTGTAGCATTCAAAAAACACACAACAATTAGAACACTCTATTTTAGAACCGACATTATTATTGTGCGTTTGCACAGATAAATTAAAAATGTCTATAAATGGAATGGACGCAAATCGTTACCATTCTTAAAGAACAACGTGAGGAGTTTAACAAATCTTTCAAGTGCCTTAACGAAAGCGCACCTTTCTCAAACGAGACGAAGTTAAAACACGTCAAAATTCTTTTAGACTCAAACTAAAAGTTTTGCATATAACACAGACAGTTAATGCTTTGAGCAGTTAAAGAGAAAACATTAGACGAATTTCGGAAAGGCATAATATAACAATATTCATTTGACGAGAAACTACTTTCACTGCTAGCTGATACTAAGCCATCAGATTCTGAAATAAATACCTCATCGCTCTTACCAGAGTTTCATGGTAAGGCAGAAAACTTACAAAGCTTCTAAGATGCTTTGAAGATAATGAAGCAACAGCTGTCAGTCTTATAAAGCCAAAACTAAAAGGGCATGCGAGAAACTTGATAAGCAATGAGCAAACAATCGCTCAAATCATTGCAAAATTATCAAGCACTGTAAAAGGCGAATCAGTCGAAGTATTGTCAGCCAAACTACTTAACTTGCAACAAAAAAGCAAAACTGCCAACCAATACACTCAAGAGGTTGAGCAGTTAACAAAAGCTTTAGAAGGAGCTTTTGTAAACGATGGTTTAACGCCAGAATTGGCCAATAAATACAGTACAGTCCAAGCGCTATAGATAAGGTAAAACTTATCATGCAGGCAGGCACATTCAATAAAATGAATGATGCCATATCCAAATTTGTCGATAGTTGCACAGAAGCAACCGGACAAACCAATACTGTCCTTTATAACCAAAATTACTATCCTAGTGGAGGAAACCGCGGCAGAGGTAATTATAGAGGCCGACCATACAACAGAGGCGTCTACAGAAATAACAATAATAATGGTAATAGAAAAAATTAAAACAGAGGCAATCCTCGAGGCGGCTCATATAGAAGCGGTTCAAACAGATGGACCCAGACAGCAAAACCAGATCCGAGTTACACAAGGCAACTCGGAAAACCAACAAGCAACGAGTAATAAAAATTTTGCATTTAAATCTAAGTCTCAGTAGTTTCATCAAAATATACATTAGGAAAAATAATATACCATTGACTCTGCTAGTAGATACGGGAGCAAATGTCTCGATTTTAAAGAACAATAAAACAGATATAAAACAGAGAAGTATAACAGGAATCGGACAAGGAAGAATAGAGTCAATTGGACAATCCACAATTCATCTACTTTTCGATTACTTCGTAATCAGTCACAATTTCCAAATAGTCCACAATGAATTTCCCATACCTTGCGATGGAATTCTTGGACTAGACTTCATCAGAAAATTCAATTGCATAATAGATTACCAACATGATGAATTCATCATGAAACCAGAATCACTTAATTATCAAATACATGTACCGCTATTACATAATGATATTGATAACTCAATATTGTTACCAGCTAGATCAGAAGTAATAAGAAAAATTACGCTTCTGACAAATGAAGATACAGTTCTTATACCAAACAAGGAAATACACCCTGGGGTAATAATAGCAAACAGTATCGTAAACAGTAATAGCGCAATAGTCCGTATTTTAAATACAACTAGTAAACAAATAAAAATTCAAAAACCTAAAATAAAATTTGTGTCACTACAAGAATATGAAATATGACATATTTGGTCTGGAAACACAAGCAATTTTAAGTAATAATTTTTATAAACAAAATTTAATGTTAGCAGACAAAATATCCTTATATATTAAAAACTACAGAAATGCAGAAACAGAAAAGCCAGAAATTAACAGGCAGGTCGAAAAACTAATAAAAGATGTAATTGTAGAACCATCTATCTCAGAATACAATAATAGCAAACAGTATCGTAAAAAGTAATAGCGCAATAGTCCGTATTTTAAATACAAATAGTAAACATATAAAAATTCAAAATCACAAAGTAAAATTTGAGTCATTACAAGAATATGACATTAAAATAAATAACATAAATACCGGCAATAGAACAGATGAAGTCATAAATAAATTAAATTTCCCTGACCAATTTAAAAACAAGCTTACTGACTTATATACCAAATACAGTGACATATTTGGTCTAGAAACTGAGGCAATTTCAAGTAGCAATTTTTATAAACAGAAATTAAGATTAGCAGACAAAATACCCGTATATATTAAAAACTACAGAAAAGCAGAAAGAGAAAAGACAGAAATTAACAGGCAGGTCGAAAAACTAATAAAAGATTGTATAGTAGAACCATCTATCTCAGAATACAATAGCCAACTTCTCTTGGTACCCAAGAAATCTCTCCTAAAAATGGCGTTTAGTACTTGATTATCGCCAAATAAACAGAAAACTTTTAGCAGATACATATCCACTACCAAGAATTGAGGAAATACTTGACCAATTGGGACGAGCTAAATATTTTTCATGTCTCGATCTTATGTCAGGTTTTCAGCAAATTGAACTAGATGAAAAATCTAGGAATATAACATGATTTTCAACGAGCACTGGCTCTTATCGCTTCACGCGGTTACCATATGGTTTTAACGTAGCACCAAATTCATTTATGCGAATGATGACACTCGCATTTTCGGGCCTAGAGCCATCCCAAGCATTTCTCTATATGGATGACCTGGTAGTTATCGGCTGCTCAGAGCAGCCCATGTTCAAGAACTTGACAAGCATATTTGATCTTTGTCGAAAACATAATTTAAAATTAAACGCAGAGAAATGTGCTTTTTTTAATGGACGAGGTGACATTCCTTGGGCATAAGTGCACAGACCATAGCACTCTTCCAGATGACAAAAAGTACGATGTTATAAAAAACGTTTCGTCGCGTTCTGTAATTACTACAGAAGATTTATACACGACTTCGCACAACACTCACGTCATTTGACTAGATTGGGCAGAAAGAATGTCCAATTCGAATGGAAAAAAGAATGCGAAGATGTATTTTAATATTTAAAAAAGGCATTAATGAAACCAACATTATTGCAATACCCTGACTTCAGCAAAGAATTTTGCATAACCACAGATGCAAGTTAACATGCATGTGGTGCTGTACTATCCCAAGAGTACAACGGTGTGCAATTGCCAATTGCATACGCATCCCGAGCTTTCACACAGGGAGAAAACAGTAAATCGACTACAGAGCAGGAATTAGCTGCTATACATTGGGCAATAAAACACTTCAGACCATATGTTTATGGAATGCATTTCTTAGTTAAAACAGACCATATACCCTTAACATATTTGTTTTCGATGAAAAATCACACATCCAAATTAACTAGGATGGGACTTGGAAGAATACCAATTCACGGTGGAATACCTCAAGGGGAAAGATAACCATGTAGCGGATGCATTATCCCGCATATGTTTAGAGACACTAATTGACATGAATAGGACAATATTAATGGTCCAAACAAGATCATCAATAAGACAGGAAAACATCTGCGCAGATGAGAAAATAAAATTGCAAAAAGATCTTAAAGAGCCCAATGTCTATGAAGTCGTTAGTAATAGCGGCGTTAAGAAAATTGTGAAAATAAAATTCGGTTAAACAAATTGTTTACTTAAAAGAGGAAAACGAATCATTTGACTATTTTCAGTTAATGATTTGTATTCAAATGGAAAATTCGACTTAGGTCAATTTTTGAAGACGCCAACAATCAACTTATGTACGAAGACATCACCGAGGATTATCCTACGGTTGGTTAACGACGAAAGATCAAGAATAGGAAGCCTGCTGGATTATGGTTTCTACCGCAAATTGGGGTCCCAATTTAAAGCTCGTAAGGCAAAAAGCAGAAATAGCTTCTGAGCTAACTAAATACAATCCTGGCTTTTATTATACTGTGGAGACCAGATGCAAGAGCAGTACTCAAGGATAGGGCGAACAAGAGAGATGTAGAAAAGTTTGGTTATAAAAGGATCGTTAAACTTCTTAGGCAAAAGAATAAGAAAGCTTATCTCTTAACCTCTATAATCTGCTGTCTACCGTTGCTGTCCCCCACCTATAAGTAGTTCCGCTCAGCTACCCGTGGCGACGCCAACTCCCTTTGGCCTTGTATTTACAGGCGGCAATGCCTAAAAAGACGGCCAATGGCAGACAACACTAGAGCAGTTCGAGCAAAAGATATGGTCTTCGTTGGAACGCACCATGTTAGATGGCCTGCAGGGCCCCCTCGGCCACTGCAAGGGCATTAACGTAGCTGAGGCGTCCGCCGGCGTCACCACTCACACTGCCAATGATGGGATTGCTGCAAGCACACCACGAGTTATGGCCCTGCCTGCAGGATCGCTAAATTGCGAAGTTACGAGACCGCTGTCCGATCTATCGGAGACCGCTGCACAGCCTTCATGAAAGGAGGCTAGGACGCAGTACCCGGACCAGTGCGCTATTATTATGGCGCTATCTAACCCAGCGGCACCCAACAAAAGCGGTACCATGCGAGGCGCGTCACAAGCTGAAGCAGCATTCAAACTTTCCGAGACTGCTAGCTACCACTATCCTGGTGGAGTTGTAGAGATTCCGGATACGGAGCCACCTCCTGTGTACGACGAAGCAAGACCCTGGCAGAGGAGTGCCACTGGTCGGAGAACAAAAAATGCCGGAAACTCTACGTAAGCTTCCGTGCGGGCCCAGCGCTTCCATGCCACCTTCCCGGCGGCTACCTTGCGTTCCTACGTAGCATTGACGGCTGCCATGCGAGAACACTTTTCCGTAAGTACCCATACCGGGTATCACGTGTTTCATAATCGAATACAGGCCCCCAAGGAATCGGTAGAAGATTTTGCAATGGACTTGGATCGCCTGGGACCAGCTGTTTTCGGTGAGCTACCGCCTGCTACCTACAACAGCATCATGGTACAGCAATTTATCGACGATATTCGCGAAACGCCGTACCAAGTTTAAATTCTCGCCAATAGCCCAGACACCTTGATGGAAGCGTTCAATATGGCCAACCGTCTTGAGGCGCAATGCCGCCGGTATAGTTGAGGGTGTCCCGGACACGTTGCTTGAAGAGCTGCCGCCCGGCGTAAGTGCCCAGCAGCTGCCACTGGTTGATCAAACAGAGTCTGCCGGATCTCAGTGTCCTTCCCAAGAAGTTGAAGCCGCCCTGGGATTGCTGTTTGATGAGTCGCCGCACCGAGAGATTAGGAGCTGTCATCCACCTAGCACGGAGCCGCGCTCTCAGTCTCAGTGGCTGACCACCATGTAAATATCGTTACGGCAGAGCCTGTCCATCTAGGGAACACTTTGCCTCCTACCAAAGCTATATATAGAATTGGTGACCTGGGCGTTCAGCTTACAGAGCCAGAGAGACTTTCAATTCCGCGGAACGAAACTATTGCGTCACCAGGAGAGAATTGCTGGCCGTAATGCTGGCAACTAAACATTTCCGTCACCACCTACTTGAACGAATATTTCTGCTCCGCACCGATCATGCATCGCTTAAGTGGCTTTACAACTTCGGGGAAAATGAACACCTGCAGAAATATGACATGGATATCCAACATCGCAGACAGCCTTTCTCGTCGGCCCTGTGGCGAGTGCCGCATATGCGAAAAAGCCGAGCAGAGCGACAATCAAAGTGCCCTTTTCCTGCAAATCAGTCAATCGACTATGCTAAGCAGCAAAACGAGGATCCGACTCTCAAGATGCTTTGGTCTTGGCTGAGCAAAGGAGAACGGCCGTTCAAAAGTGCCATCTTGCGCGAAAGCCCGGAAATTAAAGCTTACAGGCATATGTTTAGTACCTGTACTCAGACCAATTCGTGCTGATGACCAAGAATAAGGAAGGCCACTTCAGTGTCAGTAAATCGTTGGCCAAACTGAAGAAGCGTTACTATTCGAATGGGCGGACGTGGCAATCTGGTGCGTTCACTGTCCAAAGTGTAACGCTAGGAAAAGACCCTCTCGCCGCACGGTCGGTCGGCTACAACCCAGTTCCATTGGCACTCCCCTCGAGCGTATTGCGATTGACATTCTGGGCCCCCTGCCCACCACCACTCTTAGTAATCGGTATATCGCATTTGTCATGTGTTACTTTACCAAATGACCAGAGTGCATCGTACTCCCTAATCGGACGGTAGAAACCATAGCACGAGCACTTGTTCAGGAGGTATTTTGCCGCTATGGCGTCCCATTTATACTCGACTCAGATCAAGGCCGAAACTTCGAGTCGCAAGTTTTCCAAGCTTATCTTCGAATCCTCGGTGTCGAAAAAACTCGCACAACGCCATTGCATCCCCAATCGGATGGGTTGTTTGAACGTTTTAATCGGGCACTTCTGGACTTCCTGGCCAAATTCGTCGCTGACGACCAACGCGACTAGGACCAGTTTGCTGCCACTTGCGCTTTGTTCATACCGCTCTGCCCCTCAGGAGGCTACTGGATTTTGTTTAGTCGCGAACCTCGTCTGCCCTCGGGACTAATGTTCGGTCGCTCAACGCTCGACGCAGAAAACCATCACGCTTTCGTCGAGCAGTTTCGGCCGATGCCCGACCATCTCTTTTTCCTTCTTCTCGTTTTAGCTACGACCCGGCAAAAGAATAAAAAAGCTTATCTCTTAACCTACATCCGAATAGTTCAACAAATATCGCAATCGCTCTATCGAGATATCGGCTGGCCCCCCCACCCCTAAGCTAACAATTAGATCATCTCTTTTTCCTTCTTGTTTTAGCTACGACCCGGCAACCACGTGGCAAAAGAATAAATAAAGCTTATCTCTTAACCTCTATAATCTGTCTGGTACCTATGTGCTGTCTGTCGTGGCTGTCCCTTACCTATAAGGTAAGGGCTACCCGTGGCGACGTCAACTCACTTTGGCCCAAAGTTCTCTACAATGTTAAAATATTTTTATATCAGAAAGACGGGAGAAATGGGAAATAATAGGAGCAAGTAAAAAGCTAGAGGAAGTAATATTATAAGGAACGAATTATTAGGACAGCCAGAGGAGAAAGTTGTTTGGAAAAAATAAGCAGAGGTTAGCAAAATCAGAATCATTGCTAGCTCTATCTATCCCTAGAGACAAAGATTGCAAAAATTGAAGATCTACGATTCAATTTTAAAAAATTATAAAACTGTCTCGGACTTTGGGCAGCTTACCTTAGGCAAAAGAGTAAATAAAGCTTATCTCTTAACCTCTATAATCCGTCGGGACCCTATGTGCTGTCTGTCGTGGCTGTCCTACCACGTCAACTCACTTTGGCCCAAAGTTCGCTACAATATTAAAATATTTTTATATCAGAAAGACGGGAGTAATGGGAAATAATAGGAGCAAGTAAAGAGCCAGAGGAAGTAATATTATAAGGGTACGAATTATTAGGACAGCCAGAGGAGAAAGTTGTTTGGAAAAAATAAGCAAAGAGGTTAGCAAAATCAGAATCATTCCTAGCTCTATCCATCCCTAGAGACAAAGATTGCACAAATTGAAGATTTACGATTCAATTTTACAAAATTATAAAACTGTCTCGGATTATGGGCAGCTCACCTCTTGACAACGAGTAAGATAATTATCATAGCACTGAGAATTCAGATAAAAAGAAGTTCGACTTGCATATAAAACTTATTAAACTTTTTGAAATATATTGACTTAATATTTCTTTAGCTTAAGGAAGCACTGAAGCCACTGAATTTGGAATACAAACCTATAAGATAAAAATATAAAACAAATTAATAGCAATAATTATATTAACCGAGTTCGTTTGCATGAATATGATGATTAAGCAAGGATAGTTTCCTTTGAGAAAGCAACGGCGGGGCTTGTTGGTAGCTGATGAATGAGAAATAGGAGGTGTCTGGTTACGCAGCCAAAACAACTGGAGCGACCTCGCAACTGATAAGAGCAGCATCTTAATTTTATCTTATAATACTCGCTCTGCAAAGCAATTGCCTAAATTTCGCTCTTAAGAACTCATTTACATAGAGCTGCCGCTCTTCGCTGTAACGATCGTTTTATTGCCCTAGCTTTACTTATGCGAAGGCCTCGATGCTGCGCATCGAGTTAGTTAAGTTTGTTCGCTTCATGCATTTGGTACGCATCGGCCACTTGCATTACTCAAAATTTGTGAAAATTATAACTAATAATTGTCGCTTCGCTAAATTGGCACGTACTAATTCGGGTTCGCTTGCCTATATATAAACTATTGTTCTTAAATAATAAGCACAGACCAATTCGGGTCTGCCTGCTTCTCGCAACTTTAAGAAATATAAAAACAATTTGAACACAAAAAATAATTAGTTAATTATTTCTATTTGTGAAAGCTATTGAAAAAGCTCAATAGCGCAACATTTTGGTGACCCCGACGGGATTTTATTTTTGTTGTTGTAAGATTATTTGCTTTACATTAAAGCAATAATCTTAAAAGACACCACCTGGCATTTCGTTTTGTGCACTTTATATACATATGTACATACTTATCGCCGTCGCTTTGCCTACTCTTTCGATCGCTTAAAGTCTTTGCTTATTCGTGCGGTACTTATTCGTTACATAGCTTGACACTTTTTGAACGGTTTGCATGTACTAGCGATCACCGTTGTTAGTTACTCAGCGAGTTTCGCACGCGCTTTCTATCATGCTTCTGATGGCAACCGAAAATAATGCCTCTAGTGCAGTGCCCTCTGCAAACAGGGTGACCTTTCTGAAGCGCAAAGCCATTTCAATTTATGACAGTTTGCAAACACTTCGAAATGCTATAACTAATTCGCCACTTAGTGCAATTGATGAGTGCGGTCTTAGTGTTAGGCTGAAGCAAATCGAGCGGCTTCAGACCTCATTTGATATTACTCACACTAGCCTAGAAGAACTAGACTTTAATGAAATCGGTAACCAATTGCGTGAGGACTTCGACGAGTTAGCAGTTTCTATGGAAATTTCGGTTCGGAGTGAAATTGCGAAACGTGTTTCAACATTGCCCTGCTCAACATTTCGCGACCAATCTGTGCTGCCCTCGCAGACAGTTAGAGCTAAGGCACCGCCGACACTACCCTCAATAAAGTTGCCTACGTTCAGTGGTGGTTACACAGAATGGGCCGACTTTTATTCTATGTTCACAACCGTCATAAATTATGCCATAGCACTTAATTTATTGGAGAAAAGGTTTAATAATAGACGTTTGGTTTTTCAGGCACACATACTTGTGATATTGGGGCTCAAGAGGGTGGCAGGTGGATCGGCCGTGTCGCTAAGGGAGTTATCCGACCAATTCAACGCACATATTCGCGCTTTGAAGAGCATGGGCAACTCCGATCAAATCGCTGGATGCATCATTGTGCAGATTATTTTACAAAAGCTGGACCCAATATCACAAGCCAAATGGGAAGAAAGGCTAGAGGATTCGTCGTTCGTCAACTTAATACCGAACTATGGAAACAGTAAATTTTGCTATGGCAAGCTATGCCCCTAGCCATCAGGTGGGAAAAACTAGAGCAATTAACAGTAGATCGTCATTTATCGCCACTAACCACGACGCCCATGTCTGCGTATTTTGTGACAGCCCTGGTCATAATATATATAATTGTTCTCGATTTGGAAATTTGACCCCTGCATTACGGCTTAGGGAAGCAAAACGAGTTGCATTGTGCTTGAATTGCCTAAAAAAAGGTCATCAATTGCGATCATGCAGCTCTGGATGCTGTCGGACCTGCGGGGCGAAACATCATTCGCTGCTGCATTTAAATAATTCGGTATTTCCGTCTGGTCAGCTGACTGAGCTTGCAAATTCATCGCAGATAGCCCATGCCTCTTTCGCTAAGTCATCGCCACCTACCTCCACATCTCTTGTTGCCCAGTATTTCAGTAGTGATGTTGTCGTCTTGGCTACGGCTATGATCTTTGTTAAAAATCGCTCCGGCACTTTGATACCTTGTCGTGCCCTTTTGGATTCTGGTTCTTAGCTTCACCTTATAACGTCGCACCTTGCTCAACAGCTTCAGCTAAAGAAGCACAAGTCCTCAGCCATTGTCTCTGGTCTAGGAGATTCTCGTTTTGAAACAGAAGGAAACACAATCACTATCACAATACAGTCTCAAGTCTCTGAATACTCAACATGCCTTACAGCTCTGGTAGCGCCTAACATAACTGATAGCCAACCGAGTTTTACTATCAACACGACGAATTGGAACATTCCCGATAACATAAAACTTGCAGATCCGTCTTTCTTTAAACCTCAACGCGTGGACTTGCTACTTGGAGCTAGCCTGTTTTACGACCTTCTCAGCGTCGGCTAGATAAGGCTTCTCCCAGGACTACCGTGTCTTCAAAAAACACGGCTTGGTTGGGTAGTTTCTGGAGGCGGACCGCGCTTGAGTGGTTCTATGTTAATGGCAAAGCATACTGCGGGCAAACTTGAGTCAAGTTCTGAAGAACGTGCTGATGAATTGGTTCGAAGATTTTGGGAGATATAATCCTGCTTGGAAAGTACACCTACCACTTCAAAGGAAGAAAACATCTGTGAAGAACATTTCGTAAAGACTCATATCAGATTGCCTAGTGGCCAATATTCAGTTCGTTTACCTTCAAGCAAAGTTTGGAATGTCTGGGGACGTCATACCAACAAGCCTTTCGTCGGTTCCTGACCCTGGAACGCAAACTACAAAATCGTCCAGATCTGAAGATTCAATATTCAAACTTTCTAAAGGAATATTTGGATCTTGGTCATATGTCGCCTGTTGCTCCAGAGTCTATAGGACTTTGTCAATACTTTCTTCCTCATTACTGTGTCTTTAAAGAAGACAGTTCAACGACAAAATTGCGAGTCGTTTTCGACGGCTCAGCAGCTACCTCGTCAGGTTATTCATTAAATGAACTATTGATGGCTGGACCTGTTATTCAAAGCTCGTTGTTTCATATCCTTCTTCGCTTTCGTAATTTCCCGATCGCCCTAACAGGAGATATTGGAAAAATGTATCGCTGCGTACGCGTTTCCGCACCGGATGATTTTCTCCAATGCATTCTGTGGCGAGACTCGCCAGAACAGGATATAAAGATTTTTAAGCTGGATACAGTTACATACGGAACAAAGCCAGCTTCATTCCTCTCCATCCGTGCTATGCATCAGCTGTCTATGGATGAGGAAACTAATTTTCCAATTGGATCTCGGATTTTGCGGCGTGACTTCTACGTTGATGACCTCATTTCAGGGGGTGATTCAATTCAGGAAGCAAAGGAAATTCTTAATCAGACGGCTGGAATCCTGGCAAGTGGGGGCTTCAAGTTGCGAAAGTAATGCTCAAACAATGCTGCTGTACTGAAAGGGATACCCGTAGAGGACAGAGAATCTTCTCTTAAGTTTGATGATGGTAGCGACATCACCAAAACTCTTGGACTCGCTTGGGACTCAGCGTCGGATCGGTTGTTGTTTTCTTTTTCGTCCATTCAGCAGAGATCTAAACCATCCAAAAGATCAATACTATCGACCATAGCTCGCTTGTATGACCCACTTGGACTCATAGGGCCGGTAATTGCCAAGGCTAAAATCTTTATGAGTGGGACGAGAGCTTGCCATCATCACTAGCAACAGCTTGGCATGATCTTTGCTGCAGTTTTGAGAAGGCACAGTTTCTTAAATTTCCTCGTCTCGTGTCAATACCTGCAGCAGAGTTAGAAGTTCACGGTTTCTGCGACGCCAGCATCGAAGCATATGGGGCCTGTGCCTACGTCCTTTCTCGACAAACATCAGCCAGTTATCAGTTGTTGTGTTCCAAATCGCGTGTAGCTCCTCTGAAAACAATCACAGTTCCAAAGCTAGAGCTCTGTGGCGCCGTCTTATTATCTAATCTCATGCGTGAGATATCTAAAATGAATCTGTTCGATGGAAAATTCTACTGTTGGTCGGATTCTTCTGTATGGCTTTCCTGGATAAGGACCGAGCCCTGCAAGCTCAATGTGTTTGTGGCTAATCGCGTCACAGCAGTTCAAGAGCTAACTAATGGCATGGAATGGCGTTACGTGCCTACTTCACTCAACCCGGCAGATATACTCTCGAGAGGATCTACGCCCAGTGAATTAGATCAATCGTCACTGTGGTTCAACGGCCCAGAATTTCTAGTTAAAGACAAATTGGACTGGCCTGCTTCTTGCTTGTCAGAAAGGACAGAACTCGAACTTAAAAAAAGGGTCCTTATTGCGTCATCTCCCTTCGTTGATATAACTGCCACTTGTAAATACGTCAACTCATTTGATACAATGCAGCGTATATTCGGATATATTTATAAATTCATACACAGAAGCAGGCATCCTGGAGTAACAGTGTCTGATATACAACATGGGACCCAACTCTTACTAAGGCTCGTCCAGAGAGCACACCTGTGGGAAGAGATCAAATCATTGGAATCGAGAAGAGTTGTTAAACCGTCCAGTTGTATCGCATCACTTAACCCTTTTTTGGATGACTTCGGCATTCTTAGAGTTGATGGGCGCTTGAAAAACTCTTCGCTGGATTTCGACGCTCGCCATCCAATAATTCTCCCGTGTCACCATCCCATCACAGACTCAGTCATCACACGGTTTCACAATCGGAACTTACACGCTGGTCCACGGAACTTCTTGCTCATATTCGGTTGCAGTATTGGCCGATTGGTGGAAGGAAGACCGTATCCAAGGTGGTTGGAAAATGTGTGAGATGCTTTCGTGCCAAGCCTCGATTAATAGAGCATATAATGGCTGATCTGCCCAAAGAACGTTTGACTGCTTGTCGAGCCTTTGAAGTCTCTGGTGTTGACTATTGTGGACCATTTTTCTATAAGCCAGACGTACGAAATAAAGCTCCAGTCAAATGTTAAATGGCTGTCTTCGTCTGCTTCGCGACTAAAGCGGTTCACCTGGAACTGGTCAAGGATCTGTCGACAGCTTCATTCTTGAATGCACTTAAGAGGTTTATATCGACTCGAGGCAGACCATCTCAGATATGGTCGGATAACGCCACCAACTTTGTCGGCGCCAAAAACGAGCTTCTGGATCTCAAGCGTCTATTCACAAGTCGCAATCATATTGAGTCAGTGCATAAATTTTGCATGGCTGATTCCATTGATTGGAAATTTATACCTCCTCGTTCACCGCATTTTGGCGGCCTTTGGGAAGCAGCAGTGAAGACAGCGAAACATCATTTTTATCGTGCTGTTGGATCTTGTGTTCTCAACTTCGAAGAGTTTCGCACCCTAGTCTGCCACATAGCATCGATAATTAATTCCAGGCCATTGTTTCCTCTTTCAGAAGATCCAGCAGATCTAGATGTGCTCACTCCAGCTCATTTCTTGATTGGTGGACCCAGCTCATCGTTCGTTGAACCTGATGTGACGCACCTTAAATTCAATCGTCTGGATGGCTGGCAACGCGTAACATACCTCCAACAACTGTTTTGGTCTCGCTGGCGTGAAGAATACTTAACACTGCTTCAGCAGCGCTCCAAATGGCGTACTCCGAAACCAGGCCTATGCGTCAACGACATAGTCCTGGTAAAGGATGAAAATCTGCCGCCTCTAAGGTGGCCACTGGCGAGAATCACGGAGTTAATCGTGGGAAAGGATGGAGTCGCTCGAGTAGCCATTTTGCGCACCGCAACAGGAGAAACGAGAAGAGCTGCAAACAAGCTATGCCTATTGCCCATCAAGGAATCTGTTGAAAGCCCATGCCTTCCAACGGGGGGAGAATGTCTGGTTACGCAGCCAAAACAACTGGAGCGACCTCGCAACTGATAAGACCAGAATCTTAATTTTATCTTATAATACTCGCTCTGCAAAGCAATTGCCTAAATTTCGCTCTTAAGAACTCATTTACATAGAGCTGCCGCTCTTCGCTGTAACGATCGTTTTATTGCCCTAGCTTTACTTATGCGAAGGCCTCGATGCTGCGCATCGAGTTAGTTAAGTTTGTTCGGTTCATGCATTTGGTACGCATCGGCCACTTGCATTACTCAAAATTTGTGAAAATTATAACTGTTGGATCAAAAGCGTTTTTTTGACCTTTTAAGAATCTTATCTCAAGTGGGCGTGTGTGGATGGTATGAAGTTTTAATAAAGGTTTTACAACTTGATGAGCAACACGACTGACTTCTATGATGATGCTTACAGA
Source organism: Drosophila borealis (assembly GCA_035045885.1). Classification (NCBI taxonomy): domain Eukaryota; kingdom Metazoa; phylum Arthropoda; class Insecta; order Diptera; family Drosophilidae; genus Drosophila; species Drosophila borealis. The sequence goes on along the minus strand of JAWNOR010000358.1, from coordinate 300,549 downwards.
ACTGATTTCTTAACATAAATTAAGATTAAAGGGACCGAGCAATTACAGAGTTCGAAAGAGAGCGAGACTTCGTACATGTGTATGAGTGCTTATGACATTCAAATAGAAGAGAATTAGCATAATCTTAACATAATCTGCTTTGACATTGCTATTGATACCCTGACTAATGTATATATGAGGTATATGACCGAACATCCAGGCCGCCTTGAAAGAATTATCTTTCAAGAGACAGGTAGAACAGCTAGCTTATGTACTGGCCGGCAACAGAGTCCAGAGGCAGTGCGAATATATGCGACACGAACACGGTCATCTTTGCCACTCACAACAGACTCAACACGCCCTAATTTCCAGTGTAATGGCGGTGTGTTGTCCTTATGTATGATGACCATAGAGTCAACTGTGAGATTTGGGGAAGCCGAAGTCCACTTTGTCCTGGCTCGAAGCTCGTTCACATACTCCGCAGACCAACGACGCCAGAATTGCTGTTTAACAGCTGTGATCTGCTCGTAACGATCCAAGTTGGAGATGTTGTTGGTGACAATCTCACGCTCGGGCAAAGCGCGCGGTGCATCTCCATTTAGAAAGTGTCCTGCAGTGAGAGCGCTGAAGTCGTTGGGATCAGATGATAGCGGTGACAGCGGGCGAGAGTTGAGTACTGCTTCTATCTCAACGACTGCGGTGTTTAGTTCCTCAAAGGTGAACCGAGTGTTAGCGAGGGTACGCACCAGCAGACTCTTTGCGCTCTTGACAGCGGCCTCCCAAAGACCGCCAAAGTGTGGAGCCCTAGGTGGAATGAAATGAAAGGTTATCTCTTCAGAGGAACAATATGATAGGATAGCATCTTGAGTGCTAGTGTTGAACATGAACTTCTTTAACTCGAGTAGCTTGTTGGATGCTCCGACAAAATTTGTGGCGTTGTCACAATAGATGTGCGATACTGGTCCACGACGGGCAACCATGCGTTTCAACGATTCCAAAAACTTATTCGTTGAAAGATCTGACACGATTTCAATGTGAACGGCCTTTACGGCCATGCAGACATATATGGCGATATAGGATTTTGTGGGACCCTTGCCACGTATTCGAAGATAGGTGTTCACTGGACCGCAGAAGTCGACTCCAACGTGGCGAAATGGCTTGTCTGTGGATAAGCTCTCAGGTGGCAGGGAACCCATGACTTGACGAAGTAGAACTGGACGATTTCTGACACAGTGTACACAAGAACGAACAATGCTGCGTGCTAAAGCTCTTGCGTTTATGACCCAGAATTGAAGCCGCAGCAGTCCGACTAATGCCTTTGGTCCTGCATGGTAATTGCGCAAATGAAGATGCCGAACATAATTGTGGACAAATTGCGATTCCTTGGGAACAAGTAAAGGATGCCTTGGACGAGAGGGGATATCAGCATGCTCGAGTCTGCCGCCAACCTTAATGAGCTCGTATCCAGAAGAGTCATCTATGAAGGGGCTGAGAAATTTCAGATTGCTTTTCAAATCTTTTTGTTTCCTTAGCAATTGCAAATCTTCCTTGAAATAGTGCTGTTGGATGATCCTGATGATGCAGTGCAACGCGTGGCGAAGTTCTTCTGGGCATGGCGGCGAACTTTCGACAGGGTGTTCCTTTTTGGCAATATGGTAAAACCGGAACATATATGCCATAACTCGAAGCGCCCGAATGTATGAACTAGTTCCGTTCAGCCAGTCCAGAATAGCATTACTTTCGATAATTGCAGCAAATGTAGACTTCCGTTTTTCAGCATCGATAATGTCCATGTCCAAATCATTGTCGAATTGTTGGCAGGGCCATTGAGTCTCGGAATCACGCAGAAACGCAGGTCCAGTAAACCAAATTGATTGCTGGAGCTCATTAGCTGGGCATCCACGTGACACGATGTCAGCAGGGTTCAATTTTGACGGTACATGTCTCCACTTTCCATCTGCTGTTTGATCTTGTATAATGGATACTCTATTTCCAACAAATGTCGACAAGGTGATAGAGTGTTGTTGCAGCCAGTGCAAGACAATCTGCGAATCAGACCAGAAATGCGCGCTGTGCGGCTTGCCGATGAATATGTTTTTGACAGTTGTATATAACTTACTCAGAAGTTGAGCTCCGCTTAACTCTAATCGAGGAAGCGTCAGCTTTTTGACAGGAGCCACCCGAGATTTAGCAGTCAGAAGCTGAACCTGGACATTGCCATACGATTCCGTGGAACGCACATATACGCAACAGCCGTAAGCACGTATTGATGCGTCACAGAAAGCGTGCAGTTGTATGTCTGTGAGCTCAGCTTGCAAGCAAAAACGGGGTACTGAGATCGATGACAATTCCTTGAGAGACGTTACGCAGTTTCTCCATGCTTGTAGAAGTGATTGCGGAACAGATTCATCCCAGGCGAGTTTTAGCAGCCATAGCTCCTGTATGATGATTTTCGAGACGATAATGATTGGTGCCAGCAATCCTAATGGATCGAACAGAGAAGACGCAGTCGAGAGAATAGTCCTCTTTGTGACTGTTGAATACAATTTTTGGGTTTAAATTCAAATAGTAGCACATCACGACGTTGATCCCAAGCTACGCCAAGTGCGCTAGTTACAGCGTTTTCATCCAAGTTTAAATCCTTTACCGATTCGTCGTTCCTGACGGCGGGATGATTGGAGTGCCACTAAACCAATGGGAAGTGTCCTCGGCGAAGTATCTCGGTGACCTCGTGTTTGATGTTCTGCAACTCGATGAGCTCGTTTGCTCCGCATAGCAGATCATCAACATAAAACGATGATTTTACAATGGATGCGCCAATGGGAAACTCATTGACATGCAGATCTGCCAGATATTGCAAACTGCGAACTGCTAAGTATGGGTCCGAGGCCGTTCCATACGTCACTGGGGACGTATCAGGGGATGCTCTCCAAAATATATATTGAAATTTCCGATCCACTGGGCTGACTAAAACTTGTCTATACATTTTCGTAATGTCCGCTGTGATGGCATAACGAACCAATCGAAAACGAAGGAGAAGTACATACAGATCTTCTTGGATTGTTGGGCCAACGAGAAGCAAATCATTCAATGAATGCTGGGACGATGTAGTGCATGAGGCGTCAAACACGACTCGTAACTTCGTTGATGCACTGCTGGGTTTAAAAACACAATGGTGAGGTATGTGGCTCACTTAATCTCGGATTCGTCACTAAAGTCATATGGCCAAGATCCTCATATTCTTTCATGAAAGTTACATATTGCGATTGAACAGTAAGCTGCTGACTGAGGCGCCTCTCGAGCGATAAAAAACGACGACGTGCAACATCGCTTGAGTTGCCAAGGCACACTGGATCTCCCTTGAAAGGTAGACGCACAACAATCCTGCCGTTATTCATCTGTGTTGTCCTTGAATACATATCTTCACAGAGCCGATGTTCTGGATTGATTGACTTTGGAGAATTTACTAGAGCATCAATGCTCCACAGTAATTGAAGATTTTTGTCAATTGACTCCTCCACAGAAAGCAAGCACGTTGATGACTGCTTAGCTGACTGATGACGATACTTGCCAGACACAACCCATCCAAGCAACGTTTTCTGAAGGACTGGCAAATTGTCTCCGAGCTTAATTTGTCCAACAGCCAGGCATTCGAAAAATGCCTCGGTGCCGAGAAGGAGATCAATCCGACCTGACCTGTGGAAAGTTTCGTCCGCAAGTGGTGTATTCGCGGGCAACCTCCAATCTGAGGTGTCGATTTCCGAATCCGGCTGGTAGGCAATGTGAGACGTTATGCAGAACTGTAGTGTTACTTCAAATGGTGACAAACGAGATTTAATTCCAGTAGTTGTACAGTTGTTAATTTGAGTCGAGGTCTCTCCTATGCTGCGGATTTCGAAATGATGCTTCTCACGGCGTAGATGCAGCCGTTGGGCGAATTGATCAGTTATGAAATTGACTTGGGAACAAGCAATGCTATGCCTTGTTTATACGCCCCTGATGAATCTCGCACTAGTACCTTTGCAGTAGCAAGAATTATTTGTCCGCCTGGCGATTGATTCATATGCGACTGCGTTGCAGCAGGAGTCGTTGTTGAGGACATTTGCGCCATGGATGATGGCGATGTAGACGATGATGATGCAGGCGGTTGGCCAAAATGCAGAAGCGTGTGATGTCGATGCTTGCAGCTTCCACAACGATTGTTAGACGGATGTCCTAATTGAAGGCAATTAATGCAAAGTCCAGCATTTTTTACGACTCCGTACTTGAGTTTAGGACTCATGTCTTGAAACTGAGAACATTGTACAATTTTATGGTCGGAGCTGGAACAAACAATGCATGTTGGATTAGTAATAGCAAATGATAATCCCTTGCTAGGCTTGTACACGTGTTTTTGTTTCGAAGAATCAGCCATTCGATACGATGCAATGCCGCTTGATTGCAGAAACTGACAATGACGTTCCAAAATAGTTGTGCAGTGAGCCCAATTTGGCAATGTACGTAAGTCAAGAGACTCATTCCACTTGTTACGAGTTTGCTGGTCACATTTTCCGATGACGATGAATATCAACATGGCTTGGGCCATATCTGATCCGGTACCCAATGACGATAATGATGAATACAGGGCTGACGCATTGTCCAGCAGACTGCGCAGCTGATTTCCGTCCGGTTTGTTGACTGGCGGTAGATTGAATAGTGATTCTATTGTGTCTAAAAATGTAAGTGTAGGATTGTCAAACGGCTACAAGAATGCAGTAGCGAAGCGAAGGTAGCGAGTTTCCAGCGACGAAGCAACGGCAACGAGAAAGAAGCTGTGAAGTTGCTGTCGATGCTGTATTTTGCGAAGAGTTCGATAAAACCTTTCTCCAACGAAATGTTGTGCGGCAACGATATGCCGTCAATTTCCACACACTAGCCCCACGTTGGGCGCCAAAATGTTGGATCAAAAGCGTTTTTTTGACCTTTTAAGAATCTTATCTCAAGTGGGCGTGTGTGGATGGTATGAAGTTTTAATAAAGGTTTTACAACTTGATGAGCAACACGACTGACTTCTATGATGATGCTTACAGAACTGATTTCTTAACATAAATTAAGATTAAAGGGACCGAGCAATTACAGAGTTCGAAAGAGAGCGAGACTTCGTACATGTGTATGAGTGCTTATGACATTCAAATAGAAGAGAATTAGCATAATCTTAACATAATCTGCTTTGACATTGCTATTGATACCCTGACTAATGTATATATGAGGTATATGACCGAACAATAACTAACAACTGTCGCTTCGCTAAATTGGCACGTACTAATTCGGGTTCGCTTGCCTATATATAAACTATTGTTCTTAAATAATAAGCACAGACCAATTCGGGTCTGCCTGCTTCTCGCAACTTTAAGAAATATAAAAACAATTTGAACACAAAAAATAATTAGTTAATTATTTCTATTTGTGAAAGCTATTGAAAAAGCTCAATAGCGCAACATTTTGGTGACCCCGACGTGATTTTATTTTTGTTGTTGTAAGATTATTTGCTTTACATTAAAGCAATAATCTTAAAAGACCCCGCCTGGCATTTCGTTTTGTGCACTTTATATACATATGTACATACTCGACTCGCCGTCGCTTTGCCTACTCTTTCGGTCGCTTAAAGTCTTTGCTTATTCGTGCGGTACTTATGTAAAAGCTATTGCCGTTGCTTCGTTACATAGCTTGACACTTTTTTGAACGGTTTGCATGTACTAGCGATCACCGTTGTTAGTTACTCAGCTAGTTTCGCACGCGCTTTCTATCATGCTTCTGATGGCAACCGAAAATAATGCATCTAGTGCAGTGCCCTCTGCAAACAGGGCACTGAAGCGCAAAGCCATTTCAATTTATGACAGTTTGCAAACACTTCAAAATGCTATAACTAATTCGCTACTTAGTGCAATTGATGAGTGCGGTCTTAGTGTTAGGCTGAAGCAAATCGAGCGGCTTCAGACCTCTTTTGATATTACTCACACTAGCCTCGAAGAACTAGACTTTGATGAAATCGGTAACCAATTGCGTGAGGACTTCGACGAGTTAGCAGTTTCTATGGAAATTTCGGTTCGGAGTGAAATTGCGAAACGTGTCTCAATATTGCCCTGCTCAACATTTCGCGACCAATCTGTGCTGCCCTCGCAGACAGTTAGAGCTAAGGCACCGCCGACACTACCCTCAATAAAGTTGCCTACGTTCAGTGGTGGTTACACAGAATGGGCCGACTTTTATTCTATGTTCACAACCGTCATAGAAAATCATCCTGATCTAGCAGATATCGAAAAGCTGCAGCATCTTCGATCGTGCCTGAAGGATACAGCGCTGGACGCGATTCGATCATTGGAAATAACAAACGATAATTATGCCATAGCACTTAATTTATTGGAGAAAAGGTTTAATAATAGACGTTTGGTTTTTCAGGCACACATACTTGAGATATTGGGGGCTCAAGAGGGTGGCAGGTGGATCGGCCGTGTCGCTAAGGGAGTTATCCGACCAATTCAACGCACATATTCGCGCGTTGAAGAGCATGGGCAACTCCGAACAAATCGCTGGATGCATCATTGTGCAGATTATTTTACAAAAGCTGGACCCAATATCACAAGCCAAATGGGAAGAAAGGCTAGAGGATTCGTCGTTCGTCAACTTAATACCATCGTGGGATCATATGGCTACATTTTATGGAGCAGAGATGCCGAACTATGGAAACAGTAAATTTTACTATGGCAAGCTATGCCCCTAGCCATCAGGTGGGAAAAACTAGAGCAATTAACAGTAGATCGTCATTTATCGCCACTAACCACGACGCCCATGTCTGCGTATTTTGTGACAGCCCTGGTCATAATATATATAATTGTTCTCGATTTGGAAATTTGACCCCTGCATTACGGCTTAGGGAAGCAAAACGAGTTGCATTGTGCTTGAATTGCCTAAAAAAAGGTCATCAATTGCGATCATGCAGCTCTGGATGCTGTCGGACCTGCGGGGCGAAACATCATTCGCTGCTGCATTTAAATAATTCGGTATTTCCGTCTGGTCAGCTGACTGAGCCTGCAAATTCATCGCAGATAGCCCATGCCTCTTTCGCTAAGTCATCGCCATCTACCTCCACATCTCTTGTTGCCCAGTATTTCAGTAGTGATGTTGTCGTCTTGGCTACGGCTATGATCTTTGTTAAAAATCCCTCCGGCACTTTGATACCTTGTCGTGCCCTTTTGGATTCTGGTTCTCAGCTTCACCTTATAACGTCGCGCCTTGCTCAACAGCTTCAGCTAAAGAAGCACAAGTCCTCAGCCATTGTCTCTGGTCTAGGAGATTCTCGTTTTGAAACAGAAGGAAACACAATCACTATCACAATACAGTCTCAAGTCTCTGAATACTCAACATGCCTTACAGCTCTGGTAGCGCCTAACATAACTGATAGCCAACCGAGTTTTACTATCAACACGACGAATTGGAACATTCCCGATAACATAAAACTTGCAGATCCGTCTTTCTTTAAACCTCAACGCGTGGACTTGCTACTTGGAGCTAGCCTGTTTCACGACCTTCTCAGCGTCGGCCAGATAAGGCTTCTCCCAGGACTACCGTGTCTTCAAAAAACACGGCTTGGTTGGGTAGTTTCTGGAGGCGGACCGCGCTTGAGTGGTTCTATGTTAATGGCAAAGCATACTGCGGGCAAACTTGAGTCAAGTTCTGAAGAACGTGCTGATGAATTGGTTCGAAGATTTTGGGAGATATAATCCTGCTTGGAAAGTACACCTACCACTTCAAAGGAAGAAAACATCTGTGAAGAACATTTCGTAAAGACTCATATCAGATTGCCTAGTGGCCAATATTCAGTTCGTTTACCCTTCAACCAAAGTTTGGAATGTCTGGGGACGTCATACCAACAAGCCTTTCGTCGGTTCCTGACCCTGGAACGCAAACTACAAAATCGTCCAGATCTGAAGATTCAATATTCAAACTTTCTAAAGGAATATTTGGATCTTGGTCATATGTCGCCTGTTGCTCCAGAGTCTATAGGACTTTGTCAATACTTTCTGGTTACGCAGCCAAAACAACTGGAGCGACCTCGCAACTGATAAGACCAGCATCTTAATTTTATCTTATAATACTCGCTCTGCAAAGCAATTGCCTAAATTTCGCTCTTAAGAACTCATTTACATAGAGCTGTCGCTCTTCGCTGTAACGATCGTTTTATTGCCCTAGCTTTACTTATGCGAAGGCCTCGATGCTGCGCATCGAGTTAGTTAAGTTTGTTCGGTTCATGCATTTGGTACGCATCGGCCACTTGCATTACTCAAAATTTGTGAAAATTATAACTGTTGGATCAAAAGCGTTTTTTTGACCTTTTAAGAATCTTATCTCAAGTGGGCGTGTGTGGATAGTATGAAGTTTTAATAAAGGTTTTACAACTTGATGAGCAACACGACTGACTTCTATGATGATGCTTACAGAACTGATTTCTTAACATAAATTAAGATTAAAGGGACCGAGCAATTACAGAGTTCGAAAGAGAGCGAGACTTCGTACATGTGTATGAGTGCTTATGACATTCAAATAGAAGAGAATTAGCATAATCTTAACATAATCTGCTTTGACATTGCTATTGATACCCTGACTAATGTATATATGAGGTATATGACCGAACATCCAGGCCGCCTTGAAAGAATTATCTTTCAAGAGACAGGTAGAACAGCTAGCTTTTGTACTGGCCGGCAACAGAGTCCAGGGGCAGTGCGAATATATGCGACACGAACACGGTCATCTTTGCCACTCACAACAGACTCAACACGCCCTAATTTCCAGTGTAATGGCGGTGTGTTGTCCTCATGTATGATGACCATAGAGTCAACTGTGAGATTTGGGGAAGCCGAAGTCCACTTTGTCCTGGCTCGAAGCTCGTTCACATACTCCGCAGACCAACGACGCCAGAATTGCTGTTTAACAGCTGTGATCTGCTCGTAACGATCCAAGTTGGAGATGTTGTTGGTGACAATCTCACGCTCGGGCAAAGCGCGCGGTGCATCTCCATTTAGAAAGTGTCCTGCAGTGAGAGCGCTGAAGTCGTTGGGATCAGATGATAGCGGTGACAGCGGGCGAGAGTTGAGTACTGCTTCTATCTCAACGACTGCGGTGTTTAGTTCCTCAAAGGTGAACCGGGTGTTAGCGAGGGTACGCACCAGCAGACTCTTTGCGCTCTTGACAGCGGCCTCCCAAAGACCGCCAAAGTGTGGAGCCCTAGGTGGAATGAAATGAAAGGTTATCTCTTCAGAGGAACAATATGATAGGATAGCATCTTGAGTGCTAGTGTTGAACATGAACTTCTTTAACTCGAGTAGCTTGTTGGATGCTCCGACAAAATTTGTGGCGTTGTCACAATAGATGTGCGATACTGGTCCACGACGGGCAACCATGCGTTTCAACGATTCCAAAAACTTATTCGTTGAAAGATCTGACACGATTTCAATGTGAACGGCCTTTACGGCCATGCAGACATATATGGCGATATAGGATTTTGTGGGACCCTTGCCACGTATTCGAAGATAGGTGTTCACTGGACCGCAGAAGTCGACTCCAACGTGGCGAAATGGCTTGTCTGTGGATAAGCGCTCAGGTGGCAGGGAACCCATGACTTGACGAAGTAGAACTGGACGATATCTGACAAAGTGTACACAAGAACGAACAATGCTGCGTTCTAAAGCTCTTGCGTTTATGACCCAGAATTGAAGCCGCAGCAGTCCGACTAATGCCTTTGGTCCTGCATGGTAATTGCGCAAATGAAGATGCCGAACATAATTGTGGACAAATTGCGATTCCTTGGGAACAAGTAAAGGATGCCTTTGACGAGAGGGGATATCAGCATGCTCGAGTCTGCCGCCAACCTTAATGAGCTCGTATCCAGAAGAGTCATCTATGAAGGGGCTGAGAAATTTCAGATTGATTTTCAAATCTTTTTGTTTCCTTAGCAATTGCAAATCTTCCTTGAAATAGTGCTGTTGGATGATCCTGATGATGCAGTGCAACGCGTGGGGAAGTTCTTCTGGGCATGGCGGCGAACTTTCGACAGGGTGTTCCTTTTTGGCAATATGGTAAAACCGGAACATATATGCCATATCTCGAAGCGCCCGAATGTATGAACTAGTTCCGTTCAGCCAGTCCAGAATAGCATTACTTTCGATAATTGCAGCAAATGTAGACTTCCGTTTTTCAGCATCGATAATGTCCATGTCCAAATCATTGTCGAATTGTTGGCAGGGCCATTGAGTCTCGGAATCACGCAGAAACGCAGGTCCTGTAAACCAAATTGATTGCTGGAGCTCATTAGCTGGGCATCCACGTGACACGATGTCAGCAGGGTTAAATTTTGACGGTACATGTCTCCACTTTCCATCTGCTGTTTGATCTTGTATAATGGATACTCTATTTCCAACAAATGTCGACAAGGTGATAGAGTGTTGTTGCAGCCAGTGCAAGACAATCTGCGAATCAGACCAGAAATGCGCGCTGTGCGGCTTGCCGATGAATATGTTTTTGACAGTTGTATATAACTTACTCAGAAGTTGAGCTCCGCTTAACTCTAATCGAGGAAGCGTCAGCTTTTTGACAGGAGCCACCCGAGATTTAGCAGTCAGAAGCTGAACCTGGACATTGCCATACGATTCCGTGGAACGCACATATACGCAACAGCCGTAAGCACGTATTGATGCGTCAAAGAAAGCGTGCAGTTGTATGTCTGTGAGCTCAGCTTTCAAGCAAAAACGGGGTACTGAGATCGACGACAATTCCTTGAGAGACGTTACGCAGTTTCTCCATGCTTATAGAAGTGATTGCGGAACAGATTCATCCCAGGCGAGTTTTAGCAGCCATAGCTCCTGTATGATGATTTTCGAGACGATAATGATTGGTGCCAGCAATCCTAATGGATCGAACAGAGAAGACGCAGTCGAGAGAATAGTCCTCTTTGTGACTGTTGAATACAATTTTTTGGGTTTAAATTCAAATAGTAGCACATCACGACGTTGATCCCAAGCTACGCCAAGTGCGCTAGTGACAGCGTTTTCATCCAAGTTTAAATCCTTTACCGATTCGTCGTTCCTGACGGCGGGATGATTGGAGTGCCACTTAACCAATGGGAAGTGTCCTCGGCGAAGTATCTCGGTGACCTCGTGTTTGATGTTCTGCAACTCGATGAGCTCGTTTGCTCCGCATAGCAGATCATCAACATAAAACGATGATTTTACAATGGATGCGCCAATGGGAAACTCGTTGACATGCAGATCTGCCAGATATTGCAAACTGCGAACTGCTAAGTATGGGGCCGAGGCCGTTCCATACGTCACTGTATTTAGCTCAAAGGTCTGCAAATCGGCATCAGGGGATGCTCTCCAAAATATATATTGAAATTTCCGATCCACTGGGCTGACTAAAACTTGTCTATACATTTTCGTAATGTCCGCTGTGATGGCGTAACGAACCAATCGAAAACGAAGGAGAAGTATATACAGATCTTCTTGGATTGTTGGGCCAACGAGAAGCAAATCATTCAATGAATGCTGGGACGATGTAGTGCACGAGGCGTCAAACACGACTCGTAACTTCGTTGATGCACTGCTGGGTTTAAAAACACAATGGTGAGGTATATAAAAGTGTGGCTCACTTAATCTCGGATTCGTCACTAAAGTCATATGGCCAAGATCCTCATATTCTTTCATGAAAGTTACATATTGCGATTGAACAGTAAGCTGCTGACTGAGGCGCCTCTCGAGCGATAAAAAACGACGACGTGCAACATCGCTTGAGTTGCCAAGGCACACTGGATCTCCCTTGAAAGGTAGACGCACAACAATCCTGCCGTTATTCATCTGTGTTGTCCTTGAATACATATCTTCACAGAGCCGATGTTCTGGATTGATTGACTTTGGAGAATTTTCTAGAGCATCAATGCTCCACAGTAATTGAAGATTTTTGTCAATTGACTCCTCCACAGAAAGCAAGCACGTTGATGACTGCTTAGCTGACTGATGACGATACTTGCCAGACACAACCCATCCAAGCAACGTTTTCTGAAGGACTGGCAAATTGTCTCCGAGCTTAATCTGTCCAACAGCCAGGCATTCGAAAAATGCCTCGGTGCCGAGAAGGAGATCAATCCGACCTGACCTGTGGAAAGTTTCGTCCGCAAGTGGTGTATTCGCGGGCAACCTCCAATCTGACGTGTCGATTTCCGAATCCGGCTGGTAGGCAATGTGAGACGTTATGCAGAACTGTAGTGTTACTTCAAATGGTGACAAACGAGATTTAATTCCAGTAGTTGTACAGTTGTTAATTTGAGTCGAGGTCTCTCCTATGCTGCGGATTTCGAAATGATGCTTCTCACGGCGTAGATGCAGCCGTTGGGCGAATTGATCAGTTATGAAATTGACTTGGGAACACAGCAATGCTCTGCCTTGTTTATACGCCCCTGATGAATCTCGCACTAGTACCTTTGCAGTAGCAAGAATTATTTGTCCGCCTGGCGATTGATTCATATGCGAGTGCGTTGCAGCAGGAGTCGTTGTTGAGGACATTTGCGCTATGGATGATGGCGATGTAGACGATGATGATGCAGGCGGTTGGCCAAAATGCAGAAGCGTGTGATGGCGATGCTTGCAGCTTCGACAACGATTGTTAGACGGAAGCCACCGATGTCCTAATTGAAGGCAATTAATGCAAAGTCCAGCATTTTTTACGACTCCGTACTTGAGTTTAGGACTCATGTCTTGAAACTGAGAACATTGTACAATTTTATGGTCGGAGCTGGAACAAACAATGCATGTTGGATTAGAAATAGCAAATGATAATCCCTTGCTAGGCTTTTACACGTGTTTTTGTTTCGAAGAATCAGCCATTCGATACGATGCAATGCCGCTTGATTGCAGAAACTGACAATGACGTTCCAAAATAGTTGTGCAGTGAGCCCAATTTGGCAATGTACGTAAGTCAAGAGACTCATTCCACTTGTTACGAGTTTGCTGGTCACATTTTCCGATGACGATGAATATCAACATGGCTTGGGCAATATCTGATCCGGTACCCAATGACGATAATGATGAATACAGGGCTGACGCATTGTCCAGCAGACTGCGCAGCTGATTTCCGTCCGGTTTGTCGACTGGCTGTAGATTGAATAGTGATTCTATTGTGTCTAAAAATGTAAGTGTAGGATTGTCATAACGTTCACTTAAACGAGCAAGAGCCTTGGGATAATTTTCCTGAGTCACTTGGAATGCCTTTACTGCCTGTAGGGCGGGGCCCTTCAAGCAATTCAGCAGATGATTAAACTTTTCAATGTTCGAAAGAGAGTACTCACGACCGATAATCTGATTGAATGATGTAATGAAGTTTTTAGACTCTGCTCGTTTCCCATCGAATACAGGCGGAGCCAATCGAGGAAGACTCGATGGCGGCGAAGAGCGAATTGGAGCAGGGTTAGAAAATGAGGTGCTGTGCAGTACATCATCCAGTTGGGATTGGATGGACAATTTGATACTCACATATGTGTCTTCCACCTCTGCACGTCCATTGTCCTGAGGATCTTCCAATTCAATTTCAGATTGTACTTCCAAAACCTCCTTAATGTATATCTCCAACATATCCAAGCGTAATTGTAGCTCACCGTGTGATAATCTTTTTTCACTGCCATCGATCTCAGTAGACACTCTTACAACATCCTCTAAGTGTGCGATATTGCGTTTTATGTTCGCTCGCTTACGTAAGTTTGCTTCAAGAGTTGACATTATGTATCGAGAATGTTGTGATCACCGATGTGACCGAGCGACAGTTCTGATACTGCAAAATGTTCACAGCCTGACTTTAACCTGATAATGTTACTCTCACCGATGTGAGCGAGCGACAGTTCAAATGCTCCCACTGTTAACAGAACAGCTAAGACTTGTAAATGTTGCGCTCACCGATGTGAGGGTCGCTTGAAGTGATGAAGCAAAAATGCAGTGAACAAGCAGAGGCAGCGAGCTTCCAGCGACGAAGCAACGGTAACGAGAATGCAGCAGCAAAGCGAAGGTAGCGAGTTTCCAGCGACGAAGCAACGGCAACGAGAAGGAAGCTGTGAAGCAAAGGCAATGAGCAATCAAACTCAGAGCGTATCCAGCGCGAAGTAACGGCTACAAGAATGCAGTAGCGAAGCGAAGGTAGCGAGTTTCCAGCGACGAAGCAACGGCAACGAGAAAGAAGCTGTGAAGTTGCTGTCGATGCTGTATTTTGCGAAGAGTTCGATAAAACCTTTCTCCAACGAAATGTTGTGCGGCAACGATATGCCGTCAATTTCCACACACTAGCCCCAGTGTTGGGCGCCAAAATGTTGGATCAAAAGCGTTTTTTGACCTTTTAAGAATCCTTTCTCAAGTGGGCGTGTGTGGATGGTATGAAGTTTTAATAAAGGTTTTACAACTTGATGAGCAACACGACTGACTTCTATGATGATGCTTACAGAACTGATTTCTTAACATAAATTAAGATTAAAGGGACCGAGCAATTACAGAGTTCGAAAGAGAGCGAGACTTCGTACATGTGTATGAGTGCTTATGACATTCAAATAGAAGAGAATTAGCATAATCTTAACATAATCTGCTTTGACATTGCTATTGATACCCTGACTAATGTATATATGAGGTATATGACCGAACAATAATTAATAATTGTCGCTTCGCTAAAATTGGCACGTACTAATTCGGGTTCGCTTGCCTATATATAAACTATTGTTCTTAAATAATAAGCACAGAACAATTCGGGTCTGCCTGCTTCTCGCAACTTTAAGAAATATAAAAACAATTTGAACACAAAAAATAATTAGTTAATTATTTCTATTTGTGAAAGCTATTGAAAAAGCTCAATAGCGCAACATTTTGGTGACCCCGACGTGATTTTATTTTTTTGTTGTTGTAAGATTATTTGCTTTACATTAAAGCAATAATCTTAAAAGACACCACCTGGCATTTCGTTTTGTGCACTTTATATACATATGTACATACTCGACTCGCCGTCGCTTTGCCTACTCTTTCGGTCGCTTAAAGTCTTTGCTTATTCGTGCGGTACTTATGTAAAAGCTATTGCCGTTGCTTCGTTACATAGCTTGACAATTTTTTTGAACGGTTTGCATGTACTAGCGATCACCGTTGTTAGTTACTCAGCTAGTTTCGCACGCGTTTTCTATCATGCTTCTGATGGCAACCGAAAATAATGCCTCTAGTGCAGTGCCCTCTGCAAACAGGGTGACCTTTCTGAAGCGCAAAGCCATTTCAATTTATGATAGTTTGCAAACACTTCGAAATGCTATAACTAATTCGCCACTTAGTGCAATTGATGAGTGCGGTCTTAGTGTTAGGCTGAAGCAAATCGAGCGGCTTCAGACCTCATTTGATATTACTCACACTAGCCTCGAAGAACTAGACTTTGATGAAATCGGTAACCAATTGCGTGAGGACTTCGACGAGTTAGCAGTTTCTATGGAAATTTCGGTTCGGAGTGAAATTGCGAAACGTGTCTCAATATTGCCCTGCTCAACATTTCGCGACCAATCTGTGCTGCCCTCGCAGACAGTTAGAGCTAAGGCACCGCCGACACTACCCTCAATAAAGTTGCCTACGTTCAGTGGTGGTTACACAGAATGGGCCGACTTTTATTCTATGTTCACAACCGTCATAGAAAATCATCCTGATCTAGCAGATATCGAAAAGCTGCAGCATCTTCGATCGTGCCTGAAGGATACAGCGCTAGACGCGATTCGATCATTGGAAATAACAAACGATAATTATGCCATAGCACTTAATTTATTGGAGAAAAGGTTTAATAACAGACGTTTGGTTTTTCAGTCACACATACTTGAGATATTGGGGCTCAAGAGGGTGGCAGGTGGATCGGCCGTGTCGTTAAGGGAGTTATCCGACCAATTCAACGCACATATTCGCGCGTTAAAGAGCATGGGCAACTCCGAACAAATCGCTGGATGCATCATTGTGCAGATTATTTTACAAAAGCTGGACCAAATATCACAAGCCAAATGGGAAGAAAGGCTAGAGGATTCGTCGTTCGTCAACTTAATACCATCGTGGGAGCATATGGCTACGTTTCTGGAGCAGAGATGCCGAACAATGGAAACAGTAAATTTTGCTATGGCAAGCTATGCCCCTAGCCATCAGGTGGGAAAAACTAGAGCAATTAACAGTAGATCGTCATTTATCGCCACTAACCACGACGCCCATGTCTGCGTATTTTGTGACAGCCCTGGTCATAATATATATAATTGTTCTCGATTTGGAAATTTGACCCCTGCATTACGGCTTAGGGAGGCAAAACGAGTTGCATTGTGCTTGAATTGCCTAAAAAAGGTCATCAATTGCGATCATGCAGCTCTGGATGCTGTCGGACCTGCGGGGCGAAACATCATTCTCTGCTGCATTTAAATAATTCGGTATTTCCGTCTGGTCAGCTGACTGAGCCTGCAAATTCATCGCAGATAGCCCATGCCTCTTTCGCTAAGTCATCGCCATCTACCTCCACATCTCTTGTTGCCCAGTATTTCAGTAGTGATGTTGTCGTCTTGGCTACGGCTATGATCTTTGTTAAAAATCGCTCCGGCACTTTGATACCTTGTCGTGCCCTTTTGGATTCTGGTTCTCAGCTTCACCTTATAACGTCGCGCCTTGCTCAACAGCTTCAGCTAAAGAAGCACAAGTCCTCAGCCATTGTCTCTGGTCTAGGAGATTCTCGTTTTGAAACAGAAGGAAACACAATCACTATCACAATACAGTCTCAAGTCTCTGAATACTCAACATGCCTTACAGCTCTGGTAACGCCTAACATAACTGATAGCCAACCGAGTTTTACTATCAACACGACGAATTGGAACATTCCCGATAACATAAAACTTGCAGATCCGTCTTTCTTTAAACCTCAACGCGTGGACTTGCTACTTGGAGCTAGCCTGTTTTACGACCTTCTCAGCGTCGGCCAGATAAGGCTTCTCCCACGTGTCTTCAAAAAACACGGCTTGGTTGGGTAGTTTCTGGAGGCGGACCGCGCTTGAGTGGTTCTATGTTAATGGCAAAGCATACTGCGGGCAAACTTGAGTCAAGTTCTGAGGAACGTGCTGATGAATTGGTTCGAAGATTTTGGGAGATATAATCCTGCTTGGAAAGTACACCTACCACTTCAAAGGAAGAAAACATCTGTGAAGAACATTTCGTAAAGACTCATATCAGATTGCCTAGTGGCCAATATTCAGTTCGTTTACCCTTCAAGCAAAGTTTAGAATGTCTGGGGACGTCATACCAACAAGCCTTTCGTCGGTTCCTGACCCTGGAACGCAAACTATAAAATCGTCCAGATCTGAAGATTCAATATTCAAACTTTCTAAAGGAATATTTGGATCTTGGTCATATGTCGCCTGTTGCTCCAGAGTCTATAGGACTTTGTCAATACTTTCTTCCTCATCACTGTGTCTTTAAAGAAGACAGTTCAACGACAAAATTGCGAGTCGTTTTCGACGGCTCAGCAGCTACCTCGTCAGGTTATTCATTAAATGAACTATTGATGGCTGGACCTGTTATTCAAAGCTCGCTGTTTCATATCCTTCTTCGCTTTCGTAATTTTCCGATCGCCCTAACAGGAGATATTGGAAAAATGTATCGCTGCGTACGCGTTTCCACACCGGATGATTTTCTCCAATGCATTCTGTGGCGAGACTCGCCAGAACAGGATATAAAGATTTTTAAGCTGGATACAGTTACATACGGAACAAAGCCAGCTTCATTCCTCTCCATCCGTGCTATGCATCAGCTGTCTATGGATGAGGAAACTAATTTTCCAATTGGATCTCGGATTTTGCGGCGTGACTTCTACGTTGATGACCTCATTTCAGGGGGTGATTCAATTCAAGAAGCAAAGGAAATTCTTAATCAGACGGCTGGAATCCTGGCAAGTGGGGGCTTCAAGTTGCGAAAGTGGTGCTCAAACAATGCTGCTGTACTGAAAGGGATACCCGTAGAGGACAGAGAATCTTCTCTTAAGTTTGATGATGGTAGCGACATCACCAAAACTCTTGGACTCGCTTGGGACTCAGCGTCGGATCGGTTGTTGTTTTCTTTTTCGTCCATTCAGCAGAGATCTAAACCATCCAAAAGATCAATACTATCGACCATAGCTCGCTTGTATGACCCACTTGGACTCATAGGGCCGGTAATTGCCAAGGCTAAAATCTTTATGCAGCACATCTGGAAGGAGAAGCTTGAGTGGGACGAGAGCTTGCCATCATCACTAGCAACAGCTTGGCATGATCTTTGCTGCAGTTTTGAGAAGGCACAGTTTCTTAAATTTCCTCGTCTCGTGTCAATACCTGCAGCAGAGTTAGAAGTTCACGGTTTCTGCGACGCCAGCATCGAAGCATATGGGGCCTGTGCCTACGTCCTTTCTCGACAAACATCAGCCAGTTATCAGTTGTTGTGTTCCAAATCGCGTGTAGCTCCTCTGAAAACAATCACAGTTCCAAAGCTAGAGCTCTGTGGCGCCGTCTTATTATCTAATCTCACGCGTCACAGCAGTTCAAGAGCTAACTAATGGCATGGAATGGCGTTACGTGCCTACTTCACTCAACCCGGCAGATATACTCTCGAGAGGATCTACGCCCAGTGAATTAGATCAATCGTCACTGTGGTTCAACGGCCCAGAATTTCTAGTTAAAGACAAATTGGACTGGCCTGCTTCTTGCTTGTCAGAAAGGACAGAACTCGAACTTAAAAAAAGGGTCCTTATTGAGTCATCTCCCTTCGTTGATATAACTGCCACTTGTAAATACGTCAACTCATTTGATACAATGCAGCGTATATTCGGATATATTTATAAATTCATACACAGAAGCAGGCATCCTGGACTAACAGTGTCTGATATACAACATGGGACCCAACTCTTACTAAGGCTCGTCCAGAGAGCACACCTGTGGGAAGAGATCAAATCATTGGAATCGAGAAGAGTTGTTAAACCGTCCAGTTGTATCGCATCACTTAACCCTTTTTTGGATGACTTCGGCATTCTTAGAGTTGATGGGCGCTTGAAAAACTCTTCGCTGGATTTCGACGCTCGCCATCCAATAATTCTCCCGTGTCACCATCCCATCACAGACTCAGTCATCACACGGTTTCACAATCGGAACTTACACGCTGGTCCACGGCACTTCTTGCTCATATTCGGTTGCAGTATTGGCCGATTGGTGGAAGGAAGACCGTATCCAAGGTGGTTGGAAAATGTGTGAGATGCTTTCGTGCCAAGCCTCGATTAATAGAGCATATAATGGCTGATCTGCCCAAAGAACGTTTGACTGCTTGTCGAGCCTTTGAAGTCTCTGGTGTTGACTATTGTGGACCATTTTTCTATAAGCCAGACGTACGAAATAAAGCTCCAGTCAAATGTTACATGGCTGTCTTCGTCTGCTTCGCGACTAAAGCGGTTCACCTGGAACTGGTCAAGGATCTGTCGACAACTTCATTCTTGAATGCGCTTAAGAGGTTTATATCGACTCGAGGCAGACCATCTCAGATATGGTCGGATAACGCCACCAACTTTGTCGGCGCCAAAAACGAGCTTCTGGATCTCAAGCGTCTATTCACAAGTCGCAATCATATTGAGTCAGTGCATAAATTTTGCATGGCTGATTCCATTGATTGGAAATTTATACCTCCTCGTTCACCGCATTTTGGCGGCCTTTGGGAAGCAGCAGTGAAGACAGCGAAACATCATTTTTATCGTGCTGTTGGATCTTGTGTTCTCAACTTCGAAGAGTTTCGCACCCTAGTCTGCCACATAGCATCGATAATTAATTCCAGGCCATTGTTTCCTCTTTCAGAAGATCCAGCAGATCTAGATGTGCTCACTCCAGCTCATTTCTTGACTGGTGGACCCAGCTCATCGTTCGTTGAACCTGATGTGACGCACCTTAAATTCAATCGTCTGGATGGCTGGCATCGCGTAACATACCTCCAAAAACTGTTTTAGTCTCGCTGGCGTGAAGAATACTTAACACTGCTTCAGCAGCGCTCCAAATGGCGTACTCCGAAACCAGGCCTATGCGTCAACGACAACGTCCTAGTAAAGGATGAAAATCTGCCGCCTCTAAGGTGGCCACTGGCGAGAATCACGGAGTTAATCGTGGGAAAGGATGGAGTTGCTCGAGTAGCCATTTTGCGCACCGCAACAGGAGAAACGAGAAGAGCTGCACACAAGCTATGCCTATTGCCCATCAAGGAATCTGTTGAAAGCCCATGCCTTCCAACGGGGGAGAATGTCTGGTTACGCAGCCAAAACAACTGGAGCGACCTCGCAACTGATAAGACCAGCATCTTAATTTTATCTTATAATACTCGCTCTGCAAAGCAATTGCCTAAATTTCGCTCTTAAGAACTCATTTACATAGAGCTGCCGCTCTTCGCTGTAACGATCGTTTTATTGCCCTAGCTTTACTTATGCGAAGGCCTCGATGCTGCGCATCGAGTTAGTTAAGTTTGTTCGGTTCATGCATTTGGTACGCATCGGCCACTTGCATTACTCAAAATTTGTGAAAATTATAACTGTTGGATCAAAAGCGTTTTTTTGAACTTTTAAGAATCTTATCTCAAGTGGGCGTGTGTGGATGGTATGAAGTTTTAATAAAGGTTTTACAACTTGATGAGCAACACGACTGACTTCTATGATGATGCTTACAGAACTGATTTCTTAACATAAATTAAGATTAAAGGGACCGAGCATTACAGAGTTCGAAAGAGAGCGAGACTTCGTACATGTGTATGAGTGCTTATGACATTCAAATAGAAGAGAATTAGCATAATCTTAACATAATCTGCTTTGACATTGCTATTGATACCCTGACTAATGTATATATGAGGTATATGACCGAACATCCAGGCCGCCTTGAAAGAATTATCTTTCAAGAGACAGGTAGAACAGCTAGCTTTTGTACTGGCCGGCAACAGAGTCCAGAGGCAGTGCGAATATATGCGACACGAACACGGTCATCTTTGCCACTCACAACAGACTCAACACGCCCTAATTTCCAGTGTAATGGCGGTGTGTTGTCCTCATGTATGATGGCCATAGAGTCAACTGTGAGATTTGGGGAAGCCGAAGTCCACTTTGTCCTGGCTCGAAGCTCGTTCACATACTCCGCAGACCAACGACGCCAGAATTGCTGTTTAACAGCTGTGATCTGCTCGTAACGATCCAAGTTGGAGATGTTGTTGGTGACAATCTCACGCTCGGGCAAAGCGCGCGGTGCATCTCCATTTAGAAAGTGTCCTGCAGTGAGAGCGCTGAAGTCGTTGGGATCAGATGATAGCGGTGACAGCGGGCGAGAGTTGAGTACTGCTTCTATCTCAACGACTGCGGTGTTTAGTTCCTCAAAGGTGAACCGGGTGTTAGCGAGGGTACGCACCAGCAGACTCTTTGCGCTCTTGACAGCGGCCTCCCAAAGACCGCCAAAGTGTGGAGCCCTAGGTGGAATGAAATGAAAGGTTATCTCTTCAGAGGAACAATATGATAGGATAGCATCTTGAGTGCTAGTGTTGAACATGAACTTCTTTAACTCGAGTAGCTTGTTGGATGCTCCGACAAAATTTGTGGCGTTGTCACAATAGATGTGCGATACTGGTCCACGACGGGCAACCATGCGTTTCAATTAAACTAGAATGTCAGAAGGTGGTATATAAATAACACTTAAAGGGAAAGTAACATTTTAGTTGAGACAGCCTCAGTATCAATAAACGCAGAAAATCATGGTTCTCCTCGAGACGATCGATCATTTCTGTGCTTAATAAAGTTGATCAAAAAGCTTAAGAATCAGATATGGTTGAATTTACCCTTATTGCAGAGAATGCAATTATATCCGAGTCAAAAGAATAGGTAAAAAAATATTTTTAAGGTGATTTTGTACCCTAAATATCCGCATGAGTATACGCTAATTTCTTAAGGATGAGGAAGTGACATATGCACTAGGCCGTTCAAAGATCATACATATATCAAATAACTTTATAAACCGCATACACTTTTGTACAATGATATCAGCATACTTTCTTTACCACTTAGGAATGCCATAAACTTATAAAAATACATGAATAAGAAGCATTAACATCTCGAATTCCCACTTAATGGTTCTGACAATCCTAACAGACATCTTTTCACAGTCAGTAAATTAGCTAACAACTCAAATGCAGGCTGAGGCGTAATGACCTTATGCTCGATCGAGACTTTACGGTCAGAGCGAGTTTATGTTAAGAGAAAAAGGTTATATTTAAGCTTCTAAAAAGCTGTCAGTCGAGTAGCCTGTTGGATGCTCCGACAAAATTTGTGGCGTTGTCACAATAGATGTGCGATACTGGTCCACGACGGGCAACCATGCGTTTCAACGATTCCAAAAACTTATTCGTTGAAAGATCTGACACGATTTCAATGTGAACGGCCTTTACGGCCATGCAGACATATATGGCGATATAGGATTTTGTGGGACCCTTTCCACGTATTCGAAGATAGGTGTTCACTGGACCGCAGAAGTCGACTCCAACGTGGCGAAATGGCTTGTCTGTGGATAAGCGCTCAGGTGGCAGGGAACCCATGACTTGACGAAGTAGAACTGTACGATATCTGACACAGTGTGCACAAGAACGAACAATGCTGCGTGCTAAAGCTCTTGCGTTTATGACCCAGAATTGAAGCCGCAGCAGTCCGACCAATGCCTTTGGTCCTGCATGGTAATTGCGCAAATGAAGATGCCGAACATAATTGTGGACAAATTGCGATTCCTTGGGAACAAGTAAAGGATGCCTTTGACGAGAGGGGATATCAGCAAGCTCGAGTCTGCCGCCAACCTTAATGAGCTCGTATCCAGAAGAGTCATCTATGAAGGGGCTGAGAAATTTCAGATTGCTTTTCAAATCTTTTTGTTTCCTTAGCAATTGCAAATCTTCCTTGAAATAGTGCTGTTGGATGATCCTGATGATGCAGTGCAACGCGTGGCGAAGTTCTTCTGGGCATGGCAGCGAACTTTCGACAGGGTGTTCCTTTTTGGCAATATGGTAAAACCGGAACATATATGCCATAACTCGAAGCGCCCGAATGTATGAACTAGTTCCGTTCAGCCAGTCCAGAATAGCATTACTTTCGATAATTGCAGCAAATGTAGACTTCCGTTTTTCAGCATCGATAATGTCCATGTCCAAATCATTGTCGAATTGTTGGCAGGGCCATTGAGTCTCGGAATCACGCAGAAACGCAGGTCCTGTAAACCAAATTGATTGCTGGAGCTCATTAGCTGGGCATCCACGTGACACGATGTCAGCAGGGTTAAATTTTGACGGTACATGTCTCCACTTTCCATCTGCTGTTTGATCTTGTATAATGGATACTCTATTTCCAACAAATGTCGACAAGGTGATAGAGTGTTGTTGCAGCCAGTGCAAGACAATCTGCGAATCAGACCAGAAATGCGCGCTGTGCGGCTTGCCGATGAATATGTTTTTGACAGTTGTATATAACTTACTCAGAAGTTGAGCTCCGCTTAACTCTAATCGAGGAAGCGTCAGCTTTTTGACAGGAGCCACCCGAGATTTAGCAGTCAGAAGCTGAACCTGGACATTGCCATACGAGTCCATGGAACGCACATATACGCAACAGCCGTAAGCACGTATTGATGCGTCACAGAAAGCGTGCAGTTGTATGTCTGTGAGCTCAGCTTGCAAGCAAAAACGGGGTACTGAGATCGACGACAATTCCTTGAGAGACGTTACGCAGTTTCTCCATGCTTGTAGAAGTGATTGCGGAACAGATTCATCCCAGGCGAGTTTTAGCAGCCATAGCTCGAGACGATAATGATTGGTGCCAGCAATCCTAATGGATCGAACAGAGAAGACGCAGTCGAGAGAATAGTCCTCTTTGTGACTGTTGAATACAATTTTTTGGGTTTAAATTCAAATAGTAGCACATCACGACGTTGATCCCAAGCTACGCCAAGTGCGCTAGTTACAGCGTTTTCATCCAAGTTTAAATCCTTTACCGATTCGTCGTTCCTGACGGCGGGATGATTGGAGTGCCACTTAACCAATGGGAAGTGTCCTCGGCGAAGTATCTCGGTGACCTCGTGTTTGATGTTCTGCAACTCGATGAGCTCGTTTGCTCCGCATAGCAGATCATCAACATAAAACGATGATTTTACAATGGATGCGCCAATGGGAAACCCGTTGACATGCAGATCTGCCAGATATTGCAAACTGCGAACTGCTAAGTATGGGGTCGAGGCCGTTCCATACGTCACTGTATTTAGCTCAAAGGTCTGCAAATCGGCATCAGGGGATGCTCTCCAAAATATATATTGAAATTTCCGATCCACTGGGCTGACTAAAACTTGTCTATACATTTTCGTAATGTCCGCTGTGATGGCGTAACGAACCAATCGAAAACGAAGGAGAAGTACATACAGATCTTCTTGGATTGTTGGGCCAACGAGAAGCAAATCATTCAATGAATGCTGGGACGATGTAGTGCACGAGACGTCAAACACGACTCGTAACTTCGTTGATGCACTGCTGGGTTTAAAAACACAATGGTGAGGTATATAAAAGTGTGGCTCACTTAATCTCGGATTCGTCACTAAAGTCATATGGCCAAGATCCTCATATTCTTTCATGAAAGTTACATATTGCGATTGAACAGTAAGCTGCTGACTGAGGCGCCTCTCGAGCGATAAAAAACGACGACGTGCAACATAGCTTGAGTTGCCAAGGCACACTGGATCTCCCTTGAAAGGTAGACGCACAACAATCCTGCCGTTATTCATCTGTGTTGTCCTTGAATACATATCTTCACAGAGCCGATGTTCTGGTCACATTTTCCGATGAGGATGAATATCAACATGGCTTGGGCCATATCTGATCCGGTACCCAATGACGATAATGATGAATACAGGGCTGACGCATTGTCCAGCAGACTGCGCAGCTGATTTCCGTCCGGTTTGTTGACTGGCGGTAGATTGAATAGTGATTCTATTGTGTCTAAAAATGTAAGTGTAGGATTGTCATAACGTTCACTCAAACGAGCAAGAGCCTTGGGATAATTTTCCTGAGTCACTTGGAATGCCTTTACTGCCTGTAGGGCGGGGCCCTTCAAGCAATTCAGCAGATGATTAAACTTTTTCAATGTTCGAAAGAGAGTACTCACGACCGATAATCTGATTGAATGATGTAATGAAGTTTTTAAACTCTGCTCGGTTCCCATCGAATACAGGCGGAGCCAATCGAGGAAGACTCGATGGCGGCGAAGAGCGAATTGGAGCAGGGTTAGAAAATGAGGTGCTGTGCAGTACATCATCCAGTTGGGATTGGATGGACAATTTGATACTCACATATGTGTCTTCCACCTCTGCACGTCCATTGTCCTGAGGATCTTCCAATTCAATTTCAGATTGTACTTCCAAAACTTCCTTAATGTATATCTCCAACATGTCCAAGCGTAATTGTAGCTCACCGTGTGATAATCTTTTTCACTGCCATCGACCTCAGTAGACACTCTTACAACATCCTCTAAGTGTGCGATATTGCGTTTTATGTTCGCTCGCTTACGTAAGTTTGCTTCAAGAGTTGACATTATGTATCGAGAATGTTGTGATCACCGATGTGACCGAGCGACAGTTCTGATACTGCAAAATGTTCACAGCCTGACTTTAACCTGATAATGTTACTCTCACCGATGTGAGCGAGCGACAGTTCAAATGCTCCCACTGTTAACAGAACAGCTAAGACTTGTAAATGTTGCGTTCACCGATGTGAGGGTCGCTTGAAGTGATAAAGCAAAAATGCAGTAAACAAGCAGAGGCAGCGAGCTTCCAGCGACGAAGCAACGGTAACGAGAATGCAGCAGCAAAGCGAAGGTAGCGAGTTTCCAGCGACGAAGCAACGGCAACGAGAAAGGAGCTGTGAAGCAAAGGCAATGAGCAATCAAACTCAGAGCGTATCCAGCGCGAAGTAACGGCTACAAGAATGCAGTAGCGAAGCGAAGGTAGCGAGTTTCCAGCGACGAAGCAACGGCAACGAGAAAGAAGCTGTGAAGTTGCTGTCGATGCTGTATTTTTCGAAGAGTTCGATAAAACCTTTCTCCAACGAAATGTTGTGCGGCAACGATATGCCGTCAATTTCCACACACTAGCCCCACGTTGGGCGCCAAAATGTTGGATCAAAAGCGTTTTTTTGACCTTTTAAGAATCTTATCTCAAGTGGGCGTGTGTGGATGGTATGAAGTTTTAATAAAGGTTTTACAACTTGATGAGCAACACGACTGACTTCTATGATGATGCTTACAGAACTGATTTCTTAACATAAATTAAGATTAAAGGGACCGAGCAATTACAGAGTTCGAAAGAGAGCGAGACTTCGTACATGTGTATGAGTGCTTATGACATTCAAATAGAAGAGAATTAGCATAATCTTAACATAATCTGCTTTGACATTGCTATTGATACCCTGACTAATGTATATATGAGGTATATGACCGAACAATAACTAATAACTGTCGCTTCGCTAAATTGGCACGTACTAATTCGGGTTCGCTTGCCTATATATAAACTATTGTTCTTAAATAATAAGCACAGACCAATTCGGGTCTGCCTGCTTCTCGCAACTTTAAGAAATATAAAAACAATTTGAACACAAAAAATAATTAGTTAATTATTTCTATTTGTGAAAGCTATTGAAAAAGCTCAATAGCGCAACAGGAGGATTGTAATTAAAATGTTTGATAGTCCTTTAAGCAAAGGTGGCTATAAGGAAGAAATTAAAGCAATTGAGTTTGGAATTAAAAAATCTAAGTGTGAGCTCAGGTTGTTATAGAAAAAATTAATAGCAAAATGCCCGACACCTGTGTGAAGAATCCCGGCAGTGCGTATTGCTCGAGGCTTTGTACCGTGGCCTGTGTGAGCAATCCCGGCTTTGTGTGTATGTGCTTCATGGAGGGGCCCACTGCCCTACCCTGTTAAAGTAGTATGAAATATGATTTGTTTGGAGCCTTTCCTCCCCCCTCTAAACTAATTATCCTGGCAAATTAACAAATATCTTGTAACAAGTTTGCCGATTAAAGCCCCGCAAGTATGCCCAAATAATAAGAAGCTACAAAAGAGAAGTCGACGCGGGCACCTAGAGTGAGTGCCAAAATCCGGGGGTGGCGTGCGCTGGCTCCACCAGCGGCCAGCAGAGAAGCAAGTAGGGTTCGCCCATAAGTTCGGACTGGAGAAAGAAAGGGGGCGTGGAGGATGGCGGCAATCCCTCTGAAATTTGGGCTCGGCTTTCCGAGTTAAAGCCCCGTATGCCAAAACTTTAGCGTTAGTTAACGGAGCGACCGTTGTGGACAGAAGGGTCCCCGCCCCGCCAGCGGTGGCCCCTGCGGAGGTTGCCCATCAGATGATGAGCCGGAACAGGCTACGATCCGCGGCGATGATGTCGTAGGAGAGGGAACTTCGCCAGGGAGTGTCCCAACGAACTTGCTTTGTTCTGTTGGTTATGTGGGAGCCGGGGCATGAGTAGTCAGGATTGTTGTCGCCGCACAAAGGCATGAAACGGGCAGCGGCGCCGCGAAGTCCAGGGTCGGGTCGACGCCGACACACACGTGACCAGGTAATAGAACACCCAATGAAGGTGGACTGTGGCCGAATCGTCGCAACGGGGAAGATTGTCGACCAAACGATGCCGGCAACAATCGACACCGGAGTCATTCGCAGCTTAATGAGTAAAGATAGCGTAAGGAAGTGGGCGATTCGGAGAAGAGCGGAGGACGTGCAGACGCGCATTCGTCTAGCAGATGGGTCCACGCTCGAAATAGGGAAAGCATCCTGGTTAGACGTGGGCCTAGCGGGAAACGTGATCTGCAACCAACGGAAATGGACAAGAAGAAAGCAAAGGAGGGGCCTCACTCGTGATCGGACCAAGCGGACGAGGAGCCCAAATGGCGACGCGTAGAGCTGCAGCTGTAGATCTACGCTGGTCATGGAGGCGGCACGGCGTAAAGATGCCACAGAAAACGGACGCAGGGGATCGGGAGCAGCTGCCAGAGTGGAGCTCCATCTGGAGTCGGAGTAGACCACCGAAAATGCGAGACCTCAGTTCAGGGAGGGGGCAGAATGGCCGGCGGATCTGGATCCGGAACTAAGGAAGTTCCTGGAGTTGAAACTGGCACTCTTCAATGGTCAGCAGGGGTCTCGCATATCGCGGAGCACAAGAGCCGGCTGAGGGATGACAAGCCATTGAAGCAAGGTACTACCCGAATAATCCGGCCATGCAGAGAGTGATCGACGAACAGCTAGATGAGCTGATCCAAGCAGGTGCCATCGAGCCGTCGTGTAGTCCGCACAGCGCTTCAATTCTCCTAGTCAAAAAGAAGACTGGCGAGTGACGCATGTGCATCGACTATCAACTTTCAAAAAAATGAACATTAATCTCTGTGTTTGACATAGCCCCTTTCCCGAACAGTGTGAAGTGTTGTGGTACAATGTTGCCTCCTGTAAAAAATAAATAAATACATATGATTTGTACAATGTAACACAGGATATAAGGAGACAATAATATATCATATATGAGTAAAATATAAATCTAGGGTATTAGGTAGCCGCGCTCACCCTATGTTGGCGTGCCTCGTGGAGGCTTTGGAGGTGCCATCTCGAGAGGGGCTGAGATGGTAATTCCTCTCCCCCTAGTATGAAGTGAGGGCCATAAGGATGGAATGGCCGAGAGGTCAATTGAGGGTGTATCCATTAGGAAGAACGAAATTTACCTTCGCTTACATACTCATATTGCGCCTACTATTATAGTCGTTATCGCAAATAGGGTGTAAATTATAAATCTGTGGTTTGTAGCGGTGCTTTTCATTTGAATAATGTCGTTTCGACTAATTAAGGTTTGCAGGTGGAGTTAGTGTAGGTTATGGTCTTCGATAGTGTTGTAATTTTCAAATCTTCAAATGCTTATATTGATAGCTGATTTGTTGTTGTTCGGTTA
The DNA here is from genome assembly GCA_035045885.1 of Drosophila borealis. Taxonomy (NCBI): domain Eukaryota; kingdom Metazoa; phylum Arthropoda; class Insecta; order Diptera; family Drosophilidae; genus Drosophila; species Drosophila borealis. Next base: position 271,480 of record JAWNOR010000358.1, on the reverse strand, counting down.
TTAGCTTATTAATTACTTCCAATTCTTTTTTTGTTAAAATGAATTGCGTGGGAAACGCTGACGCTGCGTTGTTGCATAGACACATGTATGTGTGGTCATATTACATATGCACTTGAAATGTGCTTAATAAATCTTTTTGTAAATACTACAACAAAGTGTGACAGTTTCATGTATATTGAGTATAGTGTGTACTCTGTATATGCGCATATCAGAGATTATACACAATGTCGTTGTTTACGTTAATTCTCGCTATATATTGTAACAAATGTATTTCGATATGTTCTTCGTTTAGGGTCTTATATTTGTCGAAGTATGCTCGGGTTCCATTTGAGCGAAGCGAGTTTCGATCTTTACACAGGCGACGATCAGAGGACACTGACTGCTCGTTTTCTAACCGCCTATATAATTGCCTCGAACCATACTCGGCGACAGCGCCGTGACGCATTTCGCAGTACTGCACAGGCGACGCATTTTGTGGCTCTTCCCAGGCGACGCGCCGCCGACGCCTTGCTCAAACGGTACTTTGCAAAACGAAAGACTAATGTCGCCAAGACGCAAAACAAAAGATGATGAAATATAATCATTCTAAGAAACTAGTATTCTTTTTACACCAAAATGTTAAAGCTATTTCTTCGCCAAATATAGTTTGTTGATTTATGTTTTTCACAATTTTTTCTTCATTTTCTCTTAGTGCATTAAATCTTTCGTATATGTTCTTTGAATCTGTTGCATCCATATTGCCCGTTACAACCTTAATTAACATTTCGGGACTAATATAGCAGAATCTGTAAAAATATTTGTATAGTTATATTTTAATTCTTTTTCTAATCATTGATTTATGTAGTTTTTGGTTTTAAGTGGTTACAAGTGTAATACCGTTATCTAGGAGTACTTGGTGTTAAGTAAACTTGGGTGCTAATTTAATTATTCTATTCTCTTTTCTTGTGTTTTTAATGTCTCTGGTCCATGTCTCTCGGCGTTTGATTTTTAAATTCTGGTTTGCATTTTCTTTTCTATTTTGTCTTTTATTTGTGGGTATACTCATGTTTGAAAATCATTTAATTTTTGTAAATAGTCATGTTCGTTATTGAATGTCACATCTCTGTCGAACAAATGTGGACTTCCATAGAAAACCCCGTTCGGGGTATAGTTAGTAGTGAATAGCGTTGCTATAAGTAATGAATGTTTCTGTCAAGATATCGTTATGATCGCGATCTAATTTTTCTTCTTTTCTTTTATTATTTATAATACGCTAAATTTCCGTGGGGGATGAATGCAATCTCCCTATTGGAGAGTTGCTCGAAGATATTGTTTGTATTGTTTGTCTCTAAAAAGTCTTCTTGAAAATTCCGCACCCTGATTACATAGTATTTTCTGCGAAATCCCGAAAGAGGCGAGAAAGCTTCTCATAGATTTGACTATATTTAAGCTGTCCCTGGCCGGAATTGTGTATCCGGTCGGAAACTTAGAAAATGAATCGATAATCGATAGAATGGTGTTGCCATTGATAATATATAAATATAAATGTACGATTTGCATCGGTCTTGCTAGGGTTTTGGTTTCTTGGTAAATTAAATTTTGACGCTGTCTATCATATTTTAGTGTTTGACAAATATCGCAATCATTGATAATGGCGGCCACTTTACTCTTTAATAGGGGTGAGTAAAATGTTCTCCTTAGCTGGGCTACTGTTTCATCTATACCCCTGTGGTTGCTATCCCTGTGACCGAGGAACCCAAAAGGCGGCGCGTAGAGCTGCAGCGACAGATCTACGCTGGTCATGGATGCGGTACGGTGGAAATATGCCAGGGAACAGAGGAATTAGGAGCAATGGCTACGATCCACACGGACGCAGTGGATCGGGAACAGCTACCAGAGTGGAGCAATCATGGAGCTCCATCTGGAGTCGGAGCGGTGCACGGAAAAGGCGACACACAGGGTGAACCCCGCCCCAATCGTCTTAGTCAAGAAGAAGACTGGCGAGTGGCGCATGTGCATCGACTACCGACAACTCAATGCGCATTCCATTCCGGATGCTTATCCTGCCCCCCAGATTAATCACATCTTTGAGAGGTTGCGTCATCTCAACTCTAGATTTGAAGCACGGGTACTGGCAGTTACTGATGGCAGACGATAGTGGGGAATGCGCATTCACAGTCCCAGGAAGAGGTCTTTTCCAATGGCGGGTGATGCCATTTGGACTACATTCAGCGTATGCCACCTTTCACCAATGGACACGGTAATAGGGCCGGAGATGGAGCCTCATGCGTTCGCCTACCTAGACGATATCGTGGTTATAGGGGCAACGAAAGAGCAACATATAGAGAATTTGAGGGAGGTATTCCGCCGGTTGAGGGCGGCCAATCTCAGGCTAAATAGGAAGAAAATCAGCTTCTGCAGGGAGAGGTTGGCCCATCTGCCGCTAACGGGGCTCTTAAAGAAGGGCGGAAATGGGCTTGGGATGAAAAACAGGAGGAGCCATTGCGTCAATTGAAGGATAGCCTGACGACTGCCCCTGTGTTGGCTTGTCCAGACTCTTCCGCCAAATTCGTCTTGCAGACTGACGCAAGTGAGTATGGCCTCGGCGCAGTGGTGACGCAGACGATAGAGGGACAGGAGCGGGTGATAGCGTACGCAAGAAGGTAGTTGCTGAAAGCTAAGGTGAACTACTCCGCCACTGAGAAGGAGAACCTGGTCGTATGGTCGATCCGGAAGTTGGGTTGCTACCTAGAGGGATACCGGATCGTGATAACGGATCATCTGGCACTCAAGGTCAGCAGGCAGTGGTGGCCAAGGCCCCCTGCAAATGGGTCGCGAGTATGCGTGGATCACCGAAAAACCAGCCAAGTTCCCAGATTACATAGGAAAGATTGGGCAACTATATAGCCACTTGGGCAACGGGACGGACGATGAAGACTACATTCCTTGAAAGCTATGCTGGGCTAGTTAGTTTACTATTTTACATTGTCTATAAAATCTTTTAGGTCTATTTTATGGATAAGCTGTTTGTATGATATTATATCCTTGGCGTTGCCTAGATGAATTTGTGGAAATTTGTCTTTTTCCGTTAATTGTTGCACTTTTAACATTTGTGCACTAGTATAGCAGAATCTGTAAAAACATTTGTGTGGTTATTTTTAATTCTTTTTCTAATCTTGGATTTATGTATTTATTGGATTTTATTTTATTTCTTCTATTTTTTTTTTTTGAAGATTGTGGCATTTCGTTGGATTTATTAATATTGGTATGCATTTTGTTTTATATTTTATTTTATATTTTGTGGGTATATTATTGATTGAAGGTTATTTAGATTATGTAAATAGTTAGTAGTGGAGTGAATTGCGCTGTTATAAGTCATGAATGTTTCTGTCAAAATATCGTTATGATCGCGGTCCAATTTTTCTTATTTTTTTTATTATTTATAATACGGTAAATTTCCGTTAGAGATGAATGGAATCCCTCTATTGGAGAGGTGGTCGAAGATTGTTGAAATGAAGTGACGTGTAGTTGAATGTTGTATTGTTTGCAGAAGTCTCTTCTCCCCCGTTGGAAGGCAAGGGCTTTCAACATCATCTTGCTTGGGTAGCAAACACAGCTTTCGTACAGCTCTGCGTATGACTTCAGTCGCAGTTTGAAGCACAGCACTCTGGATACCCCATCAGATCCAGAGATCAGCTCTTGCACTCTAGCTAGTAGCCACTTCATCGGCGGTAGATTCTCATCCTTAACAAGGACAACATCGTTAATGGAGAGTTCAGGCTGAGGAGTGCGCCATTTGGAGCGCTGTTGAAGAAGCGTTAAATATTTTTCACGCCAACGGGCCCAGAATACTTGTTGGAGATATGTGACGCTCTGAAAATAGTAAAGCCGATTGAAGTAAAGCTGCCTTAGATCGGGCTCAATGTAAGATGAAGTGTGACGCGGACTCACAATGGGGCCCGCGCCCGAAGATATAAACATAATCATAGGTTAAGAGACCAGGAAGATGAAGAAATCAAATGTCACAACCATAGGATAAGAATAATAATAATATTGTAACCATAGGTTAAGAGTATGCTTACTAAATTAAGAGAGCCCGATTGCAAGCGCAATCGAATCACTTGCAACTCTGTTGATATTTTTAGGAGTAAAAGAAAGCCAAGCCTAGAGAGAGGATTTTCACCGCAGGGCAAAAAGGGCGAAATTGAGAATCGTGAGCTGCTGCCGCCGATCGGCAATTTTTACTTTGGAACCGACAGGCGCGAGTATCGGACGTGTATACGTAATGAAGGACAGAATTTAGGGACCGTGAGTTAGCTGCCAGGTTAGGTAGGAACGACCCAGAATTGACGGTGCAGCAAGGCTAGGAAAGTTAAGAAATAAATCAAAACGAAAGTGAATGTACACAGAATAAAACGGTGTTTGCGTGTTGTCTGTGTAGAAATTGTGCATTTTTAGGCTTTCGTTTTGCGGCGGAGCGATCCCAGTTGCACCCATCACGCCGGCCGACTCTAACCTAACCGCAGCGGAGCGATCCCAGCGGCTCCCCTTTTTCCTTAAGAGAATTCGTAACCACTCTGTGGTGGAGTTATCCCGACGGCTCCATACCCCCATTTTCAGCTTCGCGTCTCGGCAAACTACAAATTTCTTGTAGAGTGGACCTGGGTAGGACTGAGTCATCACCCCGACCAAGAAGCGACTTTTCAAGAGGCGCCCGAGCAGGGACCCTAGGCGTGAAGGGGCGTGGTACTAACGTGGCCTAAAAGCCCATGAAAAAGCCTCCAGGGTGAGTTAAAACCAAAACGGCAAAAATAACTGAGAAGTTAGCTGCCTGCGGCATAGGAAAAAGGAGCATAGAAAGTCCCACAGGGGTGTCACAAACAAACGCACACGTGCAGGCAGACAACTGGGGACAACGAGAAAAGACAAAGAAGAGAATCGAAAACTAACGGACAGCCATAAAACTACTCGCTGAGCGAGCGAGTTTGCGGCGAGCGCGCTAGGGTGTGTGCACGCATACAAGTACACGCTCACAAGTATAAGCCGAGAGTCGGCAAAGCGCGCGTCAACGGGACAGCTGCGAAGGCCCACCGTGGGGCAAAACGCTCGGTACGCGTCGAAATTGGCGCGATCAGTAAGCGCGAATAAAGTGGATTCGGCCCAATATGAACATTGGAGCTGTAGTGAAGAATAATTTTTTTTTTTCTGAGCAAACTAAGCTGTGGAAAAAAAAAATTGTGAACATTTAAGACAAAGTGAGCAACAAGGGTGAACGTTTTTCTTATATTTTTTTTCATGTGATCACCGGTGCAAAATATAACAACAATTATTGAAAACTAATAATAACTAGTTAACAACCGAGGGAAAGTGACCACAGTGCAGTAACATATAACCACGGTAAAAGAGTGGACGCGTGCAGCAAAAGGGTACCGTGGGTCGAGGCCGGTACGCAGCGTCACTTTTTTAGGGTGGTCAACTAAAAGTGCGACTATTTTTTTGGCTCGATTAAATAAAATTAAATATAATTAAAATAATAAAAATTAAAATAATTAAAAATTAATATAATTGAAATAAAATAAATTAAAACTAAAATAATTAAAATTAAAATAATTAAAATAAAGTTTATTAAAATAAAACTAATTAAAACAATATTAATTAGAATAATAACAAAATAAATGAAAATAAAACAAATAAAAATAAAGTAAATTGAAATAAAATAAATTGAATTAAAGTTAATTAAAATAAAATTAATTAAAATAAATTTAATTAAAATAAAATAAATCAAAATAAAATAAATTGAAATAAAATAAATTAAAAATTAACGTGATTTAAATAAACGAAAATAAAACAAAACGAAATAAAATAATTATAAATAATCATAAACAAATACAATAAGAATAAGTTCGGAAAACCAGAAGGAAGTAATTAAAACGAGGCGGTCGAGTAAGACTGGATATCCGTACGGAGTCACGTGGACCAGAAGAGGAAAGGGAACAGCAGTAAAAGATAACGTACGAAAGGACGGATACGGATGAGTGTCAGAATCCAGGGGTTGGCGTACGGTGGATCCACTCTCGACGGAAGGAGGAATTGGAGGCGATTACTCGCTAGTTCAGGCTGAGCGAGTTGGGGCGGGTTGAAGACTTGCGTCGTCGTTTGGCAAGCTTCGTGTCCGGAGGTTCGTATTCCGCGAAAATATGGGCTCGGCTAGCCGAGTTGGAGGCCAAATACACGAGGACCCCGGAGCACAAGGCCCAGCTCGAACCTGACCCAATCGAATGGGATAGACGTTCGAAGTCAGAGTCAGATTCAGACGTTCGAACACCCCCGGCGATCCCGAACTACAAGGCCCGTGATGCGAGCGACAGGACGAAGGGATCGGGGACGCCTCGTGTTACTCATGGAGTATAGAGGGCACTGCATCCTTCCGGAACAGGTCAGGAAGTGGGGTATACGCTTCAAAGGATTCAAGCAGTATGTGGTGGAAATCAGGGCGCTGATGCACCACGCTGGCTATGGTCCGGAGCAAGAATTGGCGAGAATAAATGACAACGAAGCTCCAGAGTATAAATTGTATGTGCGGAGACAAGATTTCGCGTCGCTGTCGAAGCTCTTACAATTAGCGGTCGAGTATGAGGGTATAAAACGGTAGGGTCAACAGCATCCCCCGGGTTCACGATCTCGATTAGGTAGGCGAGAGGGGCAAGGACAAGCGACAACAGGCTTAAACAACCCGTTCAGGCTAGCTTCATTGCCAGTATTACCGGTGCCAAGGGGAGAGCCCGTTAACCGAATGATCGGCCAAGAAACCGGGGGAACAGCCAGGAGACGCCCGATGTTTTCAATGCGGGAAAGAGGGGCACTCTAGGAGAGACTGTTTGAACCCGCAGGTAGTCTTTTGTGCGCAGTGCGGAACAAGGGGGGTGAGCAGCCAGGAATACTGTAGACGACCGGCTCAGGGAAACGGGCAGAGGCACCATCCGGACCGGGAGCGGGTGGAAAGCGATGTCAGCGGAGCCCGGAGGCAGTAGATGTTTTGCGAGTCGAGGGGGGTCGTGTCGTCGCGACGATCGAGATCGGTGAAAACGACTACGCGGCGACAATCGACACCGGCGCCACTCGATCGTTCATCAGTGGTGCCTGCGCAGCGAAGGTAGCGAAGGACGTGGAAATTAGGAAAGTACAAACGAGGATACGGCTGGCGGACGGGTCAGGATTAGACGTCGGCTCGTACGATAAGCGTGCCGCTACAATCATAACGCCGATGCTAGACGAAGTTATGCTAGGTATGGACTTTCTGCGAGCGATAGGTACGACGATTCGTTGCGGGGACAGCGAGATGACGCTAGGGACGGAGAGACGGGAAACTAGGAAAGGGGCGACTGGCTGCCTGTGGAGCCGATCTCGTAGGCAAGGTTAGGGATTCGGCAGGAGATGGCGGTCCCTCCCGCGGAGAGAATCCTGGAATCTTGTCCAGGGTGCCAGTGAAGGTGCGGTCGGACGATAAAGAGGTATCTAGGGTGCCAGTGAAGGCGCGGTCGGACGATAAGGGTATGTCCAGGGTGCCAGCGGAGGTACGGTCGGACAGCAAGGTGTCTAGACCGCCAGGAAAGAATCAGAAGAACCTTAAAGAGGACCCGACAGAGCGTAGGGAAAAAGGCCAGATAACTACGGAGCCACGGGTAAAACAGCACCTAAGAGCGTGAAGCTGGGGAGGGTAGCTGGTTCCAACGGGCAGGAGAATCAACCTCACGCGGCTAGCAGTGGTGAAGGGTCTGGAGAGGGGAGTCCCAACGGGGTGGATGGCCGACCGTCAGATCTGGAGCCGAGTCTGCGGGAGCTTCTACAGGCGGAATTGGCGTGATTCGAGGGGCTGACAGGCGTGTCCCACATAGCTAGCCTTCGAATCGTAATGACAACGAACTACCCAAGGAACTCACAAGAAACGTGGAAAGTCTGATATACTAAATTACAGGGGCATTGCAAAACTGTCCGCGATTCCTAAATTATTTGAAAAAATAACTTCGAATTTGCAGCATTTCTGCAAATCAGTTGTTTCCCCTGTTCAACATGGATTCGTAAAGAATCGGTCAACAACGACCAATCTGCTAGAATTTACTTCCTTGGTAAATGATGCTTTCCTTTCGAAAATGCAAACTGATGTCATATACACTGACTTCAGTAAGGCGTTTGACTCCGTGCACCATGACATTTTACTTTTTAAACTTGACCGAATAGGTTTTCCTCCGTCTCTTTTGCTTTGGATTAGTTCTTATTTAAAAGGTAGGACCCAAAGAGTAATGCTGAGGCTGACTACCTCTAAACAGGTTCACGTTACTTCTGGTGTTGCTCAAGGTAGTCATCTTGGACCATTACTCTTTACTCTTTTTATAAATGATCTTCCCTCTGTTATATCCCATGCCCGAGTACTCATGTATGCGGACGACGTGAAACTTATTCTATCATACACCAATCCCCTACATTATTCTCGTCTTCAAGACGATTTGAACGCTATGCAACTTTGGTGTTCGGCCAATCAATTGCATCTGAATTGTTCTAAGTGTATGTTTATGACATTTAATCGTACTACACCTTATCTTGTCAGTTATACCATCGACAATACCCCATTGCAACGTATACTAACAGTTAAGGATCTAGGCGTTCTTTTTGATTCTAAACTCTGTTTCAATCTTCACATAGATACCATCGTTAATGAGGCAAAAGGTGTACTTGGATTCATTAAACGATGGTCTAAAGAGTTTAACGATCCTTTTATAACGAAACTTCTGTACATCTCTCTTGTTCGCCCTATACTTGAATACTGCTCTTGCATCTGGTCTCCGCAGTATAACAATAGCCAGGATCGTATTGAATCTGTTCAGAAGCAATTTCTGCTTTTTGCCTTACGAGGTTTAAATTGGGACCCTAATCTTCGGTTGCCATCCTATTCCAGCAGTCTGCTTCTTCTTAATCTTCCGTCGTTAACCAACCGTAGGACAATTCTCGGTGTTGTCTTTCTACATAAGTTGGTTATTGGCGATATCGATTCTCCTTTTCTGTTAGGGCGTCTTCAATTCTCTGTTCCGGCTAGACCAACCAGAAATTACCGCCCCTTATTCCTATCGACGTGCACAACAGACTACGCTATGCACAATTCTTTTCGCGTGCTATGTAAAAATTACAATAGTTTGCATCACGTTTTCTCTACCGAACTTTCTCTACCCCTAATAAAATCATTGCTTTCAGGATACCTTCGGGAAGTCACTGACCATTCCCAGCTATGAGCAGGGGAATGGCTAGCCGGACTGGCTGAAAATTTTCCCCCACCGGGTCGGTGATTTCCCATTACTTTCCCAATACTATCTCTTTATTCTATACAATTAACACTCTGCATATCTAGCATACAGTTCTATACTTTATTAACAATCTTCCTCCTTTCTTTTCTCCTATTTATGGTATATTCTTAAATAATATAGCAAATTAACATTATTTTTAATTTTACGTAAGAACACTTTTTCCTACTTACACCCTTCTTTTTAGATGTAGGCTCTAATAGCGTCACTGACAAAATTAGCTTTGAAAAGGGGCACAGCTGGCCGGACTGGCAAATAAAACACATCCATCGGTCGGTGATGCTATTTGAAATTTTGTGTTCTCTATCTAGGCTTTTAGCATTTAATTTTTCTAATTGTATTTATAATGTGTTGAATAATTGGAAGACACTCGTTTTGTCGACCACATATAAATAAGTAAATAAATAAATAAAATAAATAAATAAAGTCATCGACGAGCAAGTGGAGGAATTGCTCCGGACGGGAGCCATCGAGCCGTCACGAAGCCCGTACAGTGCGCCGATCATGCTGGTGAAAAAGAAAACAGGGGAATGGCGAGTGTGCATCGACTATAGGCAGCTCAAAGCACATTCGATCCCGGACGCATACCCAGTGCCCCGGATAAACCACATTTTAGAGCGCCTACGGCACGCGCTACATATCGGCGCTGGATCTGAAGCAAGGATACTGGTAGATCCCCATAGAGGAAGGGAGTAGGCAGTACCCCGCATTCACAGTCCCAGGACGGGGACTATACCAGTGGAAGGTGATGCCCTTCGGTCTGCACTCGGCCTGCGCCACGTTCCAGAGAGCACTGGATTCGGTGATAGGACCGGAAATGGATCCCCACGCTTTCACCTACCTGGTCGACATCATCGTCATAGGCGCAACCAAGGAACAGCACGTAGCCAACCTGAGAGTGGTGTTCCGACGACTGAGGAATGCGAACCTAAAACTCAACATAGAGAAATGCCGTTTCTTCCGGAAGGAGTTGGTATATTTAGGACACGTAGTGAGCGGCGAAGGAATACGGACGGACCCCTCAAAGGTGCTCGCGATCCAGAGGCTGACGGCCCTATCGAACCTCAAGGAGCTGCGTCAGTGCCTTGGGATGGCATCATGGTATCGACGCTTCGTCCCCAATTTTGCGTTGGTGGTGCAGCCGATGACCGCTCTCTTGAAGAAGGGAAAGGTATGTGGGGCGTGGAACAGCAGGATGCGCTGGAGCAACTCAAGGAGCGACTCACAACCGCGCCGATCCTCGCTTGCCCGGATTTCAGCAAGAAATTCGTGCTGCAAACGGATGCGAGCGATTACGGTCTCGGCGCCGGTCCTGACACAGACCATCGACGAGGAAGAGCGAGTCATCGCTTAAGCCAGTAGGAAACTTTTGAAGGCAGAGGCCAACTACTAAGCCACGGAGAAGGAATGTCTGGCTAAAGTTTGGTCAATCCGCAAGTTGAGATGTTACTTGGAGGGGTACAGGTTCGTCGTCATTACCGACCACATGGCACGGAGTCACAATGATAATATTGTCACAATAATAATATTGTAACCATAGGCTAAGAGTAAGAAAAAATGAAGTAAATGAAGTCACTTATCGGTTAAGAGTATGCTTACTAAATTAAGAGAGCCCGATTGTAAGCACAATCGAATCACTTGCAACTCTGATATTTTTAGGAGTAAAAGAGAGCCAAGCTTAGAGAGAGGATTTTCACCGCAGGGCAAAAAGGGCGAAAAGAGAGTCGTGAGCTGCTGCTGCCGATCGGCAATTTTTACTTTGGAACCGACAAGCGTGAGTATCGGACGTGCATACGTAACGAAGTACAGAAATACAGTACTGGAGCCGAATCGAAGACAATAAGGCGCGAGGTCCAGCATGTAAGTTCCGTTTATGAAAGTGAACTATGATTGCTCGCGTCACAGGATGCTGACGGGGCAATATAATCAGATGTCGCGCTGAGAAGTCCAACGACGAGTTTTTCAGCCGTCCACCGATCCGAAGTAGGCCAAAGTCGTCAAGGAATGGTGCAAGAGAGCTAGATGGTTTGACATGCCTTCCTTTTTTCAGTGCCTTGTAGTCATCGCTAATAGTAGCCATTTGCACTGACCGCAGCAGCCAATGTGTGCCATGATGCACGTGGTCCACAGTTAGTTGAGCTCCTCGGATTTGATTTACAAATTTGTAAATATAAGCAAAGACCCGTTGCAGCTTGGCGAACGAATTAATGAACTTGCAGCCAATCGAGAGATCAAGTTGCGCTGCAGTTCCGAGGAATACTTTGTGTCGAAGTTCTGGTAAGGATTCGACAGGCACACATGAGGCAGGCCATTTTTCCTTTCCCTTACTGAAAAAACACGGACCATGGGCCCATAATGGAGACCGGGAGAGCTCACTTGGCAGCGCTCCTCGTAAAATTATATCCGCCGGGTTTAATTCAGTGGGAATATGATGCCATTCCATACCAGTAGTGAGCTCTTGGATGGCTGCTACTCAATTGGCAACGAAAATATTGAATTTCGAAGCATCATTGCGAATCTAAGCCAAAATCACGGCAGAGTCGAACACTTTCATTTGGCATATTTCGCTGAGAAGTTGTGCCAACAATGCAGCTCCCCAGAGTTCCAGCTTTGGTACAGAGATGGTTTTCACGGGCGCGACACGCGATTTGGAGCATAAGAGACGTACGCTGGTGTTGCCATGGCATTTTGAGACTGTATAGACGCATGCTCCATAATCGCTCAGGTTGGCATCACAAAATCCGTGATCCAATCCACTGTACTGTTTGATGCGAGTGCGCCACGCGGATACTGGAATTGCTGAGCTCATCCCAATCCAGTTTTTCTCTCCACAGATCCTGCATAAAAATGTTCGATTTTGTTATTACGGGACCAACAAGACAAAGGGGGTCGTAAAATCGAGCAATTGCGGATAATATTGACCGTTTTGTCATTCTGGAGGGCAGCTTCAGTGGAGAGAAGGAGAAGAGGAAACAGTCTGAAGCGCTATCCCAAACGAGGCCCAACGTTTTCGTGATGTCACTGCCATCGTCAAACTTAAGCAGCGAATCTCTATCCTCTTCCGGTATGTTTTGGAGTACAGTTGTGTCGCGAGAACACTATTTTCGCAGCCTAAAGTTCCCCCTTGGCGAGAAGTCCAGATGTTTGCTTCAATATCTCAATTGCTTCTTGAACACAGCTACCACCAGAAATGAGATCATCCACGCAGAAGTCCCTTTTAACAATGTCCGAGCCAATAGGGAATGTTTTCTGCTCATCCATGGCCAGTTGGTGCATAGCTCGCAATGAGAGAAACGATGCTGGCTTTGTGCCGTAGGTGACGGTGTCTAATTTGTAAATCTGTATCTTCTGATGCTTAGACTCACGCCACAGGATATATTAAAAATAACTGTCTGCAGGTTCGACTCGTACGTATCGATACATTTTGCATATATCGCCTGGCGGGGCGCCTGCAAATGTACGAAACCGCATCAGTATCGGTTGGATGGTAGGACCTGCCATCAGTGCATCATTCAGCGAGTGTCCAGAGGTAGTAGCTGCCGAGCCATTAAACACGACCCCTTGTTTGTAGTGCTATCCTCCTTCAGCACGCAGTGATGTGGCAGGTAATACTTGCATTGGCCCCGTGCAGCTAAGGTAACAAGTGACTTGTGACCCAAGTCAAGATATTCCTTGATAAATAAATGCATACTGGGTTTTCAATACTGGATTGCGTTCCAGTTTTCTTTCTAAGTTCAGGAATCGACGAACCGCCTGTTGACCACCCAGCTGATACATGCCTAGTCGTAGCGGTAAACGAACTGAATAATCGCCAGTCGACAGACGTTTAAAATTGGCCTAAAAGTGTGCCTCGCAGTGGCGTTCCTTCTTGTTTGGTAAGGGCTCGGGCTCGGTGCAGCATTCCATTTCCCAAAAACGACGGAATAATTAATCAATCTGTGCATTCCAGCAGATCTGGATTCTCTATTGATCTCATGGCCACGAGTGATGATTTTCCTGCATGTGAAGCACCTCCCGTAGCCACCCAACCAAGGCGAGTCTTTTGCAATATCGGCAGTCCAGAAGCTAGTTTAATCTGGCCGACGCATAGCAGATCGAAGAACAGACTGGCTCCAATCAACATGTCGATTTGCTGAGATTAAAATAATTCAGGATCAGCTAGTTGTAAATTTGATGGAAAGTTCCATGATGTAGGATTAAGAGTAAAGCCAGGCTGATTATCGGTGATGGATGGTGCAATCAACGCCGGGATGCATAGGGAGTACTCCGACACTCGAGATTTTACATTTATGTTGACCGAAAAACCATCGGATGCAAATGCTCCATCACCAATGCCAGAGACGATTGCTGTTAATTTGAATTTGCGCAGCTGAGACGAGAGGTGATGATGTGCAACTGCGACCCAAAGTCGAGCAACGCACGGCAGGTTACCAAGGAGCCAGCGCGATTTTTCACATTGATGACGGCAGTGGCAAACAGGACAACATCGTGCTTGAGATGCTGGGCGGTAGTGAGTGGCGAAGATAAAATTGCCGCCAAGGTGTTTTGGGATGACGAATAAGTTTCGGTATCTTGAGCATTGTATGAGCTAGAAGCAGCGATGTAAATGGGTTGTCAAGATGCAACAAGCTATGATGCTTGCTCCCACAACCTCTGCAAGCGCTGGAGCCGCAGACTCTCCGCTGATGTCCCATTTGCAGGCAGTTTAGGCACAGCGCAAGCCGCTTGGCTTCGTGAAGGCGCAGCGAGGGCGATAAACTTGCGAATTGCAAACATTTATAAATAGAGTGGCCTGCGACTTCACAAAATACACAAGCACTCGTTTCATTCCTAGTCACTACAAACGTTCTTCTACTACTGTTGTTCTGGCCCACCTGGGAGCTAGGCGTGAACATTGCCGTAACGTGATCCGCATTTTGCAGCCCTTGGCAACGCTTCTCGATGAAGGTTGTAAGCCGCTCGCATGATGGTATGACGTCCAACATCGCATCATCTTCCTAGCTAGCTTGCGTAGCGCTATATAGTTTTTGCAGCAACGTTTCTACTATGACGCAACCGGCGATCTGTTCCACACTGCCCATCGATTTTAAAGCATGTAGATGAGAGTTGACCTTATCTGAAAATTCACGCAGTGATGTCGTCGCGCCCTTATCCACCTTTCTCAAACCCAAAATTTCAGCTATGTGTGCCCTGAAAAATAAGACGCTTGTTATTAAAAAGCTTATCAGGCAGTTCTAAAGCGGCAGCATAATTTGCGTTTGACATTTCCAATGAGCGAATTGTATCCAGTGCTGTTCCCTTAAGGCATGACCGTAGATGCTGGACTTTTTCAATGTTGGTCAAATACGGATCCTTGTCAATGATCGTGGTGAACATAATCGGACCATTCTGTGCTGCCTCCACTAAACTCTGGCAATTTAAGTTGAGGCAATAGAGATTGGTTTGGAACAACAAAGGTAGAACGCGAATCATCGGCTGCGGCAGAGTTGAAGGTGGAACAATGCGGAATCTGCTGAACCTTGCTTCGATTTCCGCGCTCGCGTTGAAGGGACACCCCTAGCTACCTAATAGTTGCCTCAAACCTTGTTTGAAGATCCTCTTCAACGCTGGCATGATTCACATCTAACAAACTGTCATAGATTGTTTCAAATATCACCTGCAAGTCAGATGCCATGCTTATGTAATCTTGCAGCTCGTAGTCGTCAACAACGCGAAGTCGAGCGGGATCAAGATCAGATGACAATCTATTTAGTCGATCACTTAAATTCTTAATCTTTATTTTAAGTACAGCAGCCTGGGTTCCAACCGCTCCTTGACTAGCTGATGTCGCCTCATCATTTCCATTTGCACTTGCACCTTCATCAAACATTATGAATGTAGCGCACAACAAGGTTCACACAGCCGAACTATAATACAAGTCTTCGCGCACAAGTGTTCGTTCGAGCGACATAGCGAATAGCTGGTTATAGCGCGCAACGATTAACGGGGATTTTACTACGGCGTTTATGTATAATAACAAACTGTATGCAGATGCGAAAGCAAACGGTTCACCGCGGTTGTGCTCAAAATTGATAGGCAAAGCAATTCAGACAGCAACGGGCCAACGAAGAGAGTGGGTAGCAGCTTACAAAGAGCGCATAAGAACTATTTTCTCTTAGGCTGTAATTATGCTTATCTTCCGCTGTTGGCTGCTGCCCGCAGCCGTCGGTGTTGTCTCTGCTGTTACTTGACCTGTTTCATCTATGCCCCTGTGGTTGATATCCCTGTGATATTTCCGGACTTCTTGTTCTAGTTTACTTGAGTCGGTCATGTCTTCTAACATTATTGTACATCTAATAATTTTGTACAGGTTTGTGGTCGAGAAGAATTCTTTAAGAGTTTCGTCTAAAACGTTGAAAAGTTTATTGAGGGCGAAAATTTGGACTATTTTGTCGATCGAAGTGGGGTTGAAGTTTTTATTTGGGAGGTGTCGTTTACTAACAGTACTAGTTGTAGGTTATATACGTTAACTGGTTTACTTGTTACAAGAACTGAATTTATTGCGTTTGGCTCGTTTGCTTGATTGTTTGCGTTTACATCTACTGTCACGCGACTAAGTGCATCTGCTACGGAATGTTCAAACTTTTTTTTTTTTAAGAAATCTAGAAATTCGGTTCTTTGAAATTCATAAGCCACGTGAGTGATCTATGGTCTGTGACAATCTTGAATCTTTGTCCAAACAAATAGGGGCGGAAATATTTGGTTGCCCAAATTATCGCTAGAATTTCCTTTTCTACTGTTGAATAATTTAATTCGGTATCCGTTAATGTTCGGCTAGCGAAAGATATCGGTTTTCATTATTAGGCGTACCTTGGGAGAGCACTGCCCCTATAGCGACGTTACTAGCGTCAGTAGTAAGAATGTATGTTTTTGTAAAGTCAGGGTATTCTAAGAGTGGATCGTTGCAAAGAAGGTTTTTACAAATTTGGAATGCGGATAAGAATTCATTGCTAAAAATTACAGCTTTTTTTCATATAAATTGTTGTGTCAGTGGTTTTGTAATTTTTGCGATCTAATAATAATGTTTATGCCCTGAACCCATTGAAAATGGGTAAAAAGGGTATAATGTATTTGTGCAAATGTATGTAATAGGCTGAAGGAAAGATCTCCGACCCCATAAAGTATATATATTCTTGATCAGCATCAAAAGCCGAGTCGATTTAGCCATGTCCGTCTGTCTGTCCGTCCGTCCGTCTATCCGTATGTATGAACGTATAAAATTTTAGCTGTAGGTCCACCTAGTCCATACGCAGATCGAATTTGTTTCCGATAATCGATATCTTGTCCCGTTTCCAAGTAATCGATAAAAATCGATATCGAAATCCCGTTTTTTGAGCAATTTTGGTAAATAATAAGAGCTAGAGTCACCAAACTTGGCATCTAGCTTCTAGAATAGTATATATATATATCAAGTATATTTCATTTTATAGCTATCGCCACCTCCCCGCTACCACCACAAAGCTATAAATCATGTTAGTAAGCCAACTTGTATTGCCTATCTAATTAAGCCACAATTTAAATGCAATTGTCATTTTGAGAATACACGAATATTTCATAGAACAATAAGATATACCACTGAACTGAACCACTAGGGGTATCCCCTAGTCGGGAGCTCCTGACTAGAACCTCTTTCTTGTTGTATTTGTTCACGGGTGCAACTTGTTCTGTCGAGTTGCCTGTGGGTTCAGTTTTAGTTGCCGTCTTTGGCTATGTAAGTCGCACTGAAGTACATATCCAATTGCAGCTGTTTTCGAACCTATTGTACGAGGGAAGTTTTTTTTGTTTTGAAACATATCGCATGCGTTTTGAACTAATTGTGCGAGGGAAGTTTTTTAAGTATTGAAACATCGATGCGTTAAAAATTGTAAGTCGCACTGAAGTAAAAGTTCAATTTTACTATTCATACCACATTGTATATTTTAGTTTAAACTGTCTGAAACTGTCGGCTACGACAAAAGCCGAGCGGATCCCCCTAGATGATCGATGCCACGCCGCTGGATCAAAATAACCAAAAAAAAACGTCGTCCGTCACTACGCTTAGTTTATTTTTTTTTCATATTTTTCTGTTAAAAAAAAACAACGTAGCCTAATAGAGTTTACAGTGCGTGTGGGTGGGTTTGGTGGGTTTGGGTTTTTTGTATGGTCTTGAAAAGTGCAAAAGGTGCAAAAACAGACCTCGCCGTTAATCATCAGCAAGTGTGTTTGTTTACATGTCGTCCCCTATTCTACCCGCTCCGGTAGTTTCGTTGTTTTCGTGGAGTATAGCTCCCAGTAGCAGCAAGAGGTCTTATTTTAAATGTGTATGCGTCTGTAAATCTTGGCTAGCAACAACCCGTCCCACCTCACCGAATGACCTCGGAACCAGAAGACATTTCCCGCCATTAGGCTACGATAAGGCTACATAACCTTCCTCCCTGATTGAACTAGCAGTACCATTCACATTTTGGCGCCCATCTTGAAGCAATAACCTTCTATATACATATGTATGTACGTAAGGGGTACATTGAGAGCAAGTAAAATTAGTGGGGATGAATTTCATCAAAGGTAAGTTGCCACATATCCCTTTGCGTAGAGTATTTAGTTTAAAGAATGCCTGTTTTTTCCGCTGCCGATGTTGCATAGACTGGAATTGGTCTAGCTTCCGCAGTTGGAGACAAGAAACGGCTATAGAAGCCACATTAGGCCTACGATGCTAGTTATTCTGGATCTGGGTACCATGCCGAGAAACCTAGTTGGCTTTGCTAACACTGATAAATTAGTGCAATATAGCAATTAACATAAGCTATGTAAAACAGTCTAAATCTCTCACAAGTTTGCTCGTTTGTTTTCGGTTGCTTGTAGAAGCCTTGTTGGTCTTAAAAACTGTCTTATATAATTACAAAATATTGAGTGATAGCAACAGTTGCTTACCAATACTGATTGTCGCTGAGATAAACATTTTCTGCGTAGCTTATTCGATTAGGGTGGACACAAATTGCATAAAGTTAGATTAGATAACTGTAGGTTGGTTTTTTTAAAGTATATTTACATTGTTGACTGAAACTCGTGATCATGCTACTTAGGCATACACTTGCCAGTAATTAACTAAACGGATAAAAGAAAAACATACTAGATGCCTTTTTTTTTAATAGCTTAAATACCTTTGTATATCAATAATTGCTTGTATCAAACACTATTTGCTGATTTCTTTCTCTATTTCTTTTTGTAACCAATATGTCTGATTCAGACACAACATTTTTGTTTGGAAATGCCTATTACAAACATTTCCCGAGAAATGCCTCCTCTAGTGGTTGAAGCAGATAGTCAATGTGCTATCTGTGCCCTAGTTATGGATAAAACGCATCCGTGTTATTCGTTAGCATGTTATCACGTATTTCATAAACGTTGCTTAGAAGATTGGTTGGCTGATCATGTCGTCTGTTACATCTGTAACGCTTGAATTATCCCGAATGTCATGAAATTATTCGTCGGTAACTGTTCGACTCCTCGGGCGCAGTCAGCCGCACTCCGCCGCAGAGTAAGGACTCGCAACCTGACTAAAGCATTTGAGCAAGCTCTAGAGCCACCCGAAAGACCGCCGACACTATGCAAAGGTGGATTATCCAATTTGATGGCTCCGCTGATGGCTTAGGTGTCGAAGAGTTAATCTATAGGATAAAATTTCTAACAGATGAGACTTTAGACAGCGATTTTACGGCAGTGTGTAAGCACATGCACGTGTTGTTAAACGGCAAGGCTCGCGACTGGTATTGGAGATACCATAAGCCGTATCGTTTGGTCCGATATTTGTGCTTCGCTCCGTCAGCATTACAAACACTTCCGCTCCGAGTTTACGAGCATGGAACAGATAAGACCCCGGAAAACAAAAGCCAGGAGAGCCATTTTCATATTATCAGAATGTGGCCTCGATGATCGATAAAGCTGCCATTAAAAAAAATGAAGAGGAGCTTATTGAAATTTTAAAAAATAACTTGCTGCCAGAAATGCGTCGGAGGTTATTTTACCAGCCTGTTCACTCGCTAGGGCACTCGCCTTGTACAGATGAGCGTAAATCTTACTCACGAGCTCAACTGTAGGTACAGACCTTGAAGATCAACAAGTGCAAGCCGAACTTGCAGCTCTTCGAATCGCCCATGCTAAGCTCACGTGCTGGAACAGCGATGAGAAAGGGCATATCTGGGAAAATGGCTTCGCTATACGTCGTATTTTCTGCTACTGCTGTGGCAAACTTAACGCCTACAAGCCACAGTGCCAGATGTGTTTGCAACGACAGTCGCAAAACCGTCTTTCGGGAGCAACCACCAAAACCTATGCAGAAGTTTCGTTTCTGGATTGTACCGAACTTGGTATGTTGGACACAGGAACGAACATTAGCTGTATCGGCTCCGTACTGGCCGCTAAAGACTTTTTGAAGTTTCCTCAGTTTCAGCCCCTGAAGTCTCGCGCTAGGACCGCTGAAGGCGAAAATCAAGAGATTATCGGTCTGTTAAATGTCGAAATTACGTATAACAGTCTAACTAGGCCTCTCTCTCTTTTAATCAAAAACTTATTTTAGGTCATGATTTTTGGCGCGTGTTTAATTTAGCCCCAAATATCATCAGCTCGTCAGATGGTCAGACTGATTTGTATGAGGCCCCTGGTGCCATATGTTGAGACTTCACCAGTTTGCTGTTGTTAAGCAACTGTTCCCCAGTGCCGTCGAAAAATTAGGTAGTACCGCTTTGATAGAGCATTATATTGACATAGGAGAAGCAAAGCCTGTTAAACAGCGCTTTTATCCGGTAAGCCCCGCGGTAGAAAAACTGCTGTATAACGAACTAGATCGCATGCTTCAGTTGGATTTTATTGAGCCGTCTGTCAGACCTTGGGGTTCTCCGATGTGCTTGGTGGTCAAGCCCAGCAAAGTTCGACCTTGTCTTGATGCCCGTAATTTTAACGATACCACAAAAAAGGATGCATACCCTTTGCCAAGCATCAAAGGTACTTTAGCCCGTTTGCCACAAGCAAACATTATTTCTAATCTGTACCTTAAAGATGCCTATTGGCAGATTCAGCTTAGCTCGGAATCAAAGCATTTAAGCGCTTTTACTGTCGACCTCTCTACCAGTTTAAAGTAATGCCATTTGGCCTCTGCAATGCCCCATCCACAATGTGTCGTCTGATGGATGAGATTATCCCGCCAGACCTAAAACACTGCGTCTTTGGATATTTAGACGACCTGTGTATCGTCTCAGAAGATTTTTCTTCCCACCTGGCAGTGTTAGTTCGCCTAGCTGAGCAACTCCGCAAAGCCAATCTCACTTTTAATGTTTCCAAAACTCAAATTTGTGTCACCAGCATTAACTATTTGGGTTACGTTATTGGTAGCGGCGGAATTTGCACTGACGCATCCAAAATTTCACGCGTTGTTAATTGGCCTCTTCCGAAGAATTTAAAACAAGTTCAAGGTTTCCTCGGAGTCTGTGGATGGTACCGCCGGTTTATTCACAACTTCCCTGATGTTTTATCCACAAAAATTAAGTTTGTGTGGACCCCCGAAGCTAAGCAAACCATGAACACGCTTAAAACTGTTTTCACCTCGGCCCCTTTGCTAACAAAATCCCAATTTCATAGAAAAATTTGATTTACACTGTGATGTCAGCGATTTTGGCATTGTTGCAGTTTTAGTGCAGCTTTCTGAAGGCAACGAAGAGCCGTGCCCAGCGTTACTATAGCGTTACCGAACGGGAATGCTTAGCCGTCATACTAGCAATAGAAAAATTCAAATGATATCGAAGAGTTGGATATGGGCCCTGTGATAAATCTCGATTCAGCGGAATTTCTCGAAAGTACGTACACTGCACTCAAACCACGGTATAGCGAGAATATAGACCGATTAATACATTGACTGGCTTGGACCATACCCCCGTAGTAAAAATGGTCAGATTGGCTTGCTTAATGTGATCAATCACTTTATCACGCATCATGGGCTACAGCCCTTAAAAAAGTTTACATCCAAGTCCATACCAGAATTTTTATTGCAACAATTTTTTCACAGTTTTGGCGTGCCACGATTTTAATGCGTTTTTGACCGAACTAGTTATCAAGTATATATTGCTTTATACTCCCCACAAAATAATGCCGAGTAAACCGCTCGTTGCTAGCCGCCATTCGCTCCTATCTGAAGAACGAATAGACTGGATGAGATTCACACCTCACGAGCATTTCATGCTCGCTCAAATCAGTCCATCGTATGTTCGCCGTATCGTGCAATTTTTGGGCTAGATATTGTAACGCATGGATCCGATTACAATTTGCTGAGAAAATTGTCGCTACTTGAAGAACCGTTGATCCTCCTGTCGCACGCAGATAAATTGGCGCTAATGCGAACAGACATACAAGTCAATATTCGCCAAGCCTATCATCGCAATGTCCCACAATCCGATTGGTCTTTTTCATATGACTCATTTGATATGAATATTGCTATTAATTTGTTTATAATACCCTAAACTCCATCTTAGATGATTGTATTCCTAATTCATTTCCCTCAATTGCTTTTCAAAGCCACCCTGGCTCACTCCCAGAATGTCAAACCTACAAATTATTAAGTCTAAATATTTAAAAAAGTCTAATAGATCTGATTCGAGTATTGACGTGTCTAAATATTCCATAGCCAAGCCGAACTTCCTTCTTCTTAATTCTCAGTGCTATGAGAATTATCTTTCTCGTTGCAAAAGGCAATTTGCCCAAAATCCGAGACAGTTTTATAATTTTGTAAACTTGAAGCGTAAATCTTTAAGTTTGCCATCTTCTTTATCTCTCGGAACAGATAAAGCTAGCAATGATCCCGATCCAGCTAACCTCTTTGCTAATTTTTCAACCTACTCTTCAGTCCGTCCTAATAATAATTCTTACCCTTATACTATTACTTCCTCTAGTTCTATTTCTGCTCCTATTATTTCCCATTCTCTCTCCTTCCTGCTATAAATTCTTTAAAATCTTCATACTCTCCTGGGCCATTGCTAAAGTTTTTTAATGTATCCCTTGAATATTCCGTTTTTCCCTCTCTTTGGAAAAAATCTTATATCATTCCTCTCCACAAGAAAGGTGGAAAGTCCGATATACAAAATTACAGGGGCATTGCAAAACTGTCCGCTATCCCTAAATTATTTGAAAAAATAATCACTTCGAATTTGCAGCATTTCTGTAAATCACTTGTCCCCCCTGTTCAACATGGATTCGTAAAGAATCAGTTAACTACGACCAATTTGCTAGAATTTACTTCCTTGGTAAATGACTTCGTACTGATGTCAGTAAGGCGTTTGCACCATGATATATTCCTCTTAAAACTTGACCAATTAGGTTTCCCTCCGTCTATTTCGTTTTGGATTAGTTTTCATTTATAAGGTAGGACCTAAAGAGTAATGCTGAGGCTGACTACCTCAAAACAGGTTCACGTTACTTCTGGTGTTCCTCAAGGTAGTCATCATGGACCTTTACTCTTTACCCTTTTTATAAATGATCTCTCCTCGGCTATATCACATGTCCGTGTACTTATGGATGCGGACGATGTGAAACTTATATTATCATATACTAATCCCCTTCATCATTGTCGTCTACAAGATGATTTGAATGCTATGCAATTTTGCATCTAATCAAATCAATTGCATTTAAATAAATAAATAAAAATAACTTGCGTTGTTAGCAGTTCTCGTTCAAAGAGGGCCACGAAGTAAATCGTCGCGTTTCGAAAAAAAAGTTGGCAATTGTTATTATGAGCTAGAAGATTTGCAAATTTATTGGCACTTACCATGCCAAAGACAGACGCAGTCTTACGCTCTCATATTATCGGGTGGTGTAATGGTCTCGGTCTCACGCGATAATATTGCCACTAAATAAGCAAAAGAAATAATTAGTTGTTGCTGGATAATGCTAGCAACATATAAATATGCATGTGTGGGTTGGCAACATGTTTACAAGAAAGTTTGCAAACTTTTGTCCAGACCCATGTTGCTACACTGCTGAACTTCGCGACAGCTTAATTGCGTACGCACACGAACAGCCAGCAAGCTTTTGCTGGCGCAAGCCCCACCCAAAAGCTTGTCGGTTCCGACAGCCACTCTAAAGAGTATTTACGACTTGCTCTTCAGTAATGTGTTGCAGCGAGATGCACCTAGATCGCAGCCAACTTCCCCAAACAACAAACGCTCTTCCCGGCCTATAAAAGCTGCGCTGGCGCTGAATTTGGCCTCTTTTCGGCTCAAATGGTCAACCGAGCCTGTTTCGGGATCAGTATTATCGCCCGACCAAATTTCAAAACGCGACTTCACCTAGCCCAACTATAAAGATCCGCCTTGCCTTCAAAAAAGTGTCTCCGGCAAAAGTGTCAGTCCGCATCCGGTTAATCGGCCGGCAGCCGGCGCATCCCGCTTAATCCGAGCCAGACGTCACTGCCTGGGGTTAATCAACAAGAGCCCCTAGTAGACGGGCTCCCGAAACCACGCGCAGCACCCACTTGAGCTGCCCTCGGCCGAGAAAGCTAAAAGCTGGTGCGGAACGCCCGTCTCAATTAAATTGAAACTGTCGTCTACGACAAAAGCCGAGCGGATCCCTGGATGATCGACGTCACGCCGCTGGATCAAAATAACCAATAAAAAACCGTTGTCGTCACCACGCTTAGTTTAATTTTTTTATGTTTAAAAAAATAAAAACCTAGACTAATAGAGTTTACAGTGCAAGTGAGGTAGTTTTGTTTTATGGTCTTGAAAAGTGAAAAAGGTGCAAAAATAAAAGTTGTGTTGGTTTTGTCTCCGGCAAAAGTGTCAGTCCGCATCCGGTTAATCAGCCGGCAGCCGGAGCATCCCGCTTAATCCGAGCCAGACGTCACTGGCTGGGGTTAATCAAGAAGAGCCCCTGGTAGACGGGCTGCCGAAAACCACGCTCAGCACCCACTTGAGCTGCCCTCGGCCGAGAAAGCTAAAAGCTGGTGCGGAACGCCCGTCTCAATTAAATTGAAACTGTCGTCTACGACAGAAGCCGAGCGGATCCCCCTGGATGATCGACGTCACGCCGCTGGATCAAAATAACCAATAAAAAACCGTTGTCGTCACCACGCTTAGTTGAATTTTTTTTCATATTTTTCTGTTAAAAAAAAAAAAAACAACCTAGCCTAATAGAGTTTACAGTGCTTGTGGGTGGGTTTGGTGGGTTTGGGTTTGTTGTATGGTCTTGAAAAGTGCAAAAGGTGCAAAAACAGACCTCGCCGTTAATCATCAGCAAGTCAGTTTGTTTACATGTCGTCCCCTATTCTACCCGCTCTCGGTAGTTTCGTTGTTTTCGTGGAGTATAGCTCCCAGTAGCAGCAAGAGGTCTTATTTTAAATGTGTATGCGTCTGTAAATCTTGGCTAGCAACAACCCGTCCCACCTCACCGAATGACCTCGGAACCAGAAGACATTTCCCGCCATTAGGCTACGATAAGGCTACATAACCTTCCTCCCTGATTGAACTAGCAGTACCATTCACATTTTGGCGCCCATCCCGTGGGGCATCTAACAGCTTACTTTTGTTGCTTGAAGCAATAACCTTCTATATATATATGTATGTACGTAAGGGGTACATTGAGAGCAAGTAAAATTAGTGGTGATGAATTTCATCAAAGGTAAGTTGCCACATATCCCTTTGCGTAGAGTATTTAGTTTAAAGAATGCCCGTTTTTTCCGCTGCCGATGTTGCATAGACTGGAATTGGTCTAGCTTCCGCAGTTGGAGACAAGAAACGGCTATAGAAGCCACATTAGGCCTACGATGCTAGTTATTCTGGATCTGGGTACCATGCCGAGAAACCTAGTTGGCTTTGCTAACACTGATAAATTAGTGCAATATAGCAATTAACATAAGCTATGTAAAACAGTCTAAATCTCTCACAAGTTTGCTCGTTTGTTTTCGGTTGCTTGTAGAAGCCTTGTTGGTCTTAAAAACTGTCTTATATAATTACAAAATATTGAGTGATAGCAACAGTTGCATACCAATACTGATTGTCGCTGAGATAAACATTTTCTGCGTAGCTTATTCGATTAGGGTGGACACAAATTGCATAAAGTTAGATTAGATAACTGTAGGTTGGTTTTTTTAAAGTATATTTGCATTGTTGACTGAAACTCGTGATCATGCTACTTAGGCATACACTTGCCAGTAATTAACTAAACGGATAAAAGAAAAACATACTAGATGCATTTCTTTTAATAGCTTAAATACCTTTGTATATCAATAATTGCTTGTATCAAACACTATTTGCTGATTTCTTTCTCTATTTCTTTTTGTAACCATTATGTCTGATTCAGGAACACAACATTTTTGTTTGGAAATGCCTATTAGGCGAAGGCTTACAATATACAACATACAAATAACCCAACATATTTACACCTTGAGAAGGCCTTTTCTTCGAGCAGCGGAATATGTATGCAATTGATACAATTGTTTTATAGTTTTTTTATGTTTTTATTATACATAGCCACATGTGCCAGCATATGTAAATGCGATAAGTACTCCCACTACAATTTGGAGCTCGCTCATTTAATAAGTTTACCCCTTTACCTCCAAATTATCCCAAAATCCGAATTCACCTAGCCCTCAAAAAAGTGTCTCCGGCAAAAGTGTCAGTCCGCATCCGGTTAATCGGCCGGCAGCCGGCGCATCCCGCTTAATCCGAGCCAGACGTCACTGCCTGGGGTTAATCAACAAGACCCCTGGTAGACGGGCTCCCGAAAACCACGCGCAGCACCCACTTAAGCTGCCCTCGGCCGAGAAAGCTAAAAGCTGATGCGGAACGCCCGTCTCAATTAAATTGAAACTGTCGTCTACGACAAAAACCGATCGGATCCCCCTGGATGATCGACGTCACGCCGCTGGATCAAAATAACCAATAAAAAACCGTTGTCGTCACCACGCTTAGTTGAATTTTTTTTCATATTTTTCTGTTAAAAAAAAAATCCAACCTATGTTTTTTTTATGTTTAAAAAAAAATCCAACCTAATAGAGTTTACAGTGCAAGTGAGGTAGTTTTGTTTTATGGTCTTGAAAAGTGAAAAAGGTGCAAAAAAAATGTTGTGTTGGTTGGAGGTGCAAGAAAATGTATAATAAAGTCCAAAATTTTGCCGTCATTATCGTCAAACTCAAAAAAAGGAAAGCTAATCACATAACACAGAAAGTTAAAGTGAAGGCTTACAATATAAAACATACAAATAACCCAACATATTTACACCGTGTGAAGGCCTTTTCTACGAGCAGCGGAATATGTATGCAAGTGATACAATTGTTTTATAGTTTTTTTTATGTTTTTATTATACACAGCCACATGTGCCAGCATATGTAAATGCGATAAGTACTCCCACTACAATTTGGAGCTCGCTCATTTAATAATTTTACCCCTTTACCTGCAAATTATCCCAATGGCCCTCCCTGGCAAGAAGTTAGCGTTAATCAGAAACAAAACAAATGAAATCATAATTTTAACCTACATCAGAAACGTCCATGTCCTTGTCAAAAAAAAAAAGTTTTTCATACAACTTAATTTTCGACCGATCGTTCCTATGGCAGCTATATGATATAGATGTCTGATCTTAATAGGATTTTGCAGATATATGGGGAGCGTAGTAAAACTAATAAATACCGAGTTTGGTCAAGATATCTTGAGAAACATAAAAATTTTCCATACAAAAACTTAATTTTTGACCGATCGTTCCTATGGCAGCTATATGATATAGTTGTCCGACCTTTATAGGATTTTGCATATAAATGGGGAGCGTAGTAAAACTAATAAATACCGAGTTTGGTCAAGATATCTTGAGAAACATAAAAATTTTCCATACAAAAACTTAATTTTTGACCGATCGTTCCTATGGCAGCTATATGATATAGTTGTCCGACCTTTATAGGATTTTGCATATAAATGGGGAGCGTAGTAAAACTAATAAATACCGAGTTTGGTCAAGATATCTTGAAAAACATAAAAATTTTCCATACAAAAACTAAATTTTCGACCGATCGTTCCTATGGCAGCTATATGATATAGTTGCCCGATCTTAATAGAATTTTGCTTATATATGGGGAGCTTAGTTAAACTAATAAATACCGAGTTTGGTCAAGATATCTTGAAAAACATAAAAATTTTCTATACAAAAACTTAATTTTCGACCGATCGTTCCTATGGCAGCTATATGATATAGTTGTCCGATCTTAATGGGATTTTGCATATATATGGGGAGCGTAGTAAAACTAATAAATACCGAGTTTAGTCAAGAAATCTTAATAAACAAATGTTAATAAACAAATGTTTTTCATACAAGAACCTACTTTTCGTAGTCCGATCCAGCTGGTTTTGACATATATATATATTTGACATATAAAAAAAACAATTTTATTCGCTATTCATCAAGACCACATTAAGTTTATCAATACAAAATTATATATAGAAGTTAATTGAACAACTACATTATATCACGTTATTTTTCTAAAAGGGGAGGTGTAGTGTGTATATACATTAAATATCACCCTGTTTTTAAATACATTATGCAAAATTTTTTTGCATACAATAACAAACATAAAGCCAAAAGCGCAGAGCCATTGACTCAGTTAATTGACTCAGACTCATATTACGAAGCGCGGGCCGTTTAGCTGAAGGCGCATATTCCACGCTACGCTTATGTAGCGCTTACCAAGAGTACCAGATATTTACTCTCCATGCACATACCACACACTCTCACTCTTTGCATCGTTTTCTTGCTGTGTACACTAATTTACTTAGGGTGGACACAAATTGCATAAAGTTAGATTAGATAACTGTAGGCTGGTTTTTTTAAAGTATATTTACATTGTTGACTGAAACTCGTGATCATGCTACTTAGGCATACACTTGCCAGTAATTAACTAAACGGATAAAAGAAAAACATACTAGATGCATTTCTTTTAATAGCTTAAATACCTTTGTATATCAATAATTGCTTGTATCAAACACTATTTGCTGATTTCTTTCTCTATTTCTTTTTGTAACCATTATGTCTGATTCAGGAACACAACATTTTTGTTTGGAAATGCCTATTAGGCGAAGGCTTACAATATACAACATACAAATAACCCAACATATTTACACCGTGAGAAGGCCTTTTCTACGAGTTTGTTTTATAGTTTTTTTTTATGTTTTTATTATACATAGCCACATGTGCCAGCATATGCCTGCGTTGCCAATTCATAGGATGTGTACCTGGACTCACAGGAGCTAGTTGCTCTACTATTGGTACTGATTTATTCTTTTGACACACCGGATTCCTAGATAGAAAGTCCACGTGTGCCATTCGTTTACCTTCTCTGTATTCAATTTCAAATTCAAATGTTTGCAAAAACTCCCACCAACGGTAAACCCTAGGTGACAACTCGATTTTATTTCGAGAAGATTTGATTGAATTACAGTCAGTAAAAATCACAAATTTTCTCCCATGCAGATAGTGGCGAAAATGTTTTACAGCATACATGACAGCCTGCGTTTCCAATTCATAGGATGTGTACCTGGACTCACAGGAGCTAGTTGCTCTACTATAATATTCAACCACATGAGGTTTAGAGTTAATGCGGTGCAAAAGGATAGCACCATACCCGATAGAGCTGGCGTCGGTATGCAGTTCTATCGGAAACTGGGGATCAAAAATAATCAAAACAGGCTTGTTTGTTAATACACTGATTTTACTGCGAATTTCTTCATGCTGTGGCTGCCAATCAAAACTTTTCTTTTTTTAGATGTGAGAAAATATAAAGGCTTAATCAGTTGTGAAAACCCCCGGAATGAATTGACGAAAATATGACGCTAACCCAAAGAGTAGCAACTGACTTCGGTGGAGGCAACGCTACTAGCGATTTTATTTTGCTTAAATTTGGACGTATCTCCCCCGCTTTTATCTCATAGCCAAGGTAACGAACTGTAGATCTCAAGAAAAAGCACTTCGAAATGTTAAATGAGAATACTGCCTTCACTAGAACGTCTAATACAAGTTGCAACCGCTCATACGCTTCTTCCTTCGTTTCTGAAACAATTAATCTATCGTCCATATAAACGATTACAAACGAGTGAGCAAGACTGCCAAGTACTTTCAATACAGCTCTTTGAAACACTGAGGGTGCGTTCTTTAATCCAAAGGGCATCGAAAGAAATTCGTACTGCCCATCAGGAGTAACAAAAGCAGTATATTCAATTGATTCAGGGTGCATTGAAATCTGGTAATACCCGCTAGCCATGTCCAGAGAAGTGAAATATTTAGCTCCCCTGAGTCTAGCTATTTGGTCTGATATCAACGGTAATGGAAACTTATCAGCTACTGTATTTTTATTTAACTCTCTATAATCAACACAAAGTCTTGCTGCACCGTTTTTCTTCTTTACTAATAAAGCAGGACTAGCAAATGGTGAACTACTAGGTCTGATAACTTTATACTCGATTAATTCTTTAATTTTAGCACGTACTAACTCCCTTTCGCTTGGACTAAATCTGTATGGTCGCCTTTGCACAGTCTTAGTCGAATCAATCAAACGAATATGCATTTCCCCAGTACTCACACGCGTTTGCGGAGTGCCTTCGATAAGAGATTTTGAGTGTTGCTTTAGTAATGATATTAAACTTTCTTTTTCATTTCCGACCATTTCAGTTTCAATGTTATCAAAATTAGTAGGTTGAACGGTTTCACAAACGTTCACAACTTTAGTTTGAACAATCTTAAAGTTATCGTTAGAAACTTCCACTAAAAACCCTTGAGCCAACATATCTCTGCCAATTACAATATTATTTTTCATACCTTCGTCTGGTACTTAAGAAACAAAACAACCGAAAAATTACCATCAATCATGACGTTTGATTCAACTTGTACAGTACTATAAGTATTGGCATTACCTATTCCCTTTAACGAGATAGCGCTATGAATCCTCTTACCAGCTAGCTTATTAGAAACGCTTTCTTTAATGAGCACTCAGCTCCCGAATCAAATGTTATTGGAAATCTCTCACCATTGACCAGCATACTCGATTGAGGCTCTACTATTGCGCACAGCTCCACTCTTTTTCCGATCTTACTCCCAATCCGGTATTCTGCACTTTTTTTTGGCAATTACTGGCAATATGTCCCGGCTCCTGACATCTGTAGCAAGTTACATTTGCCCTTCCATGATGAGGCTGCCCTGAACGCCACTCCTTTCCAGTTGCGGAAACCTGGAATCCCATTCCAGATCTACAGACTTGATTTTTATGACCTGGTTTTCCACACTGATAACATTTGAGTTCCACAGTTTTAGCACGCTTGGCCTCTGGTTCCCAGTTTGATGCAAAAGGACGCTCTTTCAGCGCTGAGAATACTTGCAGCTCCGCTTGCAAGTATCGATTGTTTACATGCGTTGTGTGTATCATTCGTTGTAAACGCCGGTCGATATTAGCCATGTGCCCAAGAACCACCGCGATGGAAATTTGTTCAGAACTCAAATTACGCAATTTTGTGCACAGTGACGTCACGCTGCGACTCGCAAAAACAGGCAAGCTTTCACCGTTGCTTGGGCGACTATTAAGAAAATTTAAAATAACGGCGGCTGGCGTCTCTGATGTCTCGTATCGCTGCTCAAACAATTGCCTGAACTGTTGCCAAGTTATTCCTGGATAGCAAATTTGTGATAACCACTGGGCCGCTGCGCCTTCCAAAGCTTTACTCAACGCCAATATAAGAGTGCTATCACTTAACGGTTTTGCTCGTAAAATGATGTCGACCGTAGCGCACCACTGCGTGGCATCCACCCCAGCAATGTCCGGATTATATTTCGGCAAGCAAATCTCGCTAGTCTGTTGTAACTCGCTCGTCGGCATCTGTAGCCTCTTAACCAGTTCCAGAAAATTCCGGTTTTGCTTCTAGTACAACGCGAAGACATCCCTTGAAGAAGTTTGGTTAGGGTCGAATCCCACTTCTGATGTCGGAGAATTGAAGTCGTCTCCCTGCAGGTCGTCATTGTTGGTTGCTTGACCGTTCGAGTTCGAGTCTTCGTTGCCTTTGTTGCTCATTATTGTCTCTTAAATACCCACACGTGACCACCTCACGCCACGCCGGAAACACAGAACAGACACCAGAGAGAGACCAGATCTAGCAACGCATACGAAGCCACACACAGCCTCAGTTCGCAAACTGAGTCCCCATTCTACCAGAACTAGTATCTACCAGCACAACCCATGGTCACACCTTAAGGTCTCATGCCTATCGAGATGCTACAGTGCTTCCTCTCCGACATGTTTGAATAAGTTAGTGAAGGTAAGGTTCTCCCTCTCGATGAAAAAGTTTCGGAAACTTTTTTCAAAGGTCTTTTAACGCTGTTAACTCTTCAGCGTTTAGAAGGTCTGTCCGCAGTTAGGTAAGTATATCAATACTGTCTTTTGGTTGCCCTGATATCTCTTGCTCCGTTTTCTGTAACCTGCCTTCCTGGTTTCTTGCTTTCTCCTATTTTCTTGGAAATAAATGTCCCTTTCTTAAGTGGCCCATTCAAAAGCATCCTAGAGGTTAGTAGGTCTAATAGATCTTACTGCTAATCCAAGTGGACTTCTGATAACTGTTAAGAACGTATTTAGACAAGTATGTGCGAACAATTCCTTCTTTGTTTAGTTCAGTATTAGTTCGCATTCTTTGGTATCTGTTAATTTGAAAAGGCCGTTCTGATTTCGCAAATTTTTTCATATAAAATTTGTATTGGATACTGAGAAAAGTGAGGTTAGGCAATTCAAACCTGACAGTTTGTTCGTCTCGCTTGTCGGAACAATGCAGAATTAATACATCTTTGATTTCATCCCAATGAAGGCCGGCTCCAGATGTGTGAACCGCATCATCAGCCTTGCCTTCAATTTTTTACCTAATTGCCCTTAGACGCACTTGTCCGTATGGGGTCTTATCCGTTCATCTAATTAAAAGGAGGATTTCTTCTACATTGTTAAAAAAAATCGATGAGTTTTTGGGGTTACCGTCATAAGCCGGTAGGAAGCTGATCACGTTATTTGCTGTTATTGCAGGTTGGTTAGGGGGAGGGGAGCTAGAAGTCGAAGTCATTGACGGTGTTGAGGGTATTCTTGTCACTATCTGGATTTTTGTTCGGGGTCTTTGCTAATGTCCGATAAACTAGTACTAATCCTGATCCTAATCCTAGTGTTTGGGATAAGTTTTATAACTTTCCCAATGATAGACATCTAAGTTTGATGGGTGTGAATGTTTAATTTTGAGTTTTTATAAGAATTATTTGTATCTGCATATGTGTGGAGTGTATTGTGGCCGTTCTTGATAGTTATGTGTTTTAGTATCTGTAATTGGTTGTGACAGTATTATTTTTCTTATATATTTCTGTTAAAATATTCATAACTTATGTTTCGGTTGTTGTACAAGATTAAGTAGCATTATAAAATTGATAGTATATCAAAATGGAAGGAAAAGGTGCATATGTGTGTGTTAATTTTTTGTTTTATTTATTTATTGTATTTGTTGGGACAAATTTTGGTTTTTATTTCGTTTGCCCTAAAAGTATTCGCAGCGTAAATCGTGTGACGAGTCTATGAGCTTTATCGTACGCTTAAGTGACCTAGTGGAACCAGTTCGAGTTGCGTCCAGCGTGTCGATGCGTTTGATCGACTTGCTTCAATGACCTATTCAATAGTGAACTGATCTGCGTCCAGCGTTTGATGCAACTTGCACTTGTCACTTATTTTTAGATAAAAATATTTTTTATATTTATTTGATATTAATTAGATTTCTTTGCCTTTGTTGGCTGCCTTTATTGGCTAGTGTGAATATAAATTATAACTTTTTTTTTGCCTTGTTGGTTGCCTTTATTGGCTTGGGTGCACTTTCTGCACACTGTATTATGTTGTATCATACGTCGTATGATGTGGCTGGTCCACGTACATGTTCGAACGATTTTATTGACGCAACCGTCGGACCGCCGCTATGAGTTTTACCGTACGCTTGAGTTGCGTACAGCGAGTAAATGCGTTTGATCGACTTGCTTAAGTGACCTATTCAACAATGAACTGATCTGCGTCCAGCGTTTGATGCAACTCGCGGTTGTCACTTAGCCATGCGGATGGTTATGCACCAACTGTTTGCCACCATCGCTGTTCGAACGTTAAGAACCGCACACGTTGCTGAGGCCAAATCAAACTAGTTGTTTGGAGGATCTCAAAAACTATAAGAGCTAGAGACTTGACATTTAAGCTGTAGGTCCTCCTAGTGCCCGCGCAGATCGAGTTTATTTCCCATATACGATAACTTGCCCCGTTTCCAAGTAATCGATAAAAATCTATTTCGAAATCCTGTTTTTTGGGCAAATTTGGTAAATAATAAGAGGTAGAGTCACCAAACTTGACATCTAGCTTCTAGAATAGTATATATATATCAAGTATCTTTCATTTTATACCTATCGCCACTTCCCCGCTACCACCACAAGGCTATAAATCATGTTAGTAAACCAACTTGTATTGTATTGTATACACAAGAATACACGAATATTTTAAAGTCTAATAAGATCTACTAATTTCATCCAGAGATCGGTTAAGAAACACGAAAGAAAATGTGTGGCCAGCAAGCACTTGCAGCAGCAGGCGCAAATTCCAGGAATTTCTGTATACATGTACACACACACATTAATGCGCGTCTGCTTTGAACTCTATCAACATCATTGCAATTGCGATTGTAATGTTTTCTGCGCTTCTATTTTATTTAGCTTTTTTTTTTTGGCTGGTATATATAACATGCAGAGGAAAGCATCTCCGACTCATAAAGTATATATTCTTGATCAGCATCAATAGCCAAGTCGATTTAGCCATGTCCGTCTGTCCTATTGTAAGTATGTATGAACGCAAGGATCTCAGAACCTATAAGAGCTAGAGACTTGAAATTTTAGCTGTATGTCCTCCTAGTCCCCGTACAGATCGAGTTTGTTTCGGATATTCGATAATATGCCCGGTTTCCAAGTAATCGATAAAAATCGATATCGAAATCCTGTTTTTTGAGCAACTTTGGTAAATAATATGAGCTAGAGTCACCAAACTTGACTTGTAGCTTCTATCCAAATCTATTAATTTCTCGTCTGCAACGTCCCTAAATATGTTTCAAGTAAGTATCAATTTTAAGTAAGCTCGCCCAATTAAATGAGAATTATAATTGTAATAGTAGTTAGTTTACAAACTAACACATGCAATAGAAAATTCTCCATTGTAGTGGGCCCTAATTTTAGTATTAAAAAAACACTGGGGAGGATTAATTGAACGAAAGATTAATGCTGTTTGGCTTAAATATCTCTAGCATTCTAGATTTTATAAATTTATTTAGCCCTAACAGATGTGGGGGAACAATTGTAGATTCACTTTCTAGCATGAAGAAGCCCTTTATGTGCAACCTTTGGCATAGTTGTAGTATTCGATTATTTGTAGTTCAATGGAGTATCCTTATTACGATTTACTTGGATTTGATACATAATGAAAAATTTGTGAAAGTTGCTTTATTCATCCATTTTTATACACTGAACCCATTAAAAATGGGTAAAAAAGGGTATTATGTATTTGTGCAAAAAGTTTTTATATTATTGATCAGCATTAATAGCCGAGTCGATTTAGCTATGTCCGTCTGTCTGTCCGTCCGTCCGATAGTACTATCAATTATCTTTCATTTTATACCTATCGCCTGTTGGAAGTAGAGGGTTCAGGGTATCCCCTAGTCGGGCGGTCCCGACTAGAACCTCTTACTTGTTTATACCCTGAACCCATTAATAATGGTTAAAAGGGGTATAATGTAATTGTGCAAATGTATGTAACAGGTTTAAATAGAAGGAAGCATCTCCGACCCCATAAAGTGTGTAGATTCTTGATCAGCATCAATAGCCGAGTCGATTTTAGCCATGTCCGTCTGTCTGTCCATCCGTCCGTCTGTCCGTCCGTCCGTCCGTAAGGATATCAGAAGCTATAAGAGCTAGAGACTTGAAATCTGGTATGTAGGTCCTCCTAGTGTCCGCGCAGATCGAATTTGTTTCCGATATTCGAAAACTTGCCCCGTTTCCAAGTGATCGATACAAATTGATATTGAAATCCTGTTTTTTTTTTTTAGCAATTTTGGTAAGTTATAAGAGCTAGAGTCACCAAACTTGACATGTAGCTTCTAGAATAGTATATATATGTCAAGTATCTTTCATTTTATAGCTATCACCACCTCTCCGCTACTACTACATAGCTATAATTCAAGTAGCAACACCAATTTATTCTAAAGTAAATAGTAGAAAATTTAATCAAGTTCGGTTATGAAACAAATGTTTTTTTTTGTGCTGCATTTTTAAGTTTTAGTTTTTTTTCTCATTAAGACTTAAAATTGTTGTGGCTGTTGAGTGGAAGAGTTCGTACCCTGAGGAAACGGTTTTTTTTTTTTGGGTGGTGTGTCTTTTAAGTACAGTCGGCAGCAAGTAATGCGAGTTCTTTATTACTACTAAAGCAAACGAGCGCGTAGCGAGCATCAATTGGTGTTGGAACAAGAGGGTTCAGGGTATACCCTAGGCGGGAGCTTCCTACTAGAACCTATTACTTGTTTTGTTTAAAATTGTGTTATCTTGCATATTTTGTAACTTTGTACAAGAAGTTTCACAGCACTTTCACAGAGTGGTCACATATTCTAATGACAACTACTTACAAAATAAGACTTAATATGATATTCATTCTTAGTCCTTGGTCCTAGGGGTTGTCCTTGGCATTGTAGATATGTCCGTTGAGGTATCGCGGCAACTATACAGTTGGCGAAAGCAATAACAACGGGTGTGTGCAGAGGGTGGGTTTTTTATTTTCCGTTTTTTATTTCCATAAAAGAAGAAAAGGAAAAGATAAAAAAATGTAAATGAGATAAATAAAACTCCGGAATGAGAATTGCCCACCCACCAACCACAAGAACCGAGCTATAAGCCAAAAAAGAGAAGTCGAAGCGGGCACCTAGGGTTACTATTAATAATTGTATATGGACTTAGGTGAGTGCCAAAATCCGGGGGTAGGCGTGCGCTGGATTCACCAGCGGCGCAGGGAGGAGCTAGTGGCGATTGCCCATGAGTTCGGGCTGGAGATGGAAGGGCGCGTGGAGAAGTGGCCGAGTTAGAGACCCAGTATGCCAAAACGTTAGAGCCGCCTTTCTGGAGCGTCTCGCCCGTCAGAAATCAGAGCCCGATCTGAGGAGCTCACAACTGTAGGAGCGTCCACAGATTCCGATCCCTAGCTCATCCGTCACGGGTGTAGGGGAAGCTATGACGGCAGAAGAGATGGAGCCCGCCTAATAAATGCGATCGAAACAGAGATAGGGCGGACCCCTGCTGAACCGAGTAATGTTCCTTATACTCCCAGGCCATATCGTCAGTCGGACGTTAGGCCACTTGCAAACATTCGGCAACCAGATCGGAAGTGATGGATGAGGTAAGATGGCCGATCCGACCCCCTTGGGTTCCTAGAGGAACTACTAGAGCAGTGCGCCATGTTACGTATGGTAATTGCCCTTGATCGCATGCCTCTGGCAATGATCGAGGTATTCTGCGTCAGGGCCACTCGTCGGTTTTTGAGTAGTGGGCTAAGGGACGTGGAGTTCGTTCTACCACCGCGATATTTTCAAAGGCTTAAGGACGAAATCCGGTCCCGCCCGCAGCGCTTGGGGGAGGAATTCAAGGAATTCAACCTGATAGAGCTGAGGTTTCTGATGCATCACGCCAGATATGTGCCGGCACAGGAGTTTCACTGGATATACGGATATGCGAGGGCAAGATTTCTCCACCTTGTGCCAGCTGCCGCAGATGGATGTGGAGTATGAGACGGTCATAAGGCAGAGGGCGGAACACACGGGATGCAAGTCACTGAGTCAAGTGGCCATGAGTCCGAGTAGCGCAGAATGAGGGAATGGATGCCGGCAACAATCGACACCGGAGCCACTCGCAGCTTCATGAGTGAAGATTGCGTATGCATGTGGACGATTCGGGGAAGAGTGGAGGACGTGCAGTCGCGCATTCGTCTGGCAGATGGGTCCATGCCGAAGTAGGGAAGGCGTTGTGGTTACGTTGGCCTAGCGGGGAAGGTAATCAGCATGTCGATGCTCATCATGCCTTCGATGCTAGACCACGTCATCCCATGGCCGGCGGATCTGTATCTGGAAGTTCCTGCAGTTGGAGCTGGCAGTCTTTGAGGTCTGCAGGGGGTCTCGCATATCGCGGATCACAAGATCCGGCTGAGGGATGACAAGCCATTGAAGCAAAGGTACTATCTGATGAATCCGGCCATGCAGAGGGTGATCGACGTACAGGTAGATGAGCTGATCCAGGAAGGTGCCAGCCGTCGATCTAATTCTTTTAGTCAAGAAGAAGACT
This sequence comes from Drosophila borealis, assembly GCA_035045885.1. Taxonomy (NCBI): domain Eukaryota; kingdom Metazoa; phylum Arthropoda; class Insecta; order Diptera; family Drosophilidae; genus Drosophila; species Drosophila borealis. The sequence goes on along the minus strand of JAWNOR010000358.1, from coordinate 233,702 downwards.
GGCGAGTGAAGCATGTTCATCGACTACAGGCAACTCAGTGCGAATTGCATTCCGGGTGCTTATCCTGTCCCTTGATTATCACATCCTTGAGCGGTTGCGACACGCCCGGTTCATTTCTACCCTAGATTTGAAGCACGGGTATTGGCAGACACCGATAGTATGGAATGAACGACTTTCACGGTCTCAGAAAGGGGTCTATTAGACACGGTAATAGGGCCAGAGATAGAGCCTCATGTGTTCGCCTACCTTGACGATATCGTGGTGATAGGGGCAACGAAGGAACAACATATAGATAATTTAAGGAAGGTATTCCGCCGGTTGAGGGCAGCCAATCTTAGGCTGGAAGAAATGCAGGTTCTTCAAAGGGAAGTTGGCCTATCTGGGACATATCATTTGCGGAGAAGGCATACGTAGGGCCCGACTAATTTTAGGGAGTTGCGGCAGTGTCTCGGGATGGCTTCGTGGTTCCAGACTTCGCGACTCGGGTACAGCCACTAACGGCGCTCCTAAAGAAGGGGCGGAATTGGTCATGGGGTGAAAAACAGGAGTAGGTATAGCTTCCGCGCAGTGCTGATGACGATAAAGGGGCAGGAGCGGGTGATAGCGTACGCGAGTCGGAAGTTACTGAAAGCTGAAGTGAACTATTTCGCCACCGAGAAAGAGTGCCTGGCAATCGTGTGGTTGATCCGGGGTTGCGTTGCTACATAGAGGGGTACCTTTCTGGAAGAATCGCGCGATGGGCACTGGAACTGCAACAGTTCTTTGCTCACTACAGACGAGGAAAGCTCATCGTTTGGCTGATACACTATCAAGGCATCCGCTAGAGACCTGTCAGCAGGCAGTGGTGGATGAGTCCCCCTGCAAGTGGGTCGCGGGTATGCGTGCTAAGATCGCCAAGGAGCCTGCCAGGCTCCCGGACTACATAGAAGAAAATGGGCAGCTATATAGGCATTTGGGCCACCGGACCGACGATGTGAACTACATTCCCTGGAAGCTATGTGTGGCCAGTGGTCAGCGACAGAGGGTATTGCAGGAAGCTCTTAAAGAAGGGGCGTAAATAACATGGGCTGACGCAGGCTATTGAGAGGGCAGGAGCGGGGGATAGCGTACGCGAGTCGTAAATTGCTGAAAGCTGAGGTGAATCGTATAGTCGATCCGGAAGTTGCATTGCTACCAAGAGGGGTACCGATCGGACATGGTAACGGATCATAATGCACTCAAGTGCCTTAACACGATCGAGAGCCCTTCAGGAAGAATTAGGTGATCGGCACTGGAACTGAAGCAGTTCCAGTTCTATGTTACCTACCGACGAGGGATGCTCACTGTCGTGGCTCTAGCGACATGTCAGCAGGCAGTGGTGGCCGAGTCGCTGGGTCGCTTAGCGTGCTAAGATCGCCACAGAGCCAGCCAGGTTCCCAGACTACATAGAAGAAAATGGGTAGCTATATAAATATTTGGGCCACCGGACGGACGATGAGGACTACATTCCCGGAAGCTAAGTGTGGCCAGTGGTCAGCAACAGAGGGTAATGCAAGAATGTCATGATGCTCTATCGGCAGGGTCTAATTCTTTTAGTCAAGAAGAAGACTGGCGAGTGAAGCATGTTCATCGACTACAGGCAACTCAGTGCGAATTGCATTCCGGGTGCTTATCCTGTCCCTTGATTATCACATCCTTGAGCGGTTGCGACACGCCCGGTTCATTTCTACCCTAGATTTGAAGCACGGGTATTGGCAGACACCGATAGTATGGAATAAACGACTTTCACGGTCTCAGAAAGGGGTCTATTAGACACGGTAATAGGGCCAGAGATGGAGCCTCATGTGTTCGCCTACCTTGACGATATCGTGGTGATAGGGGCAACGAAGGAACAACATATAGATAATTTAAGGAAGGTATTCCGCCGGTTGAGGGCAGCCAATCTTAGGCTGGAAGAAATGCAGGTTCTTCAAAGGGAAGTTGGCCTATCTGGGACATATCATTTGCGGAGAAGGCATACGTAGGGCCCGACTAATTTTAGGGAGTTGCGGCAGTGTCTCGGGATGGCTTCGTGGTTCCAGACTTCGCGACTCGGGTACAGCCACTAACGGCGCTCCTAAAGAAGGGGCGGAATTGGTCATGGGGTGAAAAACAGGAGGAGGTATAGCTTCCGCGCAGTGCTGATGACGATAAAGGGGCAGGAACGGGTGATAGCGTACGCGAGTCGGAAGTTACTGAAAGCTGAAGTGAACTATTTCGCCACCGAGAAAGAGTGCCTGGCAATCGTGTGGTTGATCCGGGGTTGCGTTGCTACATAGAGGGGTACCTTTCTGGAAGAATCGCGCGATGGGCACTGGAACTGCAACAGTTCTTTGCTCACTACAGACGAGGAAAGCTCATCGTTTGGCTGATACACTATCAAGGCATCCGCTAGAGACCTGTCAGCAGGCAGTGGTGGATGAGTCCCCCTGCAAGTGGGTCGCGGGTATGCGTGCTAAGATCGCCAAGGAGCCTGCCAGGCTCCCGGACTACATAGAAGAAAATGGGCAGCTATATAGGCATTTGGGCCACCGGAGCGACGATGTGAACTACATTCCCTGGAAGCTATGTGTGGCCAGTGGTCAGCGACAGAGGGTATTGCAGGAAGCTCTTAAAGAAGGGGCGTAAATAACATGGGCTGACGCAGGCTATTGAGAGGGCAGGAGCGGGGGATAGCGTACGCGAGTCGTAAATTGCTGAAAGCTGAGGTGAATCGTATAGTCGATCCGGAAGTTGCATTGCTACCAAGAGGGGTACCGATCCGACATGGTAACGGATCATAATGCACTCAAGTGCCTTAACACGATCGAGAGCCCTTCAGGAAGAATTAGGTGATCGGCACTGGAACTGAAGCAGTTCCAGTTCTATGTTACCTACCGACGAGGGATGCTCACTGTCGTGGCTCTAGCAACATGTCAGCAGGCAGTGGTGGCCGAGTCGCTGGGTCGCTTAGCGTGCTAAGATCGCCACAGAGCCAGCCAGGTTCCCAGACTACATAGAAGAAAATGGGTAGCTATATAAATATTTGGGCCACCGGACGGACGATGAGGACTACATTCCCGGAAGCTAAGTGTGGCCAGTGGTCAGCAACAGAGGGTAATGCAAGAATGTCATGATGCTCTATCGGCAGGGCATCAAGGCGTGAGGAAATCCCTTGTCGAGATTGGCCCAGAGATACTACTGGCCAGGTATTTTCCGCGACAGCGCCAAGTACGTAAAGCGCTGCAAGGTCTGCCAGAAGTTTAAGAGCGAACAAATCAAACCGGCTGGTCGCAGATTACGTCGGGCCTCTTCCATGGTTGATGCACGGCAACATGATGTTATTGGTGTCCCACTCAGGAGGGGGTCTTCGGCGGCGCACTTGCAGACGGCATTCCGAGTAAGGATTTTGAGTAGCTTCGGGGTGCCCAAGAAGTTTGTGTGCGACAACGGGGTACAGTTTACAAGCCGTAGCTTCATTTCTTTTCTGGAGTCCCTGAGTATAGAGGTCCATAAAAGGCGAAGCTAGAGACACAGCCTTCAGTGTATAGCGGAGCGCTAGTGTTAAATAACTATCGAATGTAAAATGTAAGAATAAACAAACGTTTGTAATGAAGCTCGCTAGTTCTTTTTATCAAAAATGTACATTAATCTCGAGTAACGTGGCTAACCTAAGTTCGACATAACGCCTTTCCTAACCTAGTGTGGCGTGTAGTGGCACGAGGCTTCTACCCCGATGTGTGTGTGGTTCGAGGCTCCGGTCCGTTGACTGTATGAACAAACCCGGCAGTATGTATGGTTTGAAAAGTTTGCGATATTACACAATTATATATTTTATATATCAATTATATATATATAAAAATCTCAAATTTTCACAATACTAATGTAAATATTCTTTTCTTTAGTCTAAGAAAGTTTCAGATCGTATAGCGGATATGGAGGAACCATTGCTCAGAGAACTTAATGAAGGTATTGCAATATTTGTGCAGGAATTTGATGAGTTTAATCGCAACTTTGAAGCAAATGGTCCAATGGTTGAAGGAATATCTGCGAAAGAAGCTAGTGAACGGGTTTTTCTATTTCAAAATCGATTCGACGAGCTTTGGCGGAAATTTGAAATGTACAGCAGTGGTGAAAAACTTTTTGGTTTACCTATAACAGAATACCCCTTGCTGCATCAGCGTAAAAGAGAATTCAATTATCTTAATCGCCTATATTCATTATATATACAAGTGTTAAAGGCTATTTCGGATTATTATGAAATGCCCTGGTCTGAAGTTGATATTGAAAAAATAAGCGCTGAGCTGGCCGATTTTCAGTTACGTTGTCGAAAGCTTCCAAAAGGTATGCAATCTTGGCCTGCGTTCATTGACTTAAAGACGAAAATAGATGATTTTAATGAGACATGCCCATTACTTGAATTAATGACGAACAAAGCAATGAAGGAACGTCACTGGGTGCGATTAAATGCACTTTTCAAGACAAACTTTGACCCAACTGATCCAAAGTTCACACTTGGAAAACTACTTGATGCACCCATTTTGAAATATAAAGAAGATGTTGAGGATATTTGTGTCGGGGCTGGAAAAGAATTAGACATAGAAGCTAAATTAAAACAAATTATTGCTGATTGGGCCTTGTTAAATTTGCAATTGGGACAGTTCAGAAATCGAGGAGAACTTGTTCTGAAAGGCGCTGAAACACTGTTACTTATAGCCTCAATAGAGGATAGTTTAATGATAATGAACTCGCTAAGCTCCAATAGATATAATGCTCCATTTAAAAAGGAAATACAACTGTGGCTTTGGAAACTTGTAAGCACTGGAGACATTTTGGAAAAATGGCTAATGGTGCAAAATCTATGGATATACTTGGAGGCCGTGTTTGTGGGTGGTGATATATCAAAGCAACTACCTATGGAAGCAAAACGTTTCGTTAACATTGACAAAAGCTATGTTAAGATCATGATGCGAGCACGAGAAATACCAAATGCAGTAGAGTGCTGTACTGGAGACGAATCATTAGCTACGAGCTTAAATTGGTTATTTGATCAGCTGGAGACTTGCCAAAAAAGTTTAACAGGCTATTTAGAATCAAAACGTCTGTTATTCCCACGATTCTTTTTTGTGTCAGATCCTGTTCTTTTAGAAATATTGGGTCAAGCGTCAGATCCAACGTCAATTCAACCTCATCTTTTAAGTATATTTGATGCTATTGCTACAGTTGATTTCCAGGAAAAGGCAAGTGATATAATTGATGGCATGAACTCGTCAAATCACGAAAAAGTTAAATTTGAAAATACGGTGCAGTGTGTAGGGAGCGTAGAGCTTTGGCTAGGCCGTTTGCTAAAAGAAATGCAAGATACTATGAGAACAATTCTTGCCGGAATGGCAATCAGTCTGAATGATCCGGAATTTAATTTTGCAGAGGAATTTCCTTCATTTTGTGGGCAAGCTGGTGTATTAGGAGTACAGTTGCTATGGACAAAGGATTCAGAGTACGCTTTACGGAAATGTAGATCCGACAAGACTATAATGAAACGCACCAATAATAAATTTTTGGTATTACTTAACTTTTTCATCGACTTAACTGTGAGAGATCTAACCTCACTTGATCGGATACGTTTTGAAACTATGGTCACAATTCATGTACATCAGCGGGATATTTTTGATGAATTGTGTATACAACGCATTAAATCGGCAGGTGACTTTGAGTGGCAAAAGCAAGCCCGATTTTATTTCAACGAAGACAACGATGACGTTATTGTGGGTATTACGGATGTGAATTTTATTTATCAAAATGAATATTTGGGCGTAACGGAACGTCTGGCCATAACTCCATTGACTGATCGTTGCTATATTACTCTTGCGCAGGCTGTAGGCATGTGTATGGGTGGAGCACCAGCAGGTCCCGCTGGCACAGGCAAAACTGAAACTACGAAAGATATGGGTCGTGCCTTAGGTAAATTAGTTGTCGTTTTTAATTGCTCTGATCAGATGGATTTTCGTGGCTTGGGTCGAATTTATAAAGGACTCGCTCAATCTGGTTCATGGGGATGCTTTGACGAATTCAACCGCATTGAGTTACCTGTATTGTCCGTGGCGGCACAACAAATCTAGTAAGTATTTGTTATAACTAACAAAAACCATATGAATGTAATTATACTTATTTTCCGCAGTATTGTTCTAACGGCTCGTAAGGAAAAACGTTCTTCGTTTATATTCCTAGATGGTGATGACGTCACACTTAATCCCGAATTTGGAATATTTATTACTATGAATCCTGGTTATGCTGGTCGCCAAGAACTACCTGAGAATCTTAAGATTATGTTTCGAACGGTAGCTATGATGGTACCAGATCGACAGATCATAATTAGAGTTAAAATGGCAAGTTGTGGTTTTAAAGAAAATGTTCTACTTTCTCGAAAAATGTTCACACTTTATAAATTATGCGAGGAACAACTATCGAAACAGGTTCATTACGACTTTGGCCTACGCAATATACTTTCGGTTCTAAGAACTCTTGGTGCACAAAAGAGGTCCAACCCAACTGATACAGAAGAAACAATAGTAATGCGTGTTTTACGTGATATGAATGTGTCAAAACTTATTGACGAAGACGAAGGTCTCTTCGTATCGCTTGTTGATGATATGTTTCCAGGAATAAAGTTAACAACAAATGTTTACAAGGATCTACAAAGAGCTATAGCTAAAGTTTGTGAAGAATTAGGTTATGTCAATAATCCAGAGTGGAATTTGAAAGTTGTACAACTTTATGAAACTTCTCTTGTACGTCATGGACTTATGCTCATGGGCCCAACAGGTTCTGGAAAAACCAGCTGCACACTCTGCATGCTTCGTTGTTTTACAAAAATGGGTCGAACACATAAAGAAATGAGAATGAACCCTAAGGCTATAACAGCTCCACAAATGTTTGGACGTTTGGATGTAGCGACTAATGACTGGACAGATGGAATCTTTTCCACACTATGGCGACGTTCATTAAAAATTCCGCACCATCAAAACTGCTGGATTGTACTAGATGGTCCAGTTGATGCCGTGTGGATAGAAAACTTGAATTCAGTGCTGGATGATAACAAGACACTAACTTTAGCGAATGGAGACCGCATAAAAATGGCTGATAATTCTAAACTAGTATTTGAACCAGATAACGTTGATAACGCATCACCAGCAACCGTAAGTCGTGTTGGCATGGTGTTTACAAGTTCTTCTGTTTTAAGTTGGAAAGTCTATATGGAGGCGTGGTTGATGACTCATAATGATGACCAAGAAATTTATAGACGATGTTATGATGCAATATATGATGATGCGCATACCTTCTTGCAGACTAGGCTTGTAGCCAAAATGCGCATACTAGAAGCCATTTATATTCGACAAATGTTAGACATTATGGATGGCCTTTTGATTGAAATATCTTCCCGCAGTGAAAAAGCTCTTGAACGCATGTTTTTATTTGCAATGATGTGGTCGCTTGGAGCAGTTTTAGAACTATCTGAACGTGAAAAATTTGAAGAATTTCTTTTAAAACATCCTTCAAAATTACGTACGTTAACATTTAAATGTAAAAATAACATGTGTTTTATATATTATTTTTCGATAGTTTGGCCAAAACGTGGGTTGACTGAAACAATTTTTGAGTACTATGTAGATGACAACGGAAGTTGGCAACACTGGAACTCGCGTGTTGATGCATTTAATTTTCCAGAGGATGAAATTCAAGAATTCGCTTCAATTTTGGTACCCAACGTGGACAATGTACGCACTGCTTTTCTCATACATAACAGTTCAAAGCAGCTCAAACAAGTATTGCTTATTGGAGAACAGGGAACTGCCAAAACTGTAATGATAACTGCTTATATGGGCCGTTACGACCCCGAGGAGCATCTATCCAAATCTATTAATTTCTCGTCTGCAACGTCCCCAAATATGTTTCAAGTAAGTATCAATTTTAAGTAGGCTCGCCCAATTAAATGAGAATTATAATTGTAATAGTAGTTAGTTTACAAACTAACACATGCAATAGAAAATTCTCCATTGTAGTGGTTTTAGTATTAAAAAAAACTGGTGAGGATTAATTGAACGAAAGATTAATGCTGTTTGGCTTAAATATCTCTAGCATTCTAGATTTTATAAATTTATTTAGCCCTAACAGATGTGGGGGAACAATTGTAGATTCACTTTCTAGCATGAAGAGAGACACCAAAGAAGAACCACAGTCGCGAGTAGCATATTCATTCGGTGAAATAGTTCCACACCATAAAGATATCTCGCGGCAGTCTACCAGCAAAGCCCTTTAAGTGCAACCTTTGGCATAGTTGTAGTATTCGATTATTTGTAGTTCAATGGAGTATCCTTATTACGATCTACTTGTATTTGATACTGCTTTGGCTTTTCCAAACTTCTCCTGATGAACAAGGCGTACAAAGGTGCTCCGATTCAGTTTTCGACTCATGCCATTCAGGATTCGGCTCATCCCATCTCCCCCTCCACGAATAGGATTTATAAAATTATAATGTTTTGTAACATAATGAAAAATTTGTGAAAGTTGCTTTATTCATCCATTTTTATACCCTTAACCCATTAAAAATGGGTAAAAAGGGTATTATGTATTTGTGCAAATGTATGTAACAGGCAGAAGGAAGCGTCTCCGACCCCATAAAGTTTTTATATTCTTGATCAGCATTAATAGCCGAGTCGATTTAGCTATGTCCGTCTGTCTGTCCATCCGTCCGATAGTATATATATGTCAATTGTCTTTCATTTTATACCTTTCGCCTGTTGGAAGAAGAGGGTTCAGGGTTTCCCCTAGTCGGGAGTTCCCGACTAGAGCCACTTACTTGTTATACACTAAACCCATTGAAAATGGATAAAAAGGGTTTAGTGTTTTTGTGTAAATTTATGTAACAGGCAGAAGAAAGCATCTCCGACCCCATAAAGTATATATATTCTTTATCAGCATCCTTCCGTGCGTCCGTCATTAAGTCTGTCCTTATGTATGAGCGCAAAGATCTCTGAACCTATAAATCCTGTAAATCCTCCAAGTGCCCACGCAGATCAAGTTTGTGTCCGATATTCGATAACTTGCTCCGTTTCCAAGTAATCGGAAAAAATCGATATCGAAATTTTGGTATATAATAAAAGATAGAGCCACCAAACTTGACAAGTAGATTTAAGAATAGTATATATATATCAAGAATCTTTCATTTTATAGCTATCACCACCTCACCACTACTACCTCATAGCTATAAAACAAGTCAATAAACAAATTTATGGTGAAAAGAGGCGGTGCCAAGGTAACATTTTTTTTTTAATTTTAATTTTTCTTTATTACTACTAAAGCAAGCGAGCGCGTAGCGCGAGTGTCATTTTGTGTAGGAAGAAGAGGGTTTCGGGTACTTGTTTAACTTAATTTTTGAAATTACAACCATAGTATGAGGTTCTAAAAACCGGTAATTGGAATTCTGTTTCTGGCCAAAAAATGTCCAAAACACGTATTCATTTAGTTTTTATGTAGGGCCTTGAAAAAAGTTTTCATCCGCACTTATTATTTTAGAGGGGAAGATTTTGCAAAAATTATGAAACACGTATCTAATTTTATAAATAATTTTGAATAAAAATAAATTTGAAGCCAAGTAAGCAACAAATTAAATACACCAGAAACTCACTTTCCTTTGATTTAGATTTTCATCAAAACTGGTTGCCTTCTTTGTTATTTTTGTCTTAACGCTCTAAGAGAAAAGAGGAATCTTTGTCGCCAACAATCAACTTATATTGGAAGACAACACCGTGGATAGTCCTACGGTTGGTTATTTGATTTTCATTAAAACTGTTGCCTTATTTGTAATTTTTGCTTTAACGCGAGACTATGCTTAAGGCGTGTGTGTTTAAACTTATTATTTTGTTCAATTCCTTAATGTGTATCTTGTGCGACCATTAACTCTACGAATTTTTTTTGTACGTGTTTAACTGCACGTCGCCTCTTTTATTCACAAGCTCTTCTGTGAGCAAGCTTTCCTGTGCAAGCAAACATAGTTCTATATTAATATTAATTCTTAATTGGTAATTATTAATATTAAAAATTTGTAAGTTGTAAATTTTAGCAATTTTTACGGCGTAGAACCTCATAAAAAGGGATCCTAAAATTTCCTGGCTCAAAAAGCAAATTACGGAAGTCAAGGATCGCTATGTGATTATTTTGTGCATTCGAAATGCGCGGGCCGTTTGTGCGAGCAAACTGGGCTGCTCTGCAGTAATTTAGGCAGCACCGCACTTGCCGCTCGCTTGCACTTTGATATGGATGCAGACGCATGCTACACATTCTGATCGTTTATTGCCTGCCATAATACCCTTTAACCCAAAATGTTTACAATGTCGAAAAATACATTAAAATATCACTTTTCCCATATCAAAGTGCAAACGAACGACAAGTGCGGTTCACCTGTTTGTTGCTTGTTCACACATTTGTGCCTTACGCGGCCGCAAGCCCACCGCAGGCATGCCGAAAAAACAGAGACCGTGCCCGTCTCCCAAATTTACGCACCCATTGATGAAAATATCTCTGTCTCACGACAAACCCTTGATCGGCTCATTCGCACACATTTTTGTGTGTGTGTGGGTCTGTGTGTAGAGCTTGAAATTCAGAAATGCCAAAAAACTTCAAATTTTGTCAAATGTGCATCGGGCAGGCAGGCAGGCAACCAACACACACACAAACCCACAAATGCTTCCATCCATATAGAAAAGTGTGTTAGTGTGTGTGCTTGGCAGGCCCAAAAAGTTATTATGCACTTATGCCAACGTTCAGGTACCCTTACCCTTACAACAATCATGGAAAATAGGAGTTTTGCACATGAACAGGCCAAACCCTTTAATAATGTCACCCAACTGCTGCAAGTCAAAAAAATTAAACATTTTCAATTTTTGGTCTTTTCTTAAATTATTTGACAAGCCGGAGAAGAATTACCCTTGCAGAAATACGACTTAGTTTTTTTTTTAAATTTAAGCAAAATTGGTCCTTACAGTAAAGAAAAATATTAAAATATAATATATAAATATATCATTTAGGTCATTTAAGTTTTTAATAAATATAAATATATCAAAATCTTCAATTTATGGCTTTCTGGACGAAGAAATACATGATAGAGCATTTGAATGTGGGTGCCACAGGCACAAAGGGCACACAATTGAAGAAAAAATCTCTGGCTCGCGACAAACGCCGCGATCTACTTGTGCGCATATCCACAAAACACAAACATATGTATGTATGTTTGTAGATCTCGGGGTTTTTGAGAAGCTATGCAGGGAGAAGGAGATGCACACAAGTGCGCAAAGCAATAAGTGAGAGCGAGGCACACTCTGCACACGCATACACACATATGTATTTGGGCTGAAAAGATTTAATACTAACATACGTTGTAACGAACACGACTGCTACGCTAGGCGAATTTCGCCTATCACTCGTGTGGTGCATTGGGAGCGTACTCCGTCTACTGGTTCCGACCGTGCTCAGGGGAAGTGGCGTGGGTTCTTTTGCCCCCTAATACACTCGATGCGTTAGATATAATTAGAAAAAAAAAGGTAGACAGAGTTAAGGTATAAGGGGGGGTACCACGATATATAACGAGCGCCTACGATCTGCAAGAAGAAAATATCCTATAGAGCCGAGGAACTAAGATGTTGGCGCTCCTCGGTCTTCACCCACCCTACCTGTAGCTGCATCGGCAGTTGTCATTGCAACTACCCTTGATATGCGATGCTATTAACTTAAGGTGCCCAAAGAAAGTAAAAATTCCATTTATCATATAATTGTATTCAAAGAGAATTTAAATTCATTGTCGTGCTTCATTATACATAATGTTAAAAGAATAACTGTGTGATATAAAACTAAACATAATCTGGGCAAAAGCATACATGAGCGGGATTGCACTGCAAAACTAACGTTACTTTAAATTAATGCTGGTCTGAATGATCCAACCAAACATCTGCAATTACGAAAGCTGACTAGGGGTACACCCGCTGACTATAGCCGCGATTCAAGTAATATGTATAATTTACATAGGGTATACTTTTGATAATATTTGATTGGCTTATAACCTTTTTATTTGTTCACACAGTACTCACTATTTGGTTTAATCCAACGATGTCAGCAGGCCTGTTGACGACGATGATGTGCTGTGGAATCTTAGTTGAATTATGTGAACGTAGAAATATATTATTTTCGAAGAATAGTCAGCGACACAAACGCGCTAGATCAGGATCGAAAGACAATATCAGTGATATAAAAAGGAAAGAGATGCAATTTGGATGTTATATATACTTATGCCCTTCGATTATACCTACGGCCAATATGCCGTTTAACAAATATAGTTAATGCTTTAAATCCGGGTGATTGCGCGCACTGGTTCGCTGTCCACCAGATCTGCGCTAACGAAAGTTCGATAATAGCTTGGTCCGGCCTCGGGGAATAAACTCGCTGCTACCAGTCTACGGCAGCTTGTCGCTTATTGGTTGCTTTGTCTTTGGCTCCGGCAAGGACTGCGCGTATTGAGTAATTTGTCTCCTTTTTTTTTTTTTTTGGCACGCATCAACGCAGCGCCGTATTTAGGCCTGCACCTTCCTACGGCTTCAGGACACGCACACCTCGACTCTTAGTCTGATTCCTTAGTGGATATTGGTTATGTCCGAATACTGAAAAAATGTTCTTTAGTCTAGTGCACTCTTATAGTCGAGCGCCCGAGAGCGCATGAAGTCTATAATTACTCTTTTTTTCAGGGACATCGACTACGAACTTGGATGTTGATGCCTGTGGTTTATTTCGCCCACATGTAAAACTGAACTTTTATAATTGGTACTCCAATTTAATGCGACTGCACTCGTTGGCGATAAGAAATGGAAAGAAAGACGCCACGCCGACATTGAAAGCAGGAAAGAAGCACACCTCCAAGACCCGATATTTTCATTCGCAACGGCGTCAACATAGGTCATGGTCACTCTGGTTATGTTATTAACCTAAGCTGATCTCTGTATTTGCAAAGCTGTTATGGTGCAATGCTGCCCAGCGGAATTAATTGCGATCAGCTGTTCATGCCAATGGCATTGATTATTTGAATTTGCTTTGTCCATGTATTTTATGATTTTAGAACGTATTACGGGAAATTCGTCTACTCGATCGAGTTTTATTTGCCCTTCATTTAGCATATTCAAGCTTTTGAGAAGTTTGTAATCATTGCCATGCCTAATCATATTTTGCCCAAACACAACGAAATATGGGGAAGATCCAATAGACTGATGTTTTGTGTTTTGTAACGAACTGTTTATACTACTAATGTATACATCCCATTGGCTTTGGTCTGACCGAATATATGCTCGTAACGCAGCATTAATCGAACAATTAACCCTTTCAACCGCGTTTGCTTGTGGCGAGTATACACCGGTACACATATGCTGTATGCCGTACTTCGACAAGAGTGAGGAGAATTCCAGGCTTTTAAATTGAGTGCCGTTGTCACTCACTATGATCTCGGGTACTCCAAAACAGTCAAAAATATCTTCTTTCAGTATATCTACCACTACTTTTGCATTGAGCCTTTTTGTGGGCTTAAGAAATGTAAACTTTGAGTAGTGATCAAGAATGACGAACATACCAATGTTTCGTGTTTTTGGCTTGAGCCATCGATTAGGAACTTTTGAAGTTTGGCAGAGCTCGTAATGACGTATGTACTCGCGTACATCAACCACCATATTCGGCCAGTAAAAATGTCTTCGAATACATTCTAAACATTTGGCCATTCCACAATGAGCGGATGTTGGTTGATCATGTGCTGCTTTTATAACATTCAAACGTAATTCCGACGGCACAAATAATTTCCAACTCCTCATATCCTCGTCTAGGCTACTAGCTGAGAATTCATTTCGATAATATATATATAACCATCCACAACTCGGAAATCTGGCAATTTATAACGAATAATATTGTCTTTTAACCGATAGTATTCGCTGGACTGAAACGCTTCCGAAGTCAGGTCGATTTCAGGGCATACTTCAAGGTCTACCGCAGCTACTTCGTCTGCTGGCTCAAAGGCACGGGAAAGCGTGTCTGCGACCACGTTCTCACTACCCTTGCGATGCTCGATAGCAAAACTATATCCTTGCAATTTGAATGACCATCTAGCTAGTCTACCACTTAGATCTTTTTGGTTCATTAACCAACATAAACTTGCATGATCAGTTACGACTTTAAAATCGTGTCCTTCGATGTACATGCGAAATTTTTGTACAGCCAATACAACAGCAAGACATTCGAGTTCCGTAACGGTATAATTGCGCTGCGCTTTATGTAGTTTTTTTGACATGTACGCGATGGGTCGCTCGATTCCTGACTCATCACATTAGGCTAATACCCCGCCTACACCATGCATGGAAGCGTCGCATTGGACTATAAACGGCTTTTCATAGTTTGCGTTTATCAAAAACGGTGCTGAGGATAATTTCCTTTTGATTTCTTCAAATGAAAGATGAGCTTCATCATTCCAACAAAATGACGTGCCCTTTAGCAATTCTGTAAGGTGGAAGATAATCGACGAGTACTGAGGGATAAACCGTTGATACCAACCGGTCATTCCTAGGAATCGTCTCAGCTGTCTTTTTGTTGACGGTACTGGAAAATCTGCAACTGCTTGAACCTTGGCCGGATTAGGTTGCAGGGCGCCTTCACCTACTATATAACCACGATATTCGACTTTTGTTAGACACAAATTACTTTTACGGATATTAATTGTTAAATCTGCCTTACGAAATCGCGCGGCAATTTTAGCCAAATGAACTAAATGTTCATCAAAACTTTACGATAATACAAGTAAATCGTCCAGGTAAACCATAACATGGCCTTTCATGTTGTAGGGAATAACTTGGTCCATCAGTCGGCTCATTGTCTGCGGCGCATTACACAATCCGAAAGGCATTCGAATAAACTGATATAACGGCCTGTTCGAAATGGTGAATGTTGTTTTTGCCCGCGATGATTCATCCAAGCATATTTGCCAAAAGGCGTCTTTTAAATCGATTTTCGACACACAATATACAGGGGGAAGTCTACTTATCAAACCATCTAAATTTGGTATCGGATATGCATCCTTACTGGTCACTTCATTTACCCTGCGGCAGTCTAAGCAAAATCGGACTTTTCCCGGCTTGACAATCAGTATAGCAGGAGATGACCATGCGGAATTTGGAGCTTCTTCAATGACGCCAAGTTCGATCATCCGATCGACCAGAGTAGTTTTTCCTAGACCATCACTTTCAAATGAAGGGAAAGAGGCGATTACTGATTGTAAGCGTTTCTTTTGGGCTAGTGTTAACGACAACTGATTCGAATCAACTTTTTCGAACTCCACTGAATTCAGTGTACTCGAATGATGTATCGAAATGCCAAATGTTCTCCAGAAATCTATTCCACAGAGAACATTTTCCTTGATAGACGGGACAATTAAAAATTCGAACTCATTTGCAATGGAGTTATACACGATAGCAATCGAAATTGAACCTATAACATGTTGCTTTTGTCCATCTGCGGTTCTTACGTCGCCTTTCATTTTGTAAAAGTTTATCTTAGTATCGAAAATTCTTTTCGCTAAGCTCCCTTCAATCACGCTTTTCGTAGCCCCGCTATCTAACAAGGCTAGATATTGCTGACTGAATATTTCCAAGGTCGTGAACGGCCGTACATCGTTTGATGTATGACCAACTGCTGAAACGGGGTACTTATTAAGTGTGCGTCGCTGAGTCCATAGATCTCTTAGTCTCTCTGACGAACGAGGCCTAAAATTGACTTTGGGTTCTGAAGCGAAAATAGTTGCTCTACGGTCCAAATATTCGTGTAAACGGACGTGGTAGGGCTTAAGTTTGGTCTGTTACGATTTTGATGAGTTTGGTGTGAAGGTAGAATCAGGTTTAATAGTGTCTTTAGTTAAGTCTGGATCCGAGGCTATTGATGACGGACATTCGCGTTTAATAGACGACGAAAGTCCTCCGGAGAGTTTTCCGAAAAGTAGGCTTGTAAATGCTAACGGCACCACAGCCGTAGCAAAATACACGACGAGGTTTTAAACATTCTTGATATCTGTGTCCCTTTTCTTCGCAGTTCCAGCATATCAAATTTTCCGGAGAGCATTTATGTCCCCAGTTGTCAATTCCGTCATTGTTGTATCGTCATGGACTACCTCGTTGACTACCCGTTTAATTGGTCGAAAAATTGCCTTGGAAAGGTAATTCGAATAAAATGATTCATGCTTGTGACATTCTTTGCGCAATGTCGCAAGATTTGGAATATTTACCTGAAGTAGTTCGTGTCTTAATCCTGGTGTAAGGTTTCGCTTGACATTGGTTACTAACTCAACGTCTGACATTGGTTCCCGTAACGCGTCTGTCAAATTCATCAAAACTTTCGGATCCCCGTTGTTTGCGCCTTCTAACCATGTCTTTTATGTCTTCGTCTGATCTGTGGTTTTTATATCTTTCTCGCAAGCATGTGCACAGATTAAACCAGCCTGTGTGGTCAGCCGTTCGGTGGTATCTCCAAAAAAATGTCAAAGCTGGTCCGGTAAACAACAAATTAGCAAAGTGATATAACAATCTAAAATTACCATCTAAACATTGTGAAGTCAAGCAATTTATGCGATGTATAAAATCATCGACTGGGATATCATTAGCCAAGCCTGAAAATCTGACTTGCCAATTGGATATGACACTCGATATTTTGTCGGGCCTATGGACTGCGTGTTGACGTCTCTCATCAGACTGGACACTAATCTCTGGACACTGGTAATCTCGAAGCATTATTTGATCGCGGTAAATCACGTGGGAAATCATTTTCCCATTCCAATTGGGGTCCCTCACGTGGCTCTTGATACAGGTGTAAATTTCTAACTGCGACATTTAATTCTTCAGACAAATAGGACGCCATTTCAGCCTTATGGGCTTCCAGTGTCTTAGTAATAAGCAACTGCACACGCTGTTCCGACATGCCAAGCGATTCCCTAGAAGGTTGAATGTTAGAATTTCGCGATCCCGCTTGATCCCTTGAGATGGTCGGTCCAGTAGGATGACCTCTGGCGGCTTTAGGAGTATTGCGAGCGTTACTTCGGGTAATAGTTCGGGATCGAGGAACTGCCCCCGTGTTAGTAGCTCTTTGTGAAGCTAATGCATTTAATTCACTGCTAACTTCGAACAATTCTCGGCTACAAGCTCGTTTACAAGTGGGACATGATTCGTGGCTTCTTAACCATTGATTTAGGCAAATCCCATGAAATTTGTGAGTACAAGGAGTTTCTACAATACCTGCATCCCCAAGCGATGATTCGTTGCAAATAGTACACACTGCAGGTGTCTCGTTGAGAGCTAAATTTTCCTGACTACGTACGACAGCCATAATCAATAATTCGATTATTATTGGTCGAGGAGTCAAATACAAATTTCTCCAAAAAGGATTTAAATTTTAAGATATATACGGTAATAGGTTGCAAAAGGCAATAATGAGCGACAATTACGATATTGGGAACAGTTTTGCGGTAGAAACGAAAGGCTTAATACGATTCGGTATTCATATAACAATATTATAACATGACATATGATAACATGGGACTTACCCTTAGGTAAATACATCGCAATTTCTAAATCTATATTTTGATATTTCTCCTTACGAAAAGCAAACCAAATATTTTACTTAATCATTTTTGAGTTATCTGATCTAAGTTGAAGAGGGACGAGTCGAAATAATCCAACCCGAACAATTCTCAATTCCACTAGAACAGATTGGAAGTTATTTTGCCTTACCAACTTTCTATCACCTGGTAGAGAACCGACTCGACATCAGATCAAAAGGTCCTAAGTGAATCAAGAGTGGCGATAGCATAATAAGATTTATAGTGGAACAATATAACGGATCCACTAAATAATTCGCACGACGATTTGAATCCTGGTCTGGCTCCAAAAAAAAAAAACGTCAGAATACCAGCAATTCCTAGCGAAACAAAATGTCTGCACAGAAACCAAATTTTTTTAATATTTATATTTATGTTTTTGGATGGTATATTGTGGTAAGGATAGGAAGGAGGATGGAAGCTATCTAGGTTTAAAATAGGATTGTCTACATTTGGTGGTGACAAATCATGTTACGAACAATGCTATCGGCTCTCCTAAGTTACTTGTGGGCCAATTTCGGGTCTCGAGAGGAGAAGGCCCCACGTTGGGCGCCATTTTTCTTATTATGTAACGAACACGACTGCTACGCTGTGCGAATTTCGCCTATCACTCGTGTGGTGCATTGGGCGCGTACTCCGTCTACTGGTTCCGACCGTGCTCAGGGGAAGTGGCGTGGGTTCTTTTGCCCCCTATTACACTCGATGCGTTAGATATAATTAGAAAAAAAAGGTAGACAGAGTTAAGGTATAAGGGGGGGGTACCACGATATATAACGAGCGCCTACGATCTGCAAGAAGAAAATATCCTATAGAGCCGAGGAACTAAGATGTTGGCGCTCCTCGGTCTTCACCCACCCTAACTGTAGCTGCATCGGCAATTGTCATTGCAACTACCCTTGATATGCGATGTTATTAACTTAAGGTGCGCAAAGAAAGTTAAAATTTCATTTTATCATATAATTGTATTCAAAAAGAATTTAAATTCATTGTCGTGCTTCATTATACATAATGTTAAAAGAATAGCGGTGTGATATAAAACTAAACATAATCTGGGCAAAAGCATACATGAGCGAGACGCGGCTTCATACTGAACGTTCGGCTTTCGAGGCCGGCGTTCGGCTGCCACTCTCAGCAGTCTTACTTTGTCTGGGCACACACGATTTATCGGTATCCGATTAAAACGCCGTTTGACATGTCTATGCATTGTATGGTTAGTGCTATTAACATATTGGCTATCAATATAATTGCGATTCGTAGAGGGACATCGGTGCCGAAATTATGTCGCTTTCGCAGCAGATCAGGACTGGCTTTTGGGGTATAGTTTTAGGATTTCGCAAACTAACCGATCAGCTAAAAATTCTGAATTCTCAATTCAATAGCCTAAATCAGTTGGATGTGTCAAAAAAGTCGTGACTTCATGACTTACCATTGTCAAATGCTACGTTTGGTGAATATATCCTAAAAAACAAAGAACATTATTAAAGAAAAACTTAATTTACGATCGATCGACGGAAGCTATATGATATAGTGGTCAGATGTTGAGAGTTTGCACATATTTATGGGGTAATCTCCGAATTTCGTTGCTGTACAGCAAGACTTCAACTGTCGGTTATCTCAGTTTCAAAAGCAATGGGCAATGCAACATGTCTGCCTTCCACCATCGATGTTCCCTTTGATTCGTGTCAATCTTTTTGATAATGGCTTTCAAAGTGTATATGAAATTTGTGACCATACAAATTAGGGTGAAAGTGATTTACTGCATTGTAGACCGCGAGGGTCTCGAGTGTAGTGTTTTCATGCATGCACATTTGAACACATTGTTACAATCTAAAATATTGCCATTAACAACAATGGATATAAACAAACAAAAAAAAAAAATTAGCGCAAGTCAATGATATGACCATTATGACCAGCCGCTTACGGCATAATAGCTGACCATTAATCCCACAGGTAATGCCCGGAAGCGCTAACATGCAACTATATATGCATGAGTACGCTCTCCCCCTCAGACTATGTTAGCATTATCAGAAATTTCCTTTTACATGTTTACATGTCGACTGTGACAAAAATATAAAGAACCCATTCAAAAACTGAGATGTAGGCTATAAAAGAACAATCTACTTGTACATCCCAAGAAAATCTGACAAATTTCCCGATTATCATGACTTTGCAACCTGCTTATCGTGTTTGTGGCAGTTGCGATTCAATGTGCATCCAGAAAAAGTCGATCTGTAAATTCCATGCGGCACAAAATAATAGGCATACAACAATACAACACGGTTTGCAAAAGCCAAGAAATCCTTCATATGTCAAGCTACAAGAAAACAATATTAAGGTACGATAATTGATTTTTCTCAAATATTAATTTTTACAAATGTCTGCCAGTGAGCTTGATGGCAATGTGCTGGGCATGGAGTTTTATCAGAGACAGAAAAGCCTGGGCCCCAGAAGGACCCTTGTACCCTTGGCCACCCACCAACTAGCATCGCAGCCAGTGCGAGGTCCAGCACCGGCACCAGTCTCCTTTTCAAGGGCGCCATATATATACACTGCGCGTCATCAGGTTAGCACACCCCCTGTCGTCAGTGGTTTAGGCTCATTTTAAAATTTAAAATTTGTTTCGCTGAAAGTCTATTTTAATTCTCAGTTACATATAACAAAAAAAAAGTCGGGTGAGTAAGATGGCCACTGCATTAAACTGACATTTTGGAGCTGAATCCATGACCTAACCACCCGGGCAGTATGAATCGGAGCATTTACATGTTGAAAACGGCATTGCAAATCTCCAAAAATGTTTTTAAAATGGGGAAAAGCAGTTTCAAGTACGGAATTGTAAGTATTTGCGTTCAAATTTAAAGTGAAAAACTGAAACTCGCATGTCCCAAAATAGGAGATGGCTCCCCACACCATCAGGAGTAGTTGTTTCCATCTGGGCTTTCCAAATTAAACATTTTTTTCGTGCAAAATTCAAGCGCATTTCCTTTCGAGCTACGTTAAGAAGGGGCTTTTAGTCTGAGTCGGCTGAGGCGGCTTTTAGTTTGAGTCTCTTTAAATGTGGAGCATTTCTTATGACTCGTTGATTGGTTGATAAGCTCGCTGTAACGGTAACATTTGCCCTGATCTTTGAGGCTGAGTCATGGCAGTTGGACGCTTCTCTCAAAATAGATCTTTTATCCGCATTGAAAATCACTCAATTATTACCGCCCTTATTATTTTACCATGACCTGACTAATTTCGCAGGAATACGGATATAACTTTTCGGCTTCTAAGTATTTTTTGGATATTTTACTTATTGAGAGACCTGCATCCTTATAAGCTTCGATTTTTGCCTTTTCTTCTACGGATAATGAGTTACCTCTACTCATATTAATAATAATAAAATACTTGAACGGCAAAAAAAATTTGGTTCTCGTGCGTGTCCAAATATTGAAATTAAACCAAATTTAATTTGCATTTGCTAACCTGTATACGCGAAAGCGATGCAAAAAGCATTTAACGGGATTTTTTGATTGCATGTTTTTTTTGTCATTTTGAGAGCATACGAAGATGACAAAAACAGAATAAAACAAGTAAAAGGTTTTAGTCGGGAGCTCCCGACTAGGGGATACCCTGAGCCCCTATTCTAGAAGCTACATGCCAAGTTTGGGGACTGTAGCTCATACTATTTGCCGAAATTTCTCAAAAAACGGGATTTCGATATCGATTTTTATCGATTACTTGGAAACGGGGCAAGTAATCGACTATTGATCTGCGCGGGGACTAGGAGGACGTACGGTCCAAATTTCAAGTCTCTAGCTGTTATAGGTTCTGAGATCCTTGCGTTCATACATACGGACAGACGGAGGGACGGACCGACCTACAGACAGACAGACTCGGCTGTTGATGCTGATAAAGAATATACATACCAGTCTTTTACCTACTACTCATAGCTTTAAATCAAGTAAATAAACCAATTTATGCTGCTCACAATATAAGCCACAATATAAATGCAATTGACTTTTTGATAATACATGAATATTCTCTAGTACAATATTATGTACTGTGTATAATTTCATCTATATTGATTAAGAAACACGAAAGAAAATGTTTTTAGCAGCCCACGTGCTTGCGGCAGCTAGCGCAAATTCCAATTAGTTCTGTATACATGTACACACACACACACATCAATGCGTGTTTTCTTTGAATTCTATCAACAGCATTGCAATTGCGATAGTTTTTGTTTTTTTATTCATTCATAATTAATAATTGGTGTGGCTGTTGGTTCGAACCCTACCGGGGAAACTGATTTTTTTTTGGCTGGTGTGGCTGTTGGGTGGAGGCCCTGCCAAGGGAACTTTTTTTTATAATTTATCTTTATTAATACTAAAGCAAGCGAGCGCGTAGCGCTAGCTGTATTTGGTGTTGGAATAAGAGGGTTCAGGGTATCCCGTAGTCATCCCGTATTCATTTTGTATAAGGTTCACCGGCTGGAGTAGCGCTACTCTCAATGATTTTAAAATTTTATTGCCCATTGTTTTAAAAGTATCTATTGAAATTGATTCTTTTCACTCGGCCTTTGAGTTGGCTGATTTCTACAATACCGGCCTTTGGAAGAACTGATCTAAGTCCAGAGTTCCATTGGTATGCAAATCGTCAATATTAATACTTGCTATAACTTTATTCATTTGTTTCAATAAACATTTAGATTCAGTTATTCGCAAGATCACTACTTTCCGTACTTCGGCATTGATAATGACTTTATGTACGTTGGGCTTAGATACATGTTTAAGACTCTGCCTTGGCAAAAGTTCTTTATTGTTAACTGTACAGTTTTTATGTTGTCTACTTTGTTGCCTGGTAGTGACTTTCAGGACTTTGTTTTAAATATTCTTTAGTTCGGATATTGTTATCCGCGATTGGGCGCCTGCCACAAAATTATCTTTTTCCTTAAAGTACACGACCGTAAAATCAAAGTGTTCAAAGTGTATGTTTATGACATTTAACCGTACTACACCTTATCTTGTCAGTTATACAATCGACAATACCCCATTGAAACGTATACTAACAGTTAAGGATTTAGGCGTTCTTTTTGATTCTAAACTCTGTTTCAATCTTCACATAGATACCATCGTTAATGAGGCAAAAGGTGTACTTGGATTCATTAAACGATGGTCTAAAGAGTTTAACGATCCTTTTATAACGAAACTTCTGTACATCTGTCTTGTTCTCCCTATCCTTGAATACTGCTCTTGCATTTGATCTCCGCAGTATAACAATAACCTTGATCGTATTGAATCTGTTCACAAGCAATTTCTGCTTTTTGCCTTACGATGTTTAAATTGGGACCCTAATCTTCGGTTGCCATCCTATTCCAGCAGGCTGCTTCTTCTCAATCTTCCGTCGTTAACCAACGGTACGACAATTCTTGGTGTTGTCTTTCTACATAAGTTGGTTGTTGGCGATATAGATTCACCTTTTCTGTTAGGGCGTCTTCAATTCTCTGTTCCGGCTAGACCAACCAGAAATTACCACCCCTTATTCCTATCGACATGCACAACAGACTACGCTATGCACAATTCTTTTCGCGTGCTATGTAAAAATTACAATAGTTTGCATCACGTTTTCTCTACCGAACTTTCTCTACCCCTAATAAAATCGTTGCTTTCAGGATACCTTCGGGAAGTCACTGACCATTCCCAGCTATGAGCAGGGGCATGGCTAGCCGGACTGGCTGTAAATTTTCCCCCACCGGTGATTTCCCATTACTTTCCCAATACTATCTCTTTATTCTATACAATTAACACTCTGCATATCTAGCATACAGTTCTATACTTTATTAACAATCTTCCTCCTTTCTTTTCTCCTATTTATGGTATATTCTTAAATAATATAGCAAATTAACATTATTTTTAATTTTACGTAAGAACACTTTTTCCTACTTACACCCTTCTTTTTAGATGTAGGCTCTAATAGCGTCACTGACAAAATTAGCTGTGAAAAGGGGCACAGCTGGCCGGACTGGCAAATAAAACACATCCATCGGTCGGTGATGCTATTTGAAATTTTGTGTTCTCTATCTAGGCTTTTAGCATTTAATTTTTCTAATTGTATTTATAATGTGTTGAATAATTGGAAGACACTCGTTTTGTCGACCACATAAATAAATAAATAAATAAATAAAATAAATAAATAAAGTCATCGACGAGCAAGTGGAGGAATTGCTCCGGACGGGAGCCATCGAGCCGTCACGAAGCCCGTACAGTGCGCCGATCGTGCTGGTGAAAGAGAAACAGGGGAATGGCGAGTGTGCATCGACTATAGGCAGCTCAAAGCACATTCGATCCCGGACGCATACCCAGTACCCCGGATAAACCACATTTTAGAGCGCCTACGGCACGCGCGCTACATATCGGCGCTGGATCTGAAGCAAGGATACTGGTAGATCCCCATAGAGGAAGGGAGTAGGCAGTACACCGCGTTCACAGTCCCAGGACGGGGACTATACCAGTGGAAGGTGATGCCCTTCGGTCTGCACTCGGCCTGCGCCACGTTCCAGAGAGCACTGGATTCGGTGATAGGACCGGAAATGGATCCCCACGCTTTCACCTACCTGGTCGACATCATCGTCATAGGCGCAACCAAGGAACAGCACGTAGCCAACCTGAGAGTGGTGTTCCGACGACTGAGGAATGCGAACCTAAAACTCAACATAGAGAAATGCCGTTTCTTCCGGAAGGAGTTGGTATATTTAGGACACGTAGTGAGCGGCGAAGGAATACGGACGGACCCCTCAAAGGTGCTCGCGATCCAGAGGCTGACGGCCCTATCGAACCTCAAGGAGCTGCGTCAGTGCCTTGGGATGGCATCATGGTATCGACGCTTCGTCCCCAATTTTGCGTTGGTGGTGCAGCCGATGACCGCTCTCTTGAAGAAGGGAAAGGTATGTGGGGCGTGGAACAGCAGGATGCGCTGGAGCAACTCAAGGAGCGACTCACAACCGCGCCGATCCTCGCTTGCCCGGATTTCAGCAAGAAATTCGTGCTGCAAACGGATGCGAGCGATTACGGTCTCGGCGCTGGTCCTGACACAGACCATCGACGAGGAAGAGCGAGTCATCGCTTAAGCCAGTAGGAAACTTTTGAAGGCAGAGGCCAACTACTAAGCCACGGAGAAGGAATGTCTGGCTAAAGTTTGGTCAATCCGCAAGTTGAGATGTTACTTGGAGGGGTACAGGTTCGTCGTCATTACCGACCACATGGCACGGAGTCACAATGATAATATTGTCACAATAATAATATTGTAACCATAGGCTAAGAGTAAGAAAAAAATGAAGTAAATGAAGTCACTTATCGGTTAAGAGTATGCTTACTAAATTAAGAGAGCCCGATTGTAAGCACAATCGAATCACTTGCAACTCTGATATTTTTAGGAGTAAAAGAGAGCCAAGCTTAGAGAGAGGATTTTCACCGCAGGGCAAAAAGGGCGAAAAGAGAGTCGTGAGCTGCTGCTGCCGATCGGCA
This sequence comes from Drosophila borealis, assembly GCA_035045885.1. Taxonomy (NCBI): domain Eukaryota; kingdom Metazoa; phylum Arthropoda; class Insecta; order Diptera; family Drosophilidae; genus Drosophila; species Drosophila borealis. Next base: position 208,490 of record JAWNOR010000358.1, on the reverse strand, counting down.
ATTTTTACTTTGGAACCGACAAGCGTGAGTATCGGACGTGCATACGTAACGAAGTACAGAAATACAGTACTGGAGCCGAATCGAAGACAATAAGGCGCGAGGTCCAGCATGTAAGTTCCGTTTATGAAAGTGAACTATGATTGCTCGCGTCACAGGATGCTGACGGGGCAATATAATCAGATGTCGCGCTGAGAAGTCCAACGACGAGTTTTTCAGCCGTCCACCGATCCGAAGTAGGCCAAAGTCGTCAAGGAGTGGTGCAAGAGAGCTAGATGGTTTGACATGCCTTCCTTTCTTCAGTGCCTTGTAGTCATCGCTAACAGTAGCCATTTGCACTGACCGCAGCAGCCAATGTGTGCCATGATGCACGTGGTCCACAGTTAGTTGAGCTCCTCGGATTTGATTTACAAATTTGTAAATATAAGCAAAGACCCGTTGCAGCTTGGCGAACGAATTAATGAACTTGCAGCCAATCGAGAGATCAAGTTGCGCTGCAGTTCCGAGGAATACTTTGTGTCGAAGTTCTGGTAAGGATTCGACAGGCACACATGAGGCAGGCCATTTTTCCTTTCCCTTACTGAAAAAACACGGACCATGGGCCCATAATGGAGACCGGGAGAGCTCACTTGGCAGCGCTCCTCGTAAAATTATATCCGCCGGGTTTAATTCAGTGGGAATATGATGCCATTCCATACCAGTAGTGAGCTCTTGGATGGCTGCTACTCAATTGGCAACGAAAATATTGAATTTCGAAGCATCATTGCGAATCTAAGCCAAAATCACGGCAGAGTCGAACACTTTCATTTGGCATATTTCGCTGAGAAGTTGTGCCAACAATGCAGCTCCCCAGAGTTCCAGCTTTGGTACAGAGATGGTTTTCACGGGCGCGACACGCGATTTGGAGCATAAGAGACGTACGCTGGTGTTGCCATGGCATTTTGAGACTGTATAGACGCATGCTCCATAATCGCTCAGGTTGGCATCACAAAATCCGTGATCCAATCCACTGTACTGTTTGATGCGAGTGCGCCACGCGGATACTGGAATTGCTGAGCTCATCCCAATCCAGTTTTTCTCTCCACAGATCCTGCATAAAAATGTTCGATTTTGTTATTACGGGACCAACAAGACAAAGGGGGTCGTAAAATCGAGCAATTGCGGATAATATTGACCGTTTTGTCATTCTGGAGGGCAGCTTCAGTGGAGAGAAGGAGAAGAGGAAACAGTCTGAAGCGCTATCCCAAACGAGGCCCAACGTTTTCGTGATGTCACTGCCATCGTCAAACTTAAGCAGCGAATCTCTATCCTCTTCCGGTATGTTTTGGAGTACAGTTGTGTCGCGAGAACACTATTTTCGCAGCCTAAAGTTCCCCTTGGCGAGAAGTCCAGATGTTTGCTTCAATATCTCAATTGCTTCTTGAACACAGCTACCACCAGAAATGAGATCATCCACGCAGAAGTCCCTTTTAACAATGTCCGAGCCAATAGGGAATGTTTTCTGCTCATCCATGGCCAGTTGGTGCATAGCTCGCAATGAGAGAAACGATGCTGGCTTTGTGCCGTAGGTGACGGTGTCTAATTTGTAAATCTGTATCTTCTGATGCTTAGACTCACGCCACAGGATATATTAAAAATAACTGTCTGCAGGTTCGACTCGTACGTATCGATACATTTTGCATATATCGCCTGGCGGGGCGCCTGCAAATGTACGAAACCGCATCAGTATCGGTTGGATGGTAGGACCTGCCATCAGTGCATCATTCAGCGAGTGTCCAGAGGTAGTAGCTGCCGAGCCATTAAACACGACCCCTTGTTTGTAGTGCTATCCTCCTTCAGCACGCAGTGATGTGGCAGGTAATACTTGCATTGGCCCCGTGCAGCTAAGGTAACAAGTGACTTGTGACCCAAGTCAAGATATTCCTTGATAAATAAATGCATACTGGGTTTTCAATACTGGATTGCGTTCCAGTTTTCTTTCTAAGTTCAGGAATCGACGAACCGCCTGTTGACCACCCAGCTGATATATGCCTAGTCGTAGCGGTAAACGAACTGAATAATCGCCAGTCGACAGACGTTTAAAATTGGCCTAAAAGTGTGCCTCGCAGTGGCTGACTACCTCTAAACAGGTTCACGTTACTTCTGGTGTTCCTCAAGGTAGTCATCTTGGACCTTTACTCTTTACTCTTTTTATAAATGATCTTCCCTCTGTTATATCCCATGCCCGAATACTCATGTATGCGGACGACGTGAAACTTGTTCTATCATACACCAGTCCCCTACATTATTCTCGTCTTCAAGACGATTTGAACGCTATGCAACTTTGGTGCTCGGCCAAAGTAGGAGCATTATACAAATACTTATTTGGAACATTAGACCAAGAAGACAGAACAGAAATTGAACAAAAAATAAGTAGCTTAGCAGAAAACAGCTTTAAGGTTAACTAATTGAATCACATAATAGAAGCTATAAACAAAGGAATAGAAGTCATGAACGAACTAAATCAAGAGACAGAAAAAGGAAAGAAATAAGATATCCTTATATTTAACTTACAACACTTTATAGAATATATAGAAGACAGAGAGATGGGAATGCAGGTCACAAGATTAGGCATTTTTAACCCAAAATTATTAAAACATGACTGTTTGTTGCATGTTAATTCAGAGAAATTGTTGAATATAAAAACTTCTACTTGGTTTAAATCAGATACAAACGAAATACCGATAATATCCCTTATTCCTCGAGAAATAATAAAAAACCCGCTATTTGAAATAATTCCATACCCAGACGAAAATAACAACATTTTGACAGAAATAGCTCATAAAAAATATTTTACACAAGACAAAAAAGTTTATAGCAAAGAAACAAAAAAATTAATTAATAATGAATGCATGACAGGAATTTTAAACCAAATAACATCAGAATGTAGTTATACTAAAACTCTAAAAAAAATTTCAAATGAACTATGTAGAACCAAATATAATTTTAGCTTGGAATTTACCAAAAACTATATTAAACCACAATTGTATAAATAACGAAGTAACAATAGAAGAAAACAATTTAAAAAAATCTTCAATTGTTCACTGCAAATTAATGAAATTTCAATTTCAAACAATATGTTAGATTATACTCAAAACATTTATGTAAGTAATGAAGTTATAAAAATAGGACCACTTTCGTTTGCACAAACGAAACAAATTATAAATGAACACACAAAATTGAACAAAGAATTCCAGGTAATTACAATAACCATATTTGTAATCATATTAATAAGTTTAACACTGTATCTCTATATAACTGTTTGTCCTGACTGACTGACTGACTGACTGATTGGTGATCAACGCACTGCCCAAACCGTAAAAGCTAGGAAGCTGAAATTTTCACTGTAGCTACCTTATGTGATGTAGGTGCACGTTAAGGCGGGGTTTCGGGAAATTCCACCCGCAAGTGTGGAAAAATCGCGAAACACGTTTGTATGTAACTTTTTTGTTTACCATTTTCATTTTCAAAGATCTTTGTTCAAATTCATTTGAGGGGTGTTTCACACTTTTAGGGAAATCCGTTCCTCCTTGGTGGAAATGGAGGTCAAATATTTGGTGGGTGACGTTTCGCGCTCCAAATTCATTTCTAGAAATCTATAAGAAAAATCATTTGATACGTGTTTCACACTTTTCGCAGAATTCAAACTTCTTCGGGGGGAATACGATTTAAAATTTTTTTGGGAAAGTTTTAAGTTGTGTCCGATTTGCTTACAACTTATTTTCAAAGCTCTACATAAGAACTTAATAAATACGTATTTCAGCGATTTGGAAAATTCCACCCGCAACAGTGGTAAATTGTCGGAAAACGGTTGTATGAAAGATTTTTGTTTACCATCCGATCGGCCCCACACTTATTTTCAAAGATCTTTGTTCAAATTCATTTAAGGGGTGTTTCACACTTTTAGGAAAATCCGTTCCTCCTTGGTGGAAATGGAGGTTAAAAATTTGGTGGATGACGTTTCGCGCTCTAATTCGTTTCCAAAGATCTATAAGAAAAATCATTTGAGACGGGTTTCACACTTTTAGCAGAATACAAACTTTTTCGGGTGGAATGCGGCTCAAAGATTTTTGTACGAAGTTTTAAATTGCGTCCGATTTGCTTCAAACTTATTTTCAAAGCTCTATATAAGAATGTAATAAGTACGTGTTTCAGCGATCCACTCGCAACAGTGGTAAATTGGCGGAAAACGTTTGTATGAAAGTTGTTTGTTTACCGTCCGATCAGTTTCAAAATCATTTCAAATTTGTTTGAGAACATTGATTTTATAACATACGTGCCACGGGCAAGGCTGGGTTATACCCGCTAGTTTAACATATAAGTTCAAAAGCATACCTAAGAGATTAATAATAAAATATAAAAAAACAAAAGTAGCAGAAACACCTACAAAAATAGAACATACATCAATTGTATAAGAAGAAAATATTACGCTATACCCAAACTTAAACATCTGAGGACAGGCACTTTTCTAATGGTTGAGGGAGTGACATATCCATAGTCGCACCCACCCTTTACATAACTTAGCACACAAGCATAAGTATAAGTATAAACATGTCCAATACTGTAAACAAAAAGCCTGATGATAACATCGACATTGGTCAAGATCAAACTGTCCCCCTTTGGTAGACATAAACAATTCACCCTAAATATCACGCCACTGTCAATGTTCCCATCAGAGTACTATCCCACGCATAATTGCTGACGCAGCTCAAACTTCACTCAATTTTGACTCAAGCTCTCTCAAAACGAAGTTTTTGCTAAGCGACCGCAACAGATAGATGAGTCAGTTGATATTCGGAAGGCAAATCTGAATGTACTCATTATAAGAAGTAGCCGTTAGTGAAAATAAAGAATTGAAATATATTTTTCTAAGTAACTAAACGTGTAAAACTTAATTTGCTCAGCCGGTAGGATACGTCGGGAAAAAAGTAAAGATCGCTAAAGGATAATTAATTCCTAGATCTAAAGCACAATCGCGACCGAAATTATTGTCGGTGTGTAACAAACGAATACGTATCCGCACAAGAACCTTCGAGTCATTAGTACTCTAATAACATTGACCCTTCGGGCAATAAAGCTTCTACAGTTAATAACGACTGGCTTTGCATATCTTTTGATCCCTACAATAGGTTATTACTGGGTCTTATCAATAAAACACACACACAAAAAAAAAAAACATTAAAACAATAATAATTAATCACAAACTATAAACTAAATTAAAAACAAAGTGCAAAGAAATAAAAGTGCAAGAACAAAGTGCACAATCAAAGAACTAAAAAAGTTCAAAGAACCACAAACTCAAAAAAAAAAAAATAAAAAAACTAATTTAAAAATAAAAAGCACCAAAAAGTGTATTACACTAAGATTATGACGATGGAATTATCAGAGCAACACCTCAACCAGGCCCTTTCACAACTTAGACAGGTGCCAAGTTTTGACGGATCAACAGAAAATCTCAATGCTTTTATTAAAAGGATCGATTATATCCTACATCTTTGACCAACCCGAGATGTCAGACAACACAGCATCCTATACGGAGCCATCGAATTGCAAGTTGCTGGAGATGCACAGAGAGTTTCACAAAGGACAGCAGCCAACACTTGGCAGAAGTTGAGGAACGCACTGATTGAAGAATACAAAGTACAAACACCATTCGAAGAACTCCTTCGACGCCTATACAATACGAATTACCAGGGAAGCGTCCGTAAGTTCATCGAGGATCTCGAAAATAAAGCTTACGTTATATTAAACAAGTTAGCTTTAGAAAATATACCTAGCAATACGACACTTTATACAAATGCCATGAATAACACAATTAAAGATGTAATTACAAAAAAATTACCCGATAGGCTTTTCATGATGTTAGCCAGATACGACATAACGTCGACACAGAGAAGGATTATACGAAAATAGCGTAACTGATAGACCTAAAACTAATAACATTCAGGGAAATCAAAATAACAATCGTAGGAACACGGGAAATTATCAGCAAAATGTCAACCCAGCCACCAGTTCAAGTGGCTATTCCAACACGAATCAGAGTTATCATGTACAAAATAAACAGCACACTAATACCGAAGACAATCAAAAGGCTCACCACGAGTTCCAACAGAAATTAAATCAAGTTAGAACCCAAAACCCTTTAAACCATCAAAATCAGGGCCATTCACGCTTCAATGCGCCAAACCCTCCGACTAAACGCCAAAGAGATAGCAACAGTGGGCAGATGAAAATGGACACATCTGAAAATTTTCATCAGCAAGCCTCGGAACAAACAGAAGAAATCCATTCATAAAATTGATTATGAATGACGAAGCTCTAAAATGTGTCATTGACACAGGTTCAACTATAAACCTAATGAAAACAAACTGCTTAGATTTTCCAATATACAACGAAACACTTAAGGTTCACACCATAAATGGTGTTATTGAATTAAAACAAAGCATAAGATTAGGAGCAAGCAAAATTTGTCCGAGTAATCAAAAATTCTATATTCACGACTTCTCAGATCATTATGATGTTCTGATTGGGAGAGAATACCTTGAAGCATGTCAAGCGAAAATAGACTATGCACAAGGATCTGTAACCTTAGGAGAGTTTAACTTTTGTTTTAGATATAATGACGAAGAGGTCGAAGAGGACATGACCGCACAAGAGTGCCTTGATCCACCCTCAAAAGAGGACAGACCATTTAACTTCGCTCTTAATAACGAATTAACAGAAAACAATGAGTTTAGGCTAGAGCAACTAAGCTCGGAAGAAAAAGAAAAAATTAAATTTCGTGATATCCAGTACCATGAAGGTAACAATTGACTTTCACTAGTACAATTAAACACAAAATTCTAACAAAACATGAGGACCCATTTTATAAGCGTCCATATAAATATCCAAAAATATACGATGAAGTAAATAAACAAATAAGCGATATGATAAAACAAAATATCATACGCAAATTCAAATCCCCTTACTGCTCACCAGTAATAATCATTCCAAAGAAAAACGATGCATCTGGAAAGCAAAAATTCCGGTTAGTCATAGATTACCTCAATCTCAATGAACTAACTATTAATGATAAATACCCTATCCCGATCATGGATGAAATATTAGACAAACTTGGAAAATGTCAATATTTCACTGCTATTGATCTAGCCAAAGGCTTCCACCAAATTCAAATGGATCCTGGTCAATACCCAAGACCGCATTTTCGACTAAACATGGCCATTACGAGTACACTCGCATGCCATTTGGTCTTAAGAATGCACCTGCAACGTTCCAACGTTGTATGAACAATCTCTTAGAAGATTTAATTTTTAAGGATTGTCTGGTCTACTTAGACGACATTATAATTTTTTCCAATTCGTTGGAGGAACACATATTGTCGCTACAAAAAGTATTTGAGAAGCTTAGAGAAGCTAACTTAAAACTACAGTTAGATAAATGCGAGTTCATGAGAAAAGAAACTGAATTTCTCGGTCACATCATCACAACTGAGGGTATAAAACCAAATCCCAACAAAATACAAGCAATTGTCAAATTCGCAATTCCAAAAGCCCCAAAAGAAATTAAATCATTTCTAGGATTAAGTGGTTTCTATAGGAAATTTATACCAAATTTCGCTAATATAGTAAAACCATTAACACTTAAATTTAAAAAAGGAGCAAAGATCAATATTATTGAAATATGCATAAGTTTTTCGGCAACAACTAATATTTGAATCCTGGTCACACTTAAGTCTTTTGTTTTGCTTTGTGCTTATTCTTATTCTTAAGTATACCATTCTCTGTCGCTTATGAACTACCGAACAATGTAGACGTACAGATGCGTAATAAAAAGAAAAATCTATTAATCCGGTTCAGTTTCCTGTTTAGTTCCACTTTAAAAACATTATATAACCAACAGATTATGGGCCCAGGGCTCTAAACACGAAATTGTGCGATTAACCTTAATTACTGTGTGTGATTATACGAAAAAATTTATAAACATGAGTGGACAAGGGTTATATTCCATCGAAAAGTCGGATGACGAAAATTACGCGGTGTGGTCAGTGCAAATGAAAAGCATATTGGTACAAAATGATCTATGGCCGATAGTATGCGGAAGAATCGTTAAAAATGAAGGTGACAGCGAAGAACAGAAGGCTCAGTTTGATACACGGGACGAAAAGTCACTAGCAAACATATTGCTGGCTGTTAAAGCGTCGCAGATTAAATTCATAAAAAATTGCGTGTCGTCTAAAGAAGCATGGGAGAAGCTAATAAGTGTGTATCAACCGCGCGGGCCAGCAAGAAAAATTGAGTTATTTAAAAGTTTGCTTCGATTGAGTATGCCAGAAGGTGCAAGTGTGCAAAACTATATGAATGAGTTTTCCAACATAGTTGAAAAATTAAAAGAAATCGAAATGAATATAAATGAAGACATGCTCACAATTTTGCTGTTAACGGGATTAGGAAAAAAGTTCGAAAACTTTGTTGTAGCGATCGAAACGCGTGAACAGTTGCCGTCCTTGTCTGATTTGAAAATCAAAATTATTGAAGAAGGACAAAGACAACAAGCAAACAACGAAGAAGTGGGTAATGGCATACAGCAAGCATTTGTGTCGCGTACAAAAAATGCGCATCAGAAAACAGATCCGAAAAGGAATAAAAAATGTTATAGATGCGGCCGCGAAGGTCATTTTATTGCTGAGTGCAAGGAAAAAGAGAAAAGTAAAGAAGGCAAAGAGAGAAACGCTGAAATGAAGCGATCGTTAGCCATACTTGCGAATGTGCAGAAAAGCGACAACTTGACAAAATCGACGTGGTGTCTGGATAGTGGCGCCACTGCTCACATGTGTTGTGATAGGTCATGGTTTGTAGATATTAGAGAGCACAAAGAGAAAATATTGCTTGCAGGGGAAAATTTTATAGTTGCCGACGGCATTGGTACTGTATGTATTACTGTAGGAAATTTTTATCTTGAACTGCAAAATGTGTTGTTTGTTAATGAGTTGCAAGCAAACTTCATATCGGTATCAAAAGCTGTAGAAAAAGGATACAGAGTTACTTTTGATAAAGACAGAGCAGTGATAAAAGACCATTGATGTTAAAATGAAACAGTGTATGTACTCTAAGGCAAGCAGCACTGAGTTATGGAAATGGCATTATCGATTTGGACACTTAAATCTGGCCAGTTTAAGGAAAATGGCAAGTGGTGAGATGGTGCATGGCTTAAAATCAATAAATAAAAATTTTGAAATAAAAAATGATTTGTGCGAAACCTGAGCAAAAAGTAAAATAAGTGTAAAACCATTTCCAAAAGCTTCTGAAAATCGTGCGACTCAATTATTGAGTTTGATTCACACTGACATTTGTGGACCAATAAGCAGACCGTCTGCCGGGGGCGCACGATACTTTGCAACATTTATTGACGATTACTCACTTCACACGGTTGTGTATTTTTGAAGTCTCGCGACCAAATATTAAGAGCGTTTAAGGACTTTGTTTTGTTTGCCGAGAGACAATGCGGCAAAAAGGTAAAATCAATTCGAAGCGATAACGGGCGCGAGTATGTTAGTCATGAATTTGAAAAATTCTTGTCGGAACACGGAATTAAAAGACAACTGACAGTACCCTATACTCCGCAGCAAAATGGAGTTGCTGAGCGAGCAAATCGTACACTGATAGAGATGGCCAGAAGTATGCTAGTACACTCGGGCGTAGATGAAACACAATGGGGTGAGGCAGTAGGGACTGCAGTATACTTACGCAACAGGTCAGAAACCAAGACATTGGCTAACAAAACACCATTCGAGGTTTGGACTGGCAAGAAACCGTCTGTACCGCATTTGAAGGTTTTCGGCTCAAAAGCAATTGTCTTAAAGAAAGGGCACAGAAATAAGTTTAGTCCAAAGGGAATCGAATATGTAATGGTTGGCTATTCGATGGCAGCAAAAGCATATCGCCTATTTTGTCCAGAGTCGAAGAAAGTTGTCGAAAGCAGAGAAGTTATTTTTATAGAAAATAATTTAGGTGGATCTGCAAGCGATAAAAAAGAAACAGTGCTGTTTGATGATTGTGCAACAGTAAATCAGCAGGCTGAGGCTGATAATGTCCTGCAGAAACAGGCAGAGATTGAAATCGGACGGCAACATACTAAAAGGAAAGATACTGACGAGTATGAGAGTGCAAAAAGTGATGATGCAGAACCGCCCGTAAACTGTGAAGCTCGTGGTCCAGGGCGTCCACGAAAGATAAAAAACTGGAAAACCAGGTAGACCCCGCAAGCAGTATAATTGTCTGAATATGCTGAAGGCAGAGGAAATCGTCATTCCTGAAAATTTTAGCGAAGCAAATGAGTCAGAAATGAGCCAAGAATGGTCAGCATCGATTCAGAAGGAGATAAAAGCACTTGAAGACAATAAGACTTGGGAGCTTGTGGAATTGCCAGCGAATAAGAAAGCGATAGGCTGCAAATGGGTCTTTGGCATAAAAGTTGACAAGGATGGCTATGTAGAGCGCTTTAAGTCAAGATTAGTTGCCAAAGGATGTGCGCAGCGATATGGCGTTGATTTCTTAAAGACGTTATCTCCAGTTGTGAGATACTCGTCTGTACGAATGATTATGGCATTGTCAGTCTTTTAGTCTCAATTTTTGCTTATAAAAGTTGTTAGTTGTTATCGATTTGGTATCTAGTTGGTGCATAATTCTTATAATTTCGTTGAGTTAAGACTATTTCGTTTCTATTTTCTTTATAAGTTTGAACTACATCATAGTCCGAAAGGGGTTGATATTCTAATTTGTTTATACTGACCAACTGGTCAGAATTAGATGTATTTAATAAACGGAAAAAGGTATGTTGGGATGTTGCTATTGTGTTTGCAACGTAAATACAATTTTATATTTCTTGATTTGGTATTGATATATAATCTTCTTTTATGATTATCTCAATTTTCCTTATAACTTGGGATCTTGTAAGTTATTGGAACATAAATCGGAAAATTTAAGTTTTTTGGGGTAAGTATAAACCAATGTGCAGTTGGTTTGAAGTCTAACTAGCAATTGAATATTTTTATAAAGTCAATGCCTCTAATTCTATCACATGTTGTTATCAAATTTTAATCGACTACATTAAGATTGATTAATCATTTTTTTAGGGCTTTTATTACCTTTAACACTTACTGTTGTGTTCTCTTGATAATCTTTTTTTGTGTCCATTAACTATTCCTACTATATTATTGTATTCATTACATATATTGTTATGTGGTGTGTTAGCGTTTCGACTTTTATATTTGCATTTTAGTTTATGCATTTATATGATATTTCGAATCTGTTTCGAAATTCATCTATTTGTCGCGCTGATGCACTCCATTCCTAAGCTTTTTATATACAAAAATTTCAAAAAATATAATTACCTGTGCCTACGAATTAAAACTATGGTTGCTGGCCCTAGAATTGGATGTTCTTCAATAACTGTTTTTACCTTTATATATGGTAGAGTTGATAAAATTTTTTTTCTTGTTTAGAACAGGAAAAAAATCGGCTTGCTTCTACGCTATATGTTTCCATATATTCCTGTTCTAATTTATGTATGGGTATGAATTCCCAATGTCTTTGTAAAATTTGTATGACTTGTATATACGGAAGTTTGGAGTGTTGGGTGTAAATTTCTTTCAATTTTTCTTCAACCATGCTGACAAATATAAAAATGTATATTGTTTCTAGGTTGTTTACTCTGCTTATGTAAGGTTTTTAATAATTTGCTTATGTTTTATATATATGGTCAATAGAAATAGACAAATCTGTGTGATCGACTATTTTGACATTAGTGACTATATTGCCCGTATTGTCGTTGGATTCGCTTGAATGAGCACCGAACCAACCAATTTTGTGATATTATATATTTTTTTTTTTAATTTTTCATGAAAAATTGTATATAATAACATATGATCGGCTCACTCATCATTTTTATACCCTTGCAGAGGGTATTATAATTTTGTCGTGATATGTGTAACGCATTCTTGATCAGTATCAACAGCCGAGTTGATATAGCCATGTCCGTCTGTCCGTCTGTCCTTCTGTCTGTTTCTATGCGAACTAGTCTCTCAGTTTTAAAGCTATCTTTATGAAACTTTGCAGAATTCTCTCTTTCTGTTGCACGCAGTTCATATGTCAAAACTATATCATATAGCTGCCATGGGAACGATCAGTCGAAAATTAAGTTTTTGTATGGAAAATTTTTATGTTTTTCAAGATATCTTAACCAAACTCGGTATTTTTTAGTTTTACTAAGCTCTCAATATATATGCAAAATTCTATTAAGATCGGGTAACTATATCATATAGCTGCCATAGGAACGATCGGTCGAAAATTAAGTTTTTGTATGGAAAATTTTTATGTTTTTTCAAGATATCTTGACCAAACTCGGTATTTATTAGTTTTACTACGCTCCCCATATATCTGCAAAATCCTATTAAGATCGGACAACTATATCATATAGCTGCCATAGGAAAGATCGGTCGAAAATTAAGTTTTTGTAAGGAAAATTTTTATGTTTTTCAAGATATCTTGACCAAACTTGGTATTTTCTAATTTTACTACGCACCTCATTTACATGCAAAATCCTATAAAGATTGGACAGCTATATCATATAGCTGCCATGGAACGATCGGTCGATATTAAGTTGTATGGAAAACTTCTTTGTTTTTCAAGACATCTTAACCATACTCGGTTAATTAACTGTAATTGACTATTTTCCCTGTGCTTCTTAGATACGTGCAAAGCACTATGAGCATTATGAAATGGTTGGGTCTGCAAGGGTATTAAATCTTCGGCGTGCCGAAGATAGCCTTTCCTTCTCGTTATTTATACAATTAAATGTCTAACATCGATTTGTATTTTCAAATGGTACCTTTAGGGTGCTTCAACTTGATAGAGAGCTTATTATAATGGCAAAATGAGGCATTCGAATTTCTGCAACCCCTTTTTGCGTTACTTCGCTCTTTTTGAAAGAAGATGCTTGTTGAGGTCGTATAGAAACAACAATGTTCAAGTTACACAAATTAACTCGGAAAACCAAGAAACAACCAAAATTCATATTCTCAATCTTACTAAAAGTATATTAATACCCGTTAAAAACGAAAATACAGGCAACAAGCTCACTCTTTACCATTTTACAATAAATTCTATTGGATTGCCTATGTCCAAATTAGGTCAGACAACTACATGATAGCTCATAATTTTCACCTCGTGCACTATAAACTTCCTATACCATGTGATGGGATTATAGGCATGGATTTCCCCACAAAATACAACTGTGTTAGATTTACAAACACCTCAAAATTAGTTAATAGTCAGACCCTCAAATATTCAAACGCCTATCCATATACCAATAAAGCATACATGCGGAACCAATTCCACTCTACTCCCAGCCCGTTCAGAAGTAGTGAGTTAAACTAAAAAAAAATCAACTGGACAGCAAGTTTTAATATCCAATAAATATAATATTCTTAGCCCACCTAATGTCGAAAGACGAAATCAATTATAAGCAAAATTAAGTACAAAGTTTGCCCAACAATTTGATAAACTACTATATAAACTTTTCACGGAATATAGAGACATTTTCGGACTAGAATCAGAAACAATTTCCAAAAATAACTTTTTTAAACAGTTGAGATTAAAAGACGTGGAGCCTATATACATCACAAATTATAGGATTCCAAAAACCCATAAAGAAAAAATTAAATCTCAGGTAGATAAATTAATAGGCGATAAGATCGTAGAATTGTCTGTAACAACCCACTCTTATTGATTCCCAAGAAATCTTTACCAGGTTCCAATGACAAAAGATGGCGATTAGTAGTGGATTATCGCCAACTGAATAACAAATGTTTGGCAGCCAAGTTCCCACTTCCAAATATAGAAGTTATTCGTCATAGATTATTGTCAGATTAATAAAAAATTATTGGCTGACAAGTTCTCACTTCTAAGAACAGAAGATATTCTTAATCAACTAGGACGATCAAAATATTTTTCATGTCATGCAAGTTGCATCGACCTAATTTCTGGATTCCACCAGATTAAACTTAATAAAGATTCTGGAAACATACTGTCTTTTTCAACGTAAAATGGCTCCTATCGTTTCATGCGATTACCATGCAGATTGAAAATAGCGCCAGTCTCATTCCAAAGACAAAGACAATAGCATTTTCAGGTCTTGAACCTTCTCAAGCTTTTCTATATATGCATGACTTGATAGTTATTGGTTGTTTCGAAAAACACATAAAAAGCCTAACAAATGTACACACCTTAAGCTACATCCAGAAAAATGCTCATTTTTCATGCACGAAGTAAATTTTCTATGCCACAAGTGCAATGGCAGATGACAAAAAATTCGATGTCATTTTGAAATATCCAGTTCAAACGGACGCAGATAGCGCTAGCAGATTTGTTGCATTTTGCAATTATTAAAGACGTTTTATTAAAAATTGCTCGCATAATTCTCATCACATTTATGCAAAAAGGATATAAAATTTGTAATAGACATCTGAATGTCACTCAGCTTGTGAATACCTAAAAAGAAAATTAATTAAGCCATCATTCCTAAAATACCCTAATTTCAGCAAAGAATTTTGCATTACAACCGACGCAAGAAAGCAAGCGTGCGGAGCAGTTCGTACATCAAGAACCTTTACGAAAAGCAAGAGTGAAAAATCAACAACATAACAAGAGTTAGCAGCAATCCACTGGGCAATAAAACATTTTCGTCCATTCGTGTAGGGCAAACATTTCATTGTAAAAACGGATCACAGCCCATTACCTTATCCCTTCTCAATAGTAAGCCCAAGATCAAAACCAACACGAATGAGCTTAGAACTAGTAGAATATGAATTTAAAGAAAAATATTTTAAGGGTAAAGATAATTGTACTGCAGATGCGTTATCGAGCAAACCGATATTTTGTTTGAAAATATTAATAATAAAAATGTTTCCTAATCTCTCCTGTAACTAGCAATACATTAGTACATTAGTTACACACATACCTTTCATAATGCCTTGTCCGCTCTTCAAGACTTTTACACTATTTCAATTGAATTCAATTGTTCTGCAACCTTGACACAGACAGAAAATTGTTTGTTTTGTCGTTGCAAAACAGCATATTTTGTCTATTTATTTTATTTTTTATTTATTTGTTAATGATCGACAAAAACGACAGTCTAAATAATTATTCAGTATATCAAATTATATAAATTGAATGCTTAAAGTCTAATTATAATACACAATTTTCTAATAACATCACCGACCGATTTAGGTGTTTTAATTGCCAGTCCGGCCAGATATGCAATTTGCACACCTAATTTTGTCAGTGACGCTATTAGAGCCTACAGCTTAGATGAAGGGTGTTAGTAGCGAAAACTGTGTTCTTAACTAAAAATCAAAATAACCCTAATTTACTATATTATTTAAGAAAATACAATAAAATACAAGAAAGAAATTATTACTCAAGTAAAGAAATTTATACCAGATATATAGAGTGTTAATTAGATAGGATAAAGATAATAATGGGAAATCACCGTCCCGATGGGTTAAAATTTATAGCCTGTCCGGCAAGCTATGATTTTGCGAAAGTATTCTGAGTGCAATGATTTTATTAGGGATAGAGAAAGTGTCTATTGTCACTGTCCTACTGGGCATCGCATTTTTCTGTAAGCGTTAGAATTAGTTTGTACATACAGAAGTCGATATCACGCAGCTGCACAATTTGCCTTTTCGTCGAGGTTCACTTTCGTTTTGTGCTTGCAGCTGAGCAGAAGTGTAAGAGAAGATAAGCGCGTGCGGAGCACGAATGTAAGTCTCATAAACTTGTTAAATATATGTAGATCATTAAATAATGAAAGATAATAAAGATTTCAGCCAATCGTACGTAGCGAATTGAATCGTGTCGTATCGTACATCGAATGTTGTTTCTTTTCGACGCTAGAAATCCCTGCCAAATACGCGCCCGGCTCGACTCTCGGTGCCAACATTCTGAAATATTCTTTGCAGCAGAGAGTGTCTGAGGTATTCTCTGCTACGGCGGAGATTTCTGAGAAGCAAGCGACTTGCAAAGTCACAACCTGAGCTGCCTATAGAGAAACGTGTTGCCATAACCTCAAAGCGGACTTCACTGTATTGGTGTGGCGAGATGGCTGACGGTGATGAACAAGATGCAAGTGCGAGAAGGACGACAAGTAGTAGTCAAACTGGTAGAACTGCAACGCTTGTAACGGCATGGTCAACGGGACAGGCTGACGGATCGCCTGTCCTCGCTGGAGTTCAAGATAAAGTCGCCGGCCTAGAAAAGGGTAGTGGAGCAGAAAATATAGAAATTTATAGCGGCTGTCCGTCTACATCGTCTGCAGCTACTGGTCCAAGGGAAAGTTCAACACCGACGCAGCAAAGAACTGAGAAAGAGGGAGCATTCTTCAACCCTTTGGGATGCCAGAACGTATCAAGCAAACACGGCGGTGTTTAACCAGGCTACGGAGCCCAGTACTGCCGCGTACATGGGCCACACAGGTCTGGGAGCGCTTAATAGATCGATAGAGCACCCGCCGCGGCAGCAATTCGATAATGTACATTCTAATGCTGCGACGCCTTGGAATGGACCGCTGACATCTGCGCAAATCAGTGCGCGACATGTAATCAGCAAAGATTTACCAATATTTACTGGCAAACCAGAGGAATGGTTGATCTTTATCAGCAATTATGAGCAATCCACAGAGAGATGTGGATTCAGCAATGAGGAAAAATCTCATCCGGCTTCAGAAGTGCCTCAAAGGGCAAGCCCTGGATGCGGTGCGTGGAAAGCTTATGATACCAGCTACAGTGCCGTATGCTATAGGCACATTGAGAATGCTGTGTGGCCGCTCTGAAATAGTACATGCTGCGCTGCGCAAAAGCTACGAGAGGAGCCATTAATAAAATCGGACAATTTGAACACTGTTATCCGACTGGCCTTAGCTGCCCAAAACTACAGATTGCGGCGACTTTAGAGCCATAGGTACAAAACAGAGGTGGGAACTTGTCAAGGAAAAGCGGCTCTGCTTTTGCTGCTTTATGCGACATCGTGCACAACAGTGTAAAACAAAGAAGAAATGTCACGTGGATGGTTGCGAGTCAACGCACCATGTACTGCTACATACGCCTACCACGAGCGGTAGTAAAGATGAGCACACGGGCCAAGGTAGCAACAAGTCAATTTCAATGGAATCTGCCGTTATGTTTCATGCCAGGTCCGCAAGTAAGACACTGTTTCGATATGTTCCAATCACGCTCTATAGTAAATCAAAAAGCGTGCGCGCATATGCATTAGTGGATGAAGGAGCTGAGTGTACGCTAATAGAAAGTGCGCTTGCAGACGAGTTGGAACTAGATCTAGATCAGCTCCAGAACATAATGCGGTACAGTATGCGTTGAAAAACGTGCGAACTGGCTGTTTAATGTGGCTATGTGCGCCACTATGGTCACGCCCTACAAGATACCAAGGACTGATAACGAAAAGAAGAGCTCCACGAAAACCACTAGAGAGCGAATTTTTGTGCACAACACGGTAGACAACCCTGAGGGTTCGCAGCAACAGCGTTATCAACAGGAACAGGAGAGAGTTTCATGTGCAAAGTGCGCTGGTAACCACCGTCTTTCAGATTGCGGCGACTTTAGAGCCATGGGTACAAAACAGCGGTGGGAACTTGTCAAGGAAAAGCGGCTATGCTTTTGCTGCTTTATGCGACATCATGCACAACAGTGTAAAACAAAGAAGAAATGTCACGTGGATGGTTGCGAGTCAACGCACCATGTACTGCTACATACGCCTACCACGAGCGGTAGTAAAGATGAGCACACGGGCCAAGGTAGCAACAAGTCAATGTCAATGGAATCTGCCGTTATGTTTCATGCCAGGTCAGCAAGTAAGACACTGTTTCGATATATTCCAATCACGCTCTATAGTAATTCAAAAAGCGTGCGCGCATATGCATTAGTGGATGAAGGAGCTGAGTGTACGCTAATAGAAAGAGCGCTTGCAGACGAGTTGGAACTAGATGGTCCGGCGACCCAGCTGTGTCTCAAATGGACAGGCGACATAACCAAGAACGAACCTGAGTCTATGTCTGTGGCTGTGAGCATTTCAGCTCCAGAACATAATGCAGTACAGTATGCGTTGAAAAACGTGCGAACTGTAGTGAACTTGGACTTACCAGAGCAAAGTATCGGGCCACAGTTGCTTAAGTCTCGGAAGTATTTATCTATGCTTCCCATCCTGCCGTATAACAAGGTAAAGGCTCAGCTTATTATCGGCTTAAACATCATCAAAATAACTGCACCCCTGGAGATACGAGAAGTTGAAAACGACGACGTCATAGCAGCGCGAAGCAGACTAGGATGGGCTGTATATGGCCGCCCTATGGTAGGTAAAAGCACCACGCCTCGTCTGCTACATATTTGCCAGTGCAGTGCGAGACGTGGGATGGATGAGGCTCTGAAGAGCTATTTTGCCCTGGAGTCACTAGGTGTTAGCGTCTCCTCAAATCCGCTGAGATCCAGAGAGGACGAACGGTCGATACAGATAATGGAGGCAACAACAACTTATCTGGAAGACGAAAAGCGCTAGCAGACTTGCCTGCTATGGCGGTTTGATCGCATTCATATGCCAGACTCTTACCAGATGGCGGTTAAGCGCCTTAAATGTCTTGAGGCAAAGATGTTCAAAGACCCACCACTAAAGAAGTTCATGATGAACACGATGCACGACTATAAACAGAAAGGATATATCCGCCGACTGAAGGATAGTGAGTTAGTAGCTAACACGATGTCGTGGTTTCTTCCTATCTTTACAGTCACCAATCCGAACAAGCTAAAGACACGCTTGGTATGGGATGCAGCCGCCAAAGTTAGTGGCACGTCGCTGAACGATTGTTCGCTTAAAGGTTTAGATACAGTAGCATCTTTGATGGGCGTGCTAATACGCTTCAGAGAGCGCCCTATCGCCGTATCCGGCGACATACGGGAAATGTTTCATCAGGTCAAGGTGCGCCGAGAAGACTAAGCGGCTCAGAAGTTTCTCTGGCGTGATGGAAATTCGTCGCGCTCTCCCGAAACGTACGTTATGCAAGTCATGACGTTCGGAGCATCCTGTTCGCCAGCCCTAGCAAATTACGTCAAGAATCGCAAAGCCGAGCGGTTCGTAGCGGAGCATCCGGATGCCGTAAAGGCGATTTGCGAAAACACATTTGTAGACGACTGGCTGCAGTCGGTAGATTCAGAGTCCCAAATGATGCAGTTAGCTGAGACTGTAAAAAGGATTCATGCTAGTGGCGGTTTCGAGATGCGCCACTGGACATCAAATTCAAAGCAAGTTATGCAGGAGCTGGATGACGACTGTGAGGGCTTGGACAAGCGTATCAGCGCTCAGGATGAAGCGCAAGAAAAGGTCCTGGGCCTGTGGTGGCTACCTGGACAAGATCTGTTGACCTTTGTGGTAAAGCCGAACTTGCTTGCAAAAGCATCTAAGGAGCGCCCAACTAAAAGAAGCGTTCTAAGCGTGGTCATGTCTATTTTCGACCCGCTTGGGCTGCTAGGATTCTTTAATATACGCGCCAAGATCATCCTTCAGAACATATGGCGATCCAACATCGTATGGGATGACGACCTTACCAAAGAAGACGAAGTGAATTGGCGATACTGGCTAGATCTAGTTTCAAAGTTGAATACCGTCCGTATTCCACGGTGTATGAAGTGGGTGAGCCGAATCCAGACTGTACAGATGCACACATTCGTGGACGCCAGTATTAATGCTTATGCAGCAGTTGTATATTTGCGGGATCAACATGATGGCCAAGTACATTGCAGTTTAGACGCCTCAAAAACGAGAGTAGCAACCTTGAAGCCCGTGTTTATACCTCGTATGGAACTAATGGCCGCTGTCTTAGGTCTGAGACTGGCCAAATGTATCCAAAATGAAACGTCGGTACGCATACATAGACGAAAATTTTGGACGGATTCAAAAAACGTGCTCTACTGGATCCAGTCCGACGCTCCAAAGTTCCAACAATTCGTAGCGCTTCGCATCGGAGAGATTTTAGAAGAATCAGATGTGGACAGCTGGCGCTGGGTCCCATCAGCTCAAAACGTGGCAGACGTTGGCACAAAATGGACCAAAACGCCCGAAATTCACGGCTCGACCAGGACTACCATTTTTGTATCTAGAAGAATCGCAGTGGCCGCGCACAGAAAAGGGCTCGGCAATAAACATGTTATACCATGCTGAAGAACAAGCCAATCACACGTCCTCTTGGAGATGTATCCTGCCGGATCTGCAGCGCTTCAGCAAGCTGGAGAAATTGAGAGCCGCACAACTATGTGTACTGGATTTCCTACGGATTGTTACTAAGAAGACCAAATTGGACGGGCGATTAGAGCTGCAGAAGATGCTGCTCCTTAAACGCAGCAAAGAAATGGATGTGATTTTTATTCGAATATACCAAGTAGAGGAGTTTTATAGTGAGATTACCTCCCTAAAGTCGGGGCGCCGCCTAACCGATCGCAAAAGCCTGCTCTTCAAGCTCTCTCCTTATATAGATGACTCGAGCATTCTACGTATTAAGGGACGGATAGACAATATAGAAGGAGTTGAAGTCTGCGTAAAACACCCGATAATTCTGCCAAGATGACTTCGATTGACGTATCTGCTTGTTGAGTTTTATCACCGCAAATATCATCACCTGCACATCGAAATCGTCGTAAACGAACTGCGTCAGCAGTACTGGGTCTGTAGCTTGCGAGCCTTGGTGAAAGAAGTCTCAAGTGCTTGCCCAGCGTGCCGTATACGACGCGCCCGCCCAAAGCCACCAGAGATGAGCGACCTGCCAATCGAACGACTATCGCCCTATACTCCACCGTTCACATTTACCGGAGTAGATTACTTTGGACCCTACGATATTGTCGTTGGACGGCGTCGTGAGAAGCGCTGGGGTGTGCTGTTCACATGCCTCACGGTACGCGCCGTTCACCTAGATATAGCTACGTCGCTCTCGACTGACTCATACCTATGCGTTCTGAAGTCGTTCGTGGCCAGACGCGGCTGCCCCCGCCGCATGCTTTCGGACAATGGCACAAATTTCAGAGGCGCTAGCAGAATATTAAAAGATGAAATTGAACGTATATCGCCGGCGCTGATCGAGCGACAATACCCGGAACTGGAGTTTACCTTTATCCCACCAGGATCACCCCACATGGGAGGATCGTGGGAACGAATGGTGCGTTCCACAAAGTCAATACTGTCGGAGATCCTGCCGCAGTCTGGGCTACGAGAGGAGGTGCTACGAGCAGCATTGGCAGACGTAGAAAGCATGCTCAACTCAAGACCACTCACTTATGTTCCCTTGGAAACTTTTGAGCCCTGACTCCGAACCATTTTCTTATAGGTCACTCAAGCGGATTGCGTGAGAGAGGCTCACGGGACCGGGACGGAGCTAGCTTGGCACGAGGCTTCCGAGTCGCCAGCCAATTGGCTAACCAATTTTGTATCTGCCCACACTCACCAGACGTACGAAGTGGTTCCAACCGCCAATCGAACCAATATCAGTCGATGACATCGTCATAATAGTGGACGATGGTGCCAAACGAAACTGTTGGACAAGAGGAGTGGTAGTCGACGTGCACCGTTCAAAAGACGGCCAGGTCCGAAGCGCCGTGGTGCGAACCGCCGATGGAATTATTACTCGCCCCGCCGTCAAGCTAGCTAAGCTTAACATTAAAGTTGGTAACACACTGCACGGACGTTCGTGAATTACAGGGTGGGGAATGTTACGGGGAGAAGTGAAAATGTCTATTGTCACTAAGTCCTACTGGGCATCGCATTTTTCTGTAAACGGCGCTCGCTCCTTATGCCGGAAGTGCACCGTTAGAATTAGTTTATACATACAGAAATCGATATCACGCAGCTGCACAATTTGCCTTTTCGTCGAGGTTCACTTTCGTTTTGAGCTTGCAGCTGAGCAGAAGTGTAAGAGAAGATAAGCGCGTGCGGAGCACGAATGTAAGTCTCATAAACTTGTTAAATATATGTAGATCATTAAATAATGAAAGATAATAAAGATTTCAGCCAATCGTACGTAGCGAATTGAATCGTGTATCGTACATCGAATCGAATATTGTTTCTTTTCGACGCTAGAAATCCCTGCCAAATACGCGCCCGGCGCGACTCTCGGCGCCAACACAAACTATTATAATTTTTGCATAACACGCGAAAAGAATTGTGCATAGAAATAAGGTGCGATAATTCCTGGTAGTTCTAGACGGATCAGAGAAGACGCCCTAACAATAAAAAGGAAATTATGTCGCCAACAATCAACTTATGTAGCAAGACACCACCGTGGACTGTCCTACGGTTGCTTAACGACGGATGTAGGATGAAACAGCAGAAATTGTTTCTTAACAGATTCAATCCTGGCTATTGTTTTACTGCGGAGACCAAATGCAAGAGCATTATTAAAGGCTAGGGCGAACAACAACTCTTTAGATACATGTGTAATGAATCGAAGTACACCTGAAGCCTCATTAACGATGGTATGTATATGAAGACTGAAGCAGAGTTTAGAATCAATAAGAACGCATAGATACTTTACTGATACTGCACGTTTCAATGGAGTATTATTGATTGTATAACTGACAAGATAAGGTGTAGTTTGATTGAAGCTCATAAACATAAACTTTGAACAATTAAGATACAATTGATTGGCCGAACACCAAAGTTGCGTAGCGTTCAAATCATCTTATAGACGAGAGTGATGTATGGGATTACTGTATGAAAGAATAAGTTTCACGTCGTCCGCATACATAGGAACACGAGCATGTGATATAACCGAGGGGAGATCATTTACAAAAAGATAAAAGAGTAAAGGACCAAGATGACTGCCTTGAGGAACACCAGAATTAACGTGAACCTGTTTTGAGGTAGTCAGCCTCAGCATGACTCCTACCTTTTAAATAAGAAGAAACCCAATGCAAAAGGGACGGGGAAACCTACACGGTCAAGTTTAAAGAGTAATAACTAATCGTGCACAGAGTCAAACGCCTAACTGAAGTCTGTGTAAATCAAGTCAGTTTGCATTTTAGAAAGGGAAGCATCATTTACCAAGGAAGTAAATTCTATCAAATTGGTCGTAGTTGAGCGATTCTTTACGAATCCATGTTGAACAATGAAGACAACTGATTTGTAAAAATGCTGCAAATTCGAAGTGATTATATTTTCAAATAATTTTGGGATAACGGACAGTTTTACAATGCCCCTGTAATATTGTATATCAGACTTGCCACCTTTCTTGTGGAGCGGAATGAAGAAGATTCAAGGGATACATTAAAAAGATTTAGCAATGGACGAAGAAGGGAAGAACTTCATTCCTTGGGTAGATAACTAGGAATATTGTCAGGCCCAGGAGAGTAAGAAAATGTTAAAGCTATTAAAAGAAATAAAAGGAGCATGTATAGAACCGGAGGAAATAATATTGTAAGGGTACGAATTATTATTAGGACCGACAGAAGAGTATGTTGATTGGAAAAAGTTAGCAACGAGGTTAGCAGAATCAGAATCATTGCCAGATTTTTCCATCCCGAGAGAATAAGAAAATAGCAAACTTGAAGATTTACGCTTCAACTAGACTTATTAAACTTTTTAAAATATTTAGACTTAATATTTTAGCAGGTTTGATAGTCTGGGAGTGAACCAGGGTGGCGTTGAAGAAGCAGTTGAGGGAATTGAATTGGGAATAAAAACATCTAAAAGCGGTTGCATGAATAAGTTGATTAAGCAAGGAATAGTTTCCTTTGCGAAAGCAACGGCGGGACTTATTGGTATATGAATGAGAAATAAGAGGATTGCAATTGAACATTGCCACCTTTTAAGTGGGATGATATACATCCTCTGAAAGAGATAAACGAGGGGACCTGGACATATTAGAAATAAGGTAGTCGTTAACAAATAAAAGATCAAGTGTTCTATTCAAATGATTAGAAATTGAATTGATTTGAAACAACGAAAAGTCAAGCATGCAATCTATAAAGTCATGGTGTGCTGAGGGCACTAGATAATTTTCGGCAGTTAAAAGTGATCAAGAGATGTTCGGCAAATTAAAATCACCCAACACAATAAATAGGTCATTATCACGCACGTGTGAAGAAACTTCTTTAATACAAGAAATATGTTTCATATAAACTTGAATATCAAAAGAAGGAGGAACATAAGAGCATGAAATATAAATATTCCGTGTAGGAAAAGACACCTTGACTGAGACAATCTCAGCGTCAGTATGCGTACTAAAACAGAAAAGTTCTGACTGGAGAGTGGATTTAACGGCATTTAATACCCCACCACCCCGACTCTGCCGATCATTTCTATGCAAAATAAAATTATTCGAAAAAATCTCAAAATCAGATATGGTTGAGTTTAACCATGTTTCTGAAAATGCGATTATATCCATAAAAAGATTTTTACGCTTAGAAATGCGACCTCTGACATTCTGATAATGAATGGAAACTAGGTCGGAAGACGAATTAATTGTTTTTGGGGCAATAACGGTACCTTGTATCAAGGGGACCGGAAGGATGACTGCGTTTTGCTTTTTTGCTTAAACTCGTGAACAATCAAGTGAGGAGGCCAATTTTTAGGATCACAAATGAACATATCATGTGAAACATTAATTTTTAATGATGCTATATCACGAGGGGTGGAGAAATTAAATTTAGTTATTGACACGCTAGCAGAAGATTTGCTAGCAATATAGGCTGCCAATGACTCTGAGGTGGTGTCAGACGAAAGTCGAGACACAAAAACTTGCCTACGAGGGGCAACAACAGTTAATGTAGGAGCTGAAGGGGCTGGAGGGAAAACAGGATTTGGTGGGGCCAAAGAGGCACCGTGATTGTTTTTAACAATCTGGGCAAGATTGCGCGCAGGTATACCTTTGCGGCCAGGAGCTGAGGAGGCTGAGGCAGTTTGGCTAACTGGGACAGGTTCAGGTACGGGGTCTAATGGGACTATTACAGGGGATAAAACTAGGGTAATATTTGGGCAGTTTCTCGGAGAAGGCAATAATGACAACATTGGAGATGAATCCAAGTTGCTCGGTAGGGACAACAGAGGCAAAGGTGTCTGGACAGACGGAGAGGGCAACTGCAAAAATTGAGGCTCCAACCGGCGAGTGGTTGGAGACTCGAATTTTTATTTGCTAAGCAACTCACAACTCGAATCAAAACTACTCGAGTGCTGCTTAGCCACGTTATTTAGTTTTAAGAATTGATTTCTGACAGACTTATACATTCTGGAGAAATCAATTTGCTTGTCGATGCATTCCTGGGCACAACCAACGCAAGCCGCCGCAGCCCTTGGCAATTGCAGCGATCTTGTCGCAATCACGCCCAGTGAGACCTGCACATTTAGCATGCATTATATTCTCACACAGCCAGCAATTAACAAATTGCGGCAATGCAGAATCATCAGCCTGCTTGAACGTGCAAGGTTTCTTACAGCACGACATAATTACTACCAGCGTTAAAAGAATAAGCAAAAGTTGCGAGAGCGCAGAGCAAAACGAAACACAGTGCACAAGAATAGAGCAAGTAAACGCTCAATATTCGTTCACAAACAAATTGTTTGGAGTGAAAAGCAACAGCAAAAATTTGCGAGAGCGCGATGCACAAGAAGAAATTTGCAGCAGCGAACACACGCACAAACAAGTGTTTGCAAAGGGGAGCACGCAAGTGTGGAGAAACTTTTAATACAGGTAATATGTTTCATATAGACTTGAATATCAGAAGAAGGAGGAACATAGAAGAATGCAATATAAATATCACATGATGGAAAAGACACCTTAACTGAGACAATCTCAGCGTCAGTAGTAAAACAGAATGGTTCTGACTGGAGTGTGACTTTAACGGCAATTAATACCCAACCACCTCGAGTCGGCCGATCATTTCTATGCACAATGAAATAGTTTGAAAAAAATTCAAAATCAGACATCCTCAAAATGATTTTTTATCCGAATTGAAGCAAGTGCTAGCCATTAAAAAGATTTTTAATCTTACAA
This sequence comes from Drosophila borealis, assembly GCA_035045885.1. Taxonomy (NCBI): domain Eukaryota; kingdom Metazoa; phylum Arthropoda; class Insecta; order Diptera; family Drosophilidae; genus Drosophila; species Drosophila borealis. The sequence goes on along the minus strand of JAWNOR010000358.1, from coordinate 182,360 downwards.
ATGAGACCTCTGACATTCTGATAATGGAAAAAAATTAGGTCAGAGGGCGAAGTTAGTTTTTGCAACAGTTGAAGGGACCGGAAGGGTGACAGGGAAAGGCTGGTTTCGCTTTTTTTGCTTAAACTTGTGAACAATCATGTGTGGAGGGCAAAATTTAGTATCACAAATGATTGGGAACGAATCATGTGAAACAGTAATTTTCAAAGGAGTAGATAAACAAAATTTGGTTATCGACACGCTAGCGGAAGACTTACTATCAATAAAGGTAGCCATATGACTCACAAGTGATGTCAGACGAAAGTCGAGACATAAATACTTGCCTACGAGGGGCAACAATTAGAGCTCATGGGATTAAAGATAAAACTAGAGTTGGTTGGGCCAAGGAGGCACTGTGATTTCTTTAAACAATCTGGGCTAGACTGCGCACAGGTCTACCTATGTGGCCAGAAGCTGACGGGGCGAAGCAGTTTCGCTGACTGGGGCAGGATCTACTGGGAATTACAGGGTCTACCGGGACTACTCCAGGGGATACCAAGGAAAAAATATTTGGACAATCGCTTGGAGAAGCCGATAATGACAGCATTGTGAACAATCCTAATTATAGTATAGGTAGTAGTATAGGTAAAAAGTATTTTCTTTGACAAAAGTTATAAATAAATAATAATAAATGGATATATGTATGTACAAAGAGGAGAGTGAGTAGCTTGCATAAGCCTGTGTTAGAGGGCATAGACGGAGCGTGGGATATGCAGCGTAGGCATAAACGTTTCTATATAATAATATAAATAATATAATAATATAATAAATAATATAATAATAATATAATATATAATATAAATAATATAATAATATAATAATATAATATATATATATATATGTATATATATATATATATATATATATATACATATATATTTAGATTTTTCTTTATTTACTGTGAGTTTGAATCTTATAAAAACCGCACACAGCTCTTACGGTTAAATTGAATTAAAGACAAGGCGATATATCACGACGATTTCATTTATTGAAGAACAACTTAAGACTAACAGATAAGTGTGCATTGATTTATAACGAAAGCTAATTTCGGGCATTTAAATGTTTACAATATTATAAAGGCTAGGAACGAAGTTACTCAGTGTTGGCTGGGTACGCAAATCAGCTGACAGTGAGTTATTTCGATAAATGCTGATCGATAGGGGAGAAGCCCGGCTGACCTTCTCTTTGTTTACAAGTGCAGCCTGTGAAAGTTTACATTATTGGAATGGGAAATTTGGTGTCTAGACTTATGTATAACGTGGACATAGAATATATTATGTATAACGTAGACATGGAATATGTCACTTCCCTCTCCTTAAGAGGCGAGCCTGCGAGTCAAGGTGACACTGAAGGGTAAAGTTTTGGCAATGTTATTTGTGTCATCTCGATAATTGTGTCTCTTTGTTCTTCTTCTTCTGGTTGAACCGATGGCGTTGTTTGGTTCTTGGGTTCGTGAATTTGTTTCTTGAATTTTTTATGGAATAACATTTCGGGATTACAAGATACATATTTTAGATATAAGAATATAATTATGAATATGATGGTTATGATTATGATATGACTGGGGCAGGATCTACTGGGAGCTAGTGGATCTACTGGGACTACTCCAGGGGATACCACAGGGAAAATATTTAGACAATTGCTTGGAGAAGGTGATAATGACAGTATTTTGGACAAGTCCAAATTGCCTGGCACGGACAAAAAAGGCGTAGGTGTTTGGACCAACAGAGAGGGCAAATGCAAAAATTGTAACTCTAACAGGCAATTGGGCGGAGACTGGAATTTATATTTGCTAAGCAACTCAAAATACGAGTCAAAGTTACTCAAGAGCTACTTAACCACGTTATTAAGTTTTATGAATTGATTTCTCAGTTTGCTTGTAGATGCATGCATTTCTTGCAACTGCAGCTATCTTGTCGCAATTAACAAATTGCAGCTGTGCAGAATCATCAGCCTGCTTCTTACAAAACGATATATTTTCTACCGGCGGTAAAAGTTAAGCAGAAGTTGCGAGAGTACAGAGCGAACCTTGAACCTCAAACTTTCGTTTGATCGCAACCTAGGCACAACTAATTCGAGTTGTCTGCCAAGCAACAATATAAAAACATAATCTCTACTAAGTGCCCTGCGCGGCAATAAATATATTCGAAAACAAATATACATAAGTGTTTGAATTTCGCTGCACACAAGCAGTTAGAATTAATTGGTTGCAAAAAAGCTTGCAACTACACATTTTGGTGACCCCGACGAGATTTTCTTTCATTTCTTCTATTTTTCTTGAACTTCGTTCTTGTCGTGTCAACGGACAGTTTATCAGTTCGGGCACAGCGGTGTGGTGAGCCGTTTGCTTGCGCATCTGCATACAGTTGGTTGTTATACATAAACGCCGTAGCAAATCCCCGTTAATCGTTGCGCGCGATAACCCGCTATACGCTATCTCGCCCGAACGAACACTTGTGCGATGAGACTTGTATTGTAGTTCGGCGCCGTTGGACGTAATACCATCATGCGAGCGGTTTACAACCTTCATAGAGAGGCGTTGCCAAAGGCTGGAAAATGCGGATCACGCTACGGCAATGTACACGCCTAGCTCCCAGGTGGGCCAGAACAACAGTAGTAGAAGAACGTTTGTAGTGACTAGGAATGGAACGAGTGCTTGTGTGTTTTGTTAAGTCGCAGGCCACTCTATTTATAAATGTTTGCAATTCGCAAATTTATCGCCCTCGCTGCGCCTTCACGAAGCCAAGCGGCTTGCGCTGTGCCTAAACTGCCTGCAAAGGGGACATCAGCTGAGAGTCTGCGGCTCCAGCGCTTGCAGAGTTTGTGGAAGCAATCATCATAGCTTGTTGCATCTTGGCAACACAAGCAGTCACATCGCTGCCTCTAGCCCAAACAATGCTCAAGATACCGAAACTTATTCGTCATCAAAAAAAACACCTTGGCGGCACTTTTATCTTCGCCTCTCACTACCGCCCAGCATCTCAAGCACGATGTTGTCCTGCTTGCCACTGCCGTCATCAACGTGAAAAATCTCGCTGGCTCCTTGGTGCCCTGCCGTGCGTTGCTCGACTATGGGTCGCAGTTGCACATCATCACCTCTCGTCTTGCTCATCAGCTCCAGCTGCGCAAATTCAAGTCAACAGCAATCGTCTCTGGCATTGGTGATGCAGCATTTGCATCCGATGGTTTTTCGGTCAACATCAATGTCAAATCTCGAGTGTCGGAGTACTCCACATGCATCCCGGCCTTGATTGCACCATCCACCACCGATAATCAACCTGGCTTCACTCTTGACCCTGCATCATGGAACATTCCATCAAATATACAACTCGCTGATCCTGAATTCTTTAAATCTCAGCAGATCGACATGTTGATTGGAGCCATTCTGTTCTTCCAGATTAAACTAGCTGCTGGACTGCCGATATTGCAAAAGACTCACCTTGGTTGGGTGGGTACGGGAGGTGCTTCACATGCAGGAAAATCATCATTCATGGCCATGAGATCAATGGTGAATCCAGATCTGCTGGTTGACTCGTATCTGCAGCAGAATGCAGATTGATGAATTAATCCGTCATTTTTGGGAATTGGAATGCTGCACCGAGCCTGAGTCCTTACCAAACAAGCAGGAACGCGACTGTGAGGCACACTTTCAGGCCAATTTTAAACGTCTGTCGACTGGCGATTATTCAGTTCGTTTACCGCTACGACTAGGCATGTATCAGCTGGGTGACTCCTATCAACAGGCGATTCGTCGATTCCTGAACTTAGAAAGAAAACTAGACCGCAATCCAGTTTTGAAAACCCAGTATGCAGCATTTATCAAGGAATATCTTGACTTGGGTCACATGTCACTTGTTACCTTACCTGCACTGGGCCAATGCAAGTACTACCTGCCACATCACTGCGTGCTGAAGGAGGATAGCACTACAACCAAGCTAAGGGTCGTGTTTGATGGCTCGGCAGTTACTACCTGTGGACACTCGCTGAATGTTGCCCTGATGGCAGGTCCTACCATCCAACCGAAGCTGTTTTCGATATTGATGCGGTTTCGTACATTTGCAGTCGCTCTGACAGGCGATATATGCAAAATGTATCGATGCGTACGAGTCGAACCCGCAGACAGTTATTTTCAATGTATCTTGTGGCGTAAGTCTCAGCATCAGAAGATGCAGATTAACAAATTAGACACCGTCACCTACGGCACAAAACCAGCATCGTTTCTCTCAGTGCGAGCTATGCACCAACTGGCCATGGATGAGCAGAAAACTTTCCCCATTGGCTCTGACATTGTTAAAAGAGATTTCTACGTGGATGATCTCATTTCTGGTGGTAGCTGTGTTCAAGAACCAATTGAGATATTGAAGCAAACATCTGGACTACTCGCCAAGGGGAACTTTAAGCTGCGAAAATGGTGTTCTAGCGACACAGCTGTACTCCAAAACATACCCGAAGAGGATAGAGAAACGCTGCTTAAGTTTGACGATGGCAGTGACATCATGAAAACGTTGGGCCTCGTTTGGGATCCCGCATCAGACTGTTTCCTTTTCTCCCTCTCTCCACTGAGGTTGCCCTCCAGACTGACAAAACGGTCAATACTCTCCGCAATTGCTCGCTTTTACAACCCCCTTGGTCTTGTTGGTCCCGTAATAACAAAATCGAAAATTTTCGTGCAGGATCTCTAGAGAGAAAAGCTGGACTGGGATGAGAGCCTGCCCGTACACTTAAGCACAGCCTGGGTCAACTTCTGCGCTGATTTTGAGTATACTCAGCAATTCCAGTATCCCCGTCGAGCACTCTTATCAGACAGTACAGTGGAGATTCACGGATTTTATGATGCCAGCCTAAGCGCTTATGGAGCATGCGTCTATACAGTCTCAAAGTGCCATGGCAACACCAGAGTGCGTCTCTTATGCTCCAAATCGCGTGTCGCGCCTGTGAAAACCATCACGGTACCAAAGCTGGAACTCTGCGGAGCTGCATTGTTGGCTCAACTTTTCAGCGAAATATGCCAAATGAAAGTGTTCGACTGTCGGTATTACTGTTGGTCAGACTCTGTCGGGACTTTGGCCAGGATTCGCAATGATGCTTCGAAATTCAATGTTTACGTTGCCAATCGAGTCGCAGCCATCCAAGAGCTCACCACTGGAATAGAATGGCATCATATTCCCACTGAATTAAACCCGGCGGATATAATTTCACGAGGAGCGCTGCCTAGTGAGCTCTTCCGGTCTCCATTATGGGCCCATGGTCCGAGTTTTCTCAGTAAGGGAAAGGAAGAGTGGCCTGCCTCCTGTGTACCTGTCGAATCCTTACCAGAACTTCGACACAAGGTACTCCTCGGAACTGCAGCGCAACCGGATCTCTCGATTGGTTGCAAGTTCATCAATTCGTTTTCCAAGCTGCAGCGGGTCTTTGCTTATGTTTACAAATTTGTAAATCGAATCCGAGGAGCTAAACTAACTGTTGACCACTTGCATCATGGCACACATTAGTTGCTGCGGTCAGTGCAAATGGCTACTCTTAGCGATGACTACAAGGCATTGAAGGAAGGAAGGCATGTCAAACCGCCTAGCTCAATGGCCTCTCTTGCACTATTCCTTGACGACTTTGGCCTACTCCGCATTGGACGGCTGAAAAACTCGTCGTTGGACTTCTCAGCGCGACATCCGATTATATTGCCCCGTCAGCATCCTGTGACGCGAGCAATCATAGTTCACTTTCATAAACGAAACTTACACGCTAGACCTCACGCTTTATTGTCTTCGATTCGGCTCCAGTACTGGCCCATTGGCGATCGAAAAACAGTCTCCAGTATTGTTGCCAAATGCATAATCTGTTTTCGTGCCAAGCCACGATTGGCCGAGCATATAATGGCAGACCTACCAGCTGGTCGTCTTGATACATCGTATCCCTTTACTGGCGTTGATTACTGTGGACCATTTTACTACAAGAACGAAGTGCGCAACAGGCCACCAGTGAAATGCTATATCAGTCTGTTCATATGCTTCGCTACAAAGGCGGTGCACTTAGAGCTTGAAAAGGATTTGTTTGCTCTTCCATTTTGGATTTCGATTCGCTGCGTACGCTCGTCTGCCACATCACGGCAATTATTAAATCTCGACCATTACTTCAACTTTCAGGGCATCCAGGTGATCTTGACGTCTTGACACCCGCACACTTCCTGGGTACAGCGCCATCTTCATCATACATTGAGCCCGATCTAAGGCAGCTTAACTTCAATCGGCTTAGTTATTTTCAGCGCGTCACATATATCCAACAAGTATTCTGGGCCCGTTGGCGCGAAGAATATTTGACGCTTCTTCAACAGCGCTCCAAATGGCGCACTCCTCAGCCTGGACTCTCCATTAACGATGTTGTCCTTGTAAAGGATGAGAATCTACCGCCGCTGAAGTGGCCACTCGCCAGAGTGCAAGAGCTGATCTCTGGATCTGATGGGGTATCCAGAATTGCTGTGCTTGAACTGCGACTGGAGTCATACGTAGAGCTGTACGAAAGCTGTGTTTGCTGCCCAAACAGGATGATGTTGAAAGCCCTTGCCTTCCAACGGGGGGAGAATGTTTGGTCAAGTAACAGCAGAGATAACACCGACGGCTGCGGACATCACCCAACAGCAGAAAATAACAATCATAATTACAGCCTAAGAGCAAATAGTTTTTGCGCGCTCTTTGTAAGCTGCTGCCCACTCTCTTTCTGCATTGCTTTGCTTTGCATTGCTGCCCTTCGTTCTAACCGGCGAGCGTCTTATTGGAGTTTCGTTTCGTTTCGCTTTACATATTGTCATAGTTTTTTAGTCAATAAATATATTCGAAAACAAATATACAAAAGTGTTTGAATTTCGCTGCACACAAGCAGTTAGAATTAATTGGTTGCAAAAAAGCTTGCAACTACACACCGGCATTCGATGGAAAGCATGAGATTTTCTCGACACATTAGAAACAGTTATTCGTTCAAGGGAACATAAGAATGTTTCGTAGTATCTGTTATATAAACCAGACTTGAAGGGAGAAGGAAGGGCTATCTTCGTAGAAGATTTAATACCCTTGCAGTCCCAACCTTTTCATAATGCTCATAGTGGTTTGCCGTATTTAAGAAGCACAGGGAAAATAGTTTATGACAGTTAATTAACCGAGTATGGATAAGATGACTTGAAAAAAAAAAGTTTTCCATACAACAACTTAATCTTCGACCGATTGTTCCTATCGCAGCTATATCATATAGTGGTCCGATCTTAATAGGATTTTGCATATATATGGTGAGCATAGTAAAACTAATAAATGCCGAGTTTGATCAAGTTATCTTGATAAACAAAAATGTTTTTGATACAAGAGCCTACTTTTCGACAATATTATATAGTGGTCCGATCCAGCTGGTTTTTACATATGTTCTGCGTACAACAGGAATAGGCACTTCTGCAAATTTTCATAAATATAGATTTAAAACTAAAAGACTAGTTCGCATAGAAACAGACGGACATGGCTATATCGACTCGGCTGTTGATACTGATCATGGATATATATATACTTTATGGGGTCGGAGATGTCTCCTTCTATGCGTTATTCATTTCACGACAATATTATAAACCCTCTGCAAGGGTATAAAAAAAATTCCATACGACTGAATTTTCGACCGATCGTTTCTATCGCAGCTATATGATATAGTGGTCCGATTTTAATAGGGTTTTGCATATATATGAGGAGCATAAAAAAACTAATAAATGCCGAGTTTGATCAGGATATCTTGATGAACAAAAATTTTTTCATACAAGAGCCTAATTTTCGGCCGATCTTTCCTATGGCAGCTATATGATATAGTGGTCCGAACCAGCTGGTTTTGACATATGTACTGCGTGCAACATAAAGAGTCACTTTTGCAAAGTTTCAAAAAGATAGCTTTAAAACTGAAAGACTAGTTCGCATAGAAACAGACAGACGGACAGCCGGACAGACGGACATGGCTATATCGACTCGGCTGTTGATAATGATCATGGATATATATACTTTATGGGGTCGGAGATGTCTCCTTCTATGCGTTGCACATATCACGACAAAATTATAATTCCCTCTGCAAGGGTATAAAAAAGATAAATTGACCAAGCAAAGCTTATAATGGAAGCCGGTAAATTCAATAACATGAATGAAGCCATATTTAAATTTGTCAACAGCTGCACCGATGCAACTGGCATACAACAGATACAGTTCTGTATTATAGCAATCGGCAGCCCAACAACTATCGTGGAGACAAACAACAGCAACCGCGGTAGTTGCAGAGGCAGAGGTAGTAATGGCTATCACGGTGGAAACAACCAGCGCGGTAGGCAAAACTACAACAAAAATAGAAACACCAATGTTCAAGTTCAAGTTCAAATTAACTCGAAAAACCAAGCAACTGTGTTAGATTTACAAACACCTCAAAATTAGTTAATAGTCAGACCCTCAAATATTCAAACGCATATCCATATACCAATAAAGCATACATGCGGAACCAATTCCCCTCTACTCCCAGCCCGTTCAGAAGTAGTGAGATAAACTAAAAAAAAAATCAACTGGACAGCAAGTTTTCATATCCAATAAATATAATATTCTAAGCCCAGCTAATGGCGAAAGACGAATCAAGTATTAGCAAAATTAAATACAAAGTTTGCCCAACAATTTGATAAACTACTATATAAACTTTACACGGAATATAGAGGCATTTTCGGACTAGAATCAGAAACAATTTCCCAAAATAACTTTTTTAAACTCTTTTGAGATTAAAAGACGCCTATATACATCACAAATTATAGGATTCCAAAAACCCATAAAGAATAAATTAAATCTCAGGTAGATAAATTAATAGGCGATAAGATCGTAGAATTGTCTGTAACAACCACTCTTATTGATTCCCAAGAAACCTTTACCAGGTTCCATTGATAAAAGATGGCGTTTCGTATTAGATTATCGTCAGATTAATAAAAAATTATTAGCTGACAAGCTCTCACTCCCAAGAATAGAAGATATTCTTGATCAACTAGGACGATTAAAAGATTTTTCATGTCATGCAAGTTGCATCGACCTAATGTCTGGATTCCACCAGATTAAACTTCATAAAGATTCTGGAAACATAACGTCTTTTTCAACCTACAATAGCTCCTATCGTTTCACGCGATTACCATACAGATTGAAAATAGCGCCAAACTCATTCCAAAGACAAAGACAATAGCATTTTCAGGTCTTGAACCTTCTCAAGCTTTTCTATATATGCATGACTTGATAGTTATTGATTGTTATTTCGAAAAACACATGATAAAAAACATAACAAATGTTTTTGATGTGTGACGGAGCACACCTTAACCTACATCCAGAAAAATGCTCATTTTTCATGCACGAAGTAACTTTTCTATGCCACAAGTGCAATAGCAGATGACAAAAAATACGATGTCATTGAGAAATATCCAGTTCCAACAGACGCAGATAGCGCTAGCAGATTTGTTGCATTTTGCAATTATTAAAGACGTTTTTTTAAAAATTGGCCCATTGGCGATCGAAAAACAGTCTCCAGTATTGTTGCCAAATGCATAATCTGTTTTCGTGCCAAGCCACGATTGGCCGAGCATATAATGGCAGACCTACCAGCTGATCGTCTTGATACATCGTATCCCTTTACTGGCGTTGATTACTGTGGACCATTTTACTACAAGAACGAAGTGCGCAACAGGCCACTAGTGAAATGCTATATCAGTCTGTTCATATGCTTCGCTACAAAGGCGGTGCACTTAGAGCTTGAAAAGGATTTGTTTGCTCTTCCATTTTGGATTTCGATTCGCTGCGTACGCTCGTCTGCCACATCACGGCAATTATTAAATCTCGACCATTACTTCAACTTTCAGAGCATCCAGGTGATCTTGACGTCTTGACACCCGCACACTTCCTGGGTACAGCGCCATCTTCATCATACATTGAGCCCGATCTAAGGCAGCTTAACTTCAATCGGCTTAGTTATTTTCAGCGCGTCACATATCTCCAACAAGTATTCTGGGCCCGTTGGCGCGAAGAATATTTGACGCTTCTTCAACAGCGCTCCAAATGGCGCACTCCTCAGCCTGGACTCTCCATTAACGATGTTGTCCTTGTAAAGGATGAGAATCTACCGCCGCTGAAGTGGCCACTCGCCAGAGTGCAAGAGCTGATTTCTGGATCTGATGGGGTATCCAGAATTGCTGTGCTTCAAACTGCGACTGGAGTCATACGTAGAGCTGTACGAAAGCTGTGTTTGCTGCCCAAACAGGATGATGTTGAAAGCCCTTGCCTTCCAACGGGGGGAGAATGTTTGGTCAAGTAACAGCAGAGATAACACCGACGGCTGCGGACATCACCCAACAGCAGAAAATAACAATCATAATTACAGCCTAAGAGCAAATAGTTTTTGCGCGCTCTTTGTAAGCTGCTGCCCACTCTCTTTCTGCATTGCTTTGCTTTGCATTGCTGCCCTTCGTTCTAACCGGCGAGCGTCTTATTGGAGTTTCGTTTCGTTTCGCTTTACATATTGTCATAGTTTTTTAGTCAATAAATATATTCGAAAACAAATATACATAAGTGTTTGAATTTCGCTGCACACAAGCAGTTAGAATTAATTGGTTGCAAAAAGCTTGCAACTACACACCGGCATTCGATGGAAAGTATGAGAATCTACACAGTTTTCTCGACACATTACAAACAGTTATTCGTTCAAGGGAACATAAGAATGTTTCGAAGTATCTGTTATATAAACCAGACTTGAAGGGAGAAGGAAGGGCTATCTTCGTAGAAGATTTAATACCCTTGCAGTCCCAACCTTTTCATAATGCTCATAGTGGTTTGCCCGTATTTAAGAAGCACAGGGAAAATAGTTTATGACAGTTAATTAACCGAGTATGGATAAGATGACTTGAAAAAAAAAGTTTTCCATACAACAACTTAATCTTCGACCGATTGTTCCTATCGCAGCTATATCATATAGTGGTCCGATCTTAATAGGATTTTGCATATATATGGTGGAGCATAGTAAAACTAATAAATGCCGAGTTTGATCAAGTTATCTTGATAAACAAAAATGTTTTTGATACAAGAGACTACTTTTCGATCAATATTATATAGTGGTCCGATCCAGCTGGTTTTTACATATGTTCTGCGTACAACAGGAATAGGCACTTCTGCAAAGTTTCATAAATATAGATTTAAAACTAAAAGACTAGTTCGCATAGAAACAGGCAGACGGACAGACGGACATGGCTATATCGACTCGGCTGTTGATACTGATCATGGATATATATATACTTTATGGGGTCGGAGATGTCTCCTTCTATGCGTTATTCATTTCACGACAATATTATAAACCCTCTGCAAGGGTATAAAAAAAATTCCATACGACTGAATTTTCGACCGATCGTTTCTATCGCAGCTATATGATATAGTGGTCCGATTTTAATAGGGTTTTGCATATATATGAGGAGCATAAAAAAACTAATAAATGCCGAGTTTGATCAGGATATCTTGATGAACAAAAATTTTTTCATACAAGAGCCTAAATTTCGGCCGATCTTTCCTATGGCAGCTATATGATATAGTGGTCCGAACCAGCTGGTTTTGACATATGTACTGCGTGCAACATAAAGAGTCACTTTTGCAAAGTTTCAAAAAGATAGCTTTAAAACTGAAAGACTAGTTCGCATAGAAACAGACAGACGGACAGCCGGACAGACGGACATGGCTATATCGACTCGGCTGTTGATAATGATCATGGATATATATACTTTATGGGGTCGGAGATGTCTCCTTCTATGCGTTGCACATATCACGACAAAATTATAATTCCCTCTGCAAGGGTATAAAAAAGATAAATTGACCAAGCAAAGCTTATAATGGAAGCCGGTAAATTCAATAACATGAATGAAGCCATATTTAAATTTGTCAACAGCTGCACCGATGCAACTAGCATACAACAGATACAGTTCTGTATTATAGCAATCGGCAGCCCAACAACTATCGTGGAGACAAACAACAGCAACCGCGGTAGTTGCAGAGGCAGAGGTAGTAATGGCTATCACGGTGGAAACAACCAGCGCGGTAGGCAAAACTACAACAAAAATAGAAACACCAATGTTCAAGTTCAAGTTCAAATTAACTCGAAAAACCAAGCAACTGTGTTAGATTTACAAACACCTCAAAATTAGTTAATATTCAGACCCTGAAATATTCAAACGCATATCCATATACCAATAAAGCATACATGCGGAACCAATTCCCCTCACTCCCAGCCCGTTCAGAAGTAGTGAGATAAACTAAAAAAAAAATCAACTGGACAGCAAGTTTTCATATCCAATAAAATATAATATTCTAAGCCCACCTAATGTCGAAAGACGAATCAAGTATTAGCAAAATTAAATACAAAGTTTGCCCAACAATTTGATAAGCTACTATATAAACTTTACACGAAATATAGAGGCATTTTCGGACTAGAATCAGAAACAATTTCCAAAAATAACTTTTTTTAAAACTCTTTTGAGATTAAAAGACGCCTATATACATCACAAATTATAGGATTCCAAAAACCCATAAAGAATAAATTAAATCTCAGGTAGATAAATTAATAGGCGATAAGATCGTAGAATTGTCTGTAACAACCACTCTTATTGATTCCCAAGAAACCTTTACCAGGTTCCATTGATAAAAGATGGCGTTTCGTATTAGATTATCGTCAGATTAATAAAAAATTATTGGCTGACAAGCTCTCACTCCCAAGAATAGAAGATATTCTTGATCAACTAGGACGATTAAAAGATTTTTGCCAAATGCATAATCTGTTTTCGTGCCAAGCCACGATTGGCCGATCATATAATGGCAGACCTACCAGCTGATCGTCTTGATACATCGTATCCCTTTACTGGCGTTGATTACTGTGGACCATTTTACTACAAGAACGAAGTGCGCAACAGGCCACCAGTGAAATGCTATATCAGTCTGTTCATATGCTTCGCTACAAAGGCGGTGCACTTAGAGCTTGAAAAGGATTTGTTTGCTCTTCCATTTGGATTTCGATTCGCTGCGTACGCTCGTCTGCCACATCACGGCAATTATTAATTCTCGACCATTACTTCAACTTTCAGAGCATCCAGGTGATCTTGACGTCTTGACACCCGCACACTTCCTGGGTACAGCGCCATCTTCATCATACATTGAGCCCGATCTAAGGCAGCTTAACTTCAATCGGCTTAATTATTTTCAGCGCGTCACATATCTCCAACAAGGTATTCTGGGCCCGTTGGCGCGAAGAATATTTGACGCTTCTTCAACAGCGCTCCAAATGGCGCACTCCTCAGCCTGGACTCTCCATTAACGATGTTTTCCTTGTAAAGGATGAGAATCTACCGCCGCTGAAGTGGCCACTCGCCAGAGTGCAAGAGCTGATCTCTGGATCTGATGGGGTATCCAGAATTGCTGTGCTTCAAATGCGACTGGAGTCATACGTAGAGCTGTACGAAAAGCTAGTGTTTGCTGCCCAAACAGGATGATGTTGAAAGCCCTTGCCTTCCAACCGGGGGAGAATGTTTAGATCAAGTAACAGCAGAGATAACACCGACGGCTGCGGACATCACCCAACAGCAGAAAATAACAATCGTAATTACAGCCTAAGAGCAAATAGTTTTTGCGCGCTCTTTGTAAGCTGCTGCCCACTCTCTTTCTGCATTGCTTTGCTTTTGCATTGCTGCCCTTCGTTCTAACCGGCGAGCGTCTTATTGGAGTTTCGTTTCGTTTCGCTTTACATATCGTCATAGTTTTTTAGTCAATAAATATATTCGAAAACAAATATACAAAAGTGTTTGAATTTCGCTGCACACAAGCAGTTAGAATTAATTGGTTGCAAAAAAGCTTGCAACTACACACCGGCATTCGATGGAAAGCATGAGAATCTACACAGTTTTCTCGACACATTACAAACATTTATTCGGTCAAGGGAACATAAGAATGTTTCGTAGTATCTGTTATATAAACCAGACTTAGAAGGGAGAAGGAAGGGCTATCTTCGTAGAAGATTTAATACCCATGCAGTCCCAACCTTTTCATAATGCTCATAGTGGTTTGCCCGTATTTAAGAAGCACAGGGAAAATAGTTTATGACAGTTAATTAACCGAGTATGGATAAGATGATCTTGAAAAAAAAAGTTTTCCATACAACAACTTAATCTTCGACCGATTGTTCCTATCGCAGCTATATCATATAGTGGTCCGATCTTAATAGGATTTTGCATATATATGGTGATCATAGTAAAACTAATAAATGCCGAGTTTGATCAAGTTATCTTGATAAACAAAAATGTTTTGGATACAAGAGACTACTTTTCGACAATATTATATAGTGGTCCGATCTAGCTGGTTTTTACATATGTTCTGCGTACAACAGGAATAGGCACTTCTGCAAAGTTTCATAAATATAGATTTAAAACTAAAAGACTAGTTCGCATAGAAACAGGCAGACGGACAGACGGACATGGCTATATCGACTCGGCTGTTGATACTGATCATGGATATATATATATTTTATGGGGTCGGAGATGTCTCCTTCTATGCGTCATTCATTTCACGACAATATTATAAACCCTCTGCAAGGGTATAAAAAAATTCCATACGACTGAATTTTCGACCGATCGTTTCTATCGCAGCTATATGATATAGTGGTCCGATTTTAATAGGGTTTTGCATATATATGAGGAGCATAAAAAAACTAATAAATGCCGAGTTTGATCAGGATATCTTGATGAACAAAAATTTTTCTCATACAAGAGCCTAATTTTCGGCCGATCTTTCCTATGGCAGCTATATGATATAGTGGTCCGAACCAGCTTAGTTTTGACATATGTACTGCGTGCAACATAAAGAGTCACTTTTGCAAAGTTTCAAAAAAGATAGCTTTAAAACTGAAAGACTAGTTCGCATAGAAACAGACAGACGGATAGCCGGACAGACGGACATAGCTATATCGACTCGGCTGTTGATAATGATCATGGATGCATATACTTTATGGGGTCGGAGATGTCTCCTTCTATGCGTTGCACATATCACGACAAAATTATAATTCCCTCTGCAAGGGTATAAAAAAGATAAATTGACCAAGCAAAGCTTATAATGGAAGCCGGTAAATTCCAATAACATGAATGAAGCCATATTTAAATTCTCAGTCGAAAAAGCTGCACCGATGCAACTGGCATACAACAGATACAGTTCTGTATTATAGCAATCGGCAGCCCAACAACTATCGTGGAGACAAACAACAGCAACCGCGGTAGTTGCAGAGGCAGAGGTAGTAATGGCTATCACGGTGGAAACAACCAGCGCGGTAGGCAAAACTACAACAAAAATAGAAACACCAATGTTCAAGTTCAAGTTCAAATTAACTCGAAAAACCAAGCAACTGTAAGTTAGTATTTACAAACACCTCAAAATTAGTTAATATTCAGACCCTGAAATATTCAAACGCATATCCATATACCAATAAAGCATACATGCGGGAACCAATTCCCCTCTACTCCCAGCCCGTTCAGAAGTAGTGAGATAAACTAAAAAAAAAATCAACTGGACAGCAAGTTTTCATATCCAATAAATATAATATTCTAAGCCCACCTAATGTCGAAAGACGAATCAAGTATTAGCAAAATTAAATACAAAGTTTGCCCAACAATTTGATAAGCTACTATATAAAACTTTACACGAAATATAGAGGCATTTTCGGACTAGAATCAGAAACAATTTCCAAAAATAGCTTTTTTAAACTCTTTGAGATTAAAAGACGCCTATATACATCACAAATTATAGGATTCCAAAAACCCATAAAGAATAAATTAAATCTCAGGTAGATAAATTAATAGGCGATAAGATCGTAGAATTGTCTGTAACAACCACTCTTATTGATTCCCCAAGAAACCTTTACCAGGTTCCATTGATAAAAGATGGCGTTTCGTATTAGATTATCGTCAGATTAATAAAAAATTAGCTTGGCAGACAAGCTCTCACTCCCAAGAATAGAAGATATTCTTGATCAACTAGGACGATTAAAAGATTTTTTGCCAAATGCATAATCTGTTTTCGTGCCAAGCCACGATTGGCCGATCATATAATGGCAGACCTACCAGCTGATCGTCTTGATACATCGTATCCCTTTACTGGCGTTGATTACTGTGGACCATTTTACTACAAGAACGAAATGCGCAACAGGCCACCAGTGAAATGCTATATCAGTCTGTATCATATGCTTCGCTACAAAGGCGGTGCACTTAGAGCTTGAAAAGTATTTGTTTGCTCTTCCATTTGGATTTCGATTCGCTGCGTACGCTCGTCTGCCACATCACGGCAATTATTAATTCTCGACCATTACTTCAACTTTCAGAGCATCCAGGTGATCTTGACGTCTTGACACCCGCACTTCCTGGGTACAGCGCCATCTTCATCATACATTGAGCCCGATCTAAGGCAGCTTAACTTCAATCGGCTTAATTATTTTCAGCGCGTCACATATCTCCAACAAGTATTCTGGGCCCGTTGGCGCGAAGAATATTTGACGCTTCTTCAACAGCGCTCCAAATGGCGCACTCCTCAGCCTGGACTCTCCATTAACGATGTTGTCCTTGTAAAGGATGAGAATCTACCGCCGCTGAAGTGGCCACTCGCCAGAGTGCAAGAGCTGATCTCTAGATCTGATGGGGTATCCAGAATTGCTGTGCTTCAAATGCGACTGGAGTCATACGTAGAGCTGTACGAAAGCTGTGTTTGCTGCCCAAACAGGATGATGTTGAAAGCCCTTGCCTTCCAACTGGGGGAAAATGTTTGGTCAAGTAACAGCAGAGATAACACCGACGGCTGCGGACATCACCCAACAGCAGAAAATAACAATCATAATTGCAGCCTAAGAGCAAATAGTTTTTGCGCGCTCTTTGTAAGCTGCTGCCCACTCTCTTTCTGCATTGCTTTGCTTTTGCATTGCTGCCCTTCGTTCTAACCGGCGAGCGTCTTATTGGAGTTTCGTTTCGTTTCGCTTTACATATTGTCATAGTTTTTTAGTCAATAAATATATTCGAAAACAAATATACATAAGTGTTTGAATTTCGCTGCACACAAGCAGTTAGAATTAATTGGTTGCAAAAAAGCTTGCAACTACACAACCGGCATTCGATGGAAAGCATGAGAATCTACACAGTTTTCTCGACACATTACAAACAGTTATTCGTTCAAGGGAACATAAGAATGTTTCGAAGTATCTGTTATATAAACCAGACTTGAAGGAGAAGGAAGGGCTATCTTCGTAGAAGATTTAATACACCTTGCAGTCCCAACCTTTTCATAATGCTCATAGTGGTTTGCCCGTATTTAAGAAGCACAGGGAAAATAGTTTATGACAGTTAATTAACCGAGTATGGATAAGATGACTTGAAAAAAAAAGTTTTCCATACAACAACTTAATCTTCGACCGATTGTTCCTATCGCAGCTATATCATATAGTGGTCCGATCTTAATAGGATTTTGCATATATATGGTGAGCATAGTAAAACTAATAAATGCCGAGTTTGATCAAGTTATCTTGATAAACAAAAAATGTTTTAATACAAGAGCCTACTTTTCGACAATATTATATAGTGGTCCGATCCAGCTGGTTTTTACATATGTTCTGCGTACAACAGGAATAGGCACTTCTGCAAAGTTTCATAAATATAGATTTAAAACTAAAAGACTAGTTCGCATAGAAACAGGCAGACGGACAGACGGACATGGCTATATCGACTCGGCTGTTGATACTGATCATGGATATATATATACTTTATGGGGCTCGGAGATGTCTCCTTCTATGCGTTATTCATTTCACGACAATATTATAAACCCTCTGCAAGGGTATAAAAAAAATTCCATACGACTGAATTTTCGACCGATCGTTTCTATCGCAGCTATATGATATAGTGGTCCGATTTTAATAGGGTTTTGCATATATATGAGGAGCATAAAAAAACTAATAAATGCCGAGTTTGATCAGGATATCTTGATGAACAAAAATTTTTTTCATACAAGAGCCTAATTTTCGGCCGATCTTTCCTATGGCAGCTATATGATATAGTGGTCCGAACCAGCTGGTTTTGACATATGTACTGCGTGCAACATAAAGTGTCACTTTTGCAAAGTTTCAAAAAGATAGCTTTAAAACTGAAAGACTAGTTCGCATAGAAACAGACAGACGGACAGCCGGACAGACGGACATGGCTATATCGACTCGGCTGTTGATAATGATCATGGATATATATACTTTATGGGGTCGGAGATGTCTCCTTCTATGCGTTACACATATCACTACAAAATTATAACTCCCTCTGCAAGGGTATAAAAAAGATAAATTGACCAAGCAAAGCTTATAATGGAAGCCGGTAAATTCAATAACATGAATGAAGCCATATTTAAATTTGTCAACAGCTGCACCGATGCAACTGGCATACAACAGATACAGTTCTGTATTATAGCAATCGGCAGCCCAACAACTATCGTGGAGACAAACAACAGCAACCGCGGTAGTTGCAGAGGCAGAGGTAGTAATGGCTATCACGGTGGAAACAACCAGCGCGGTAGGCAAAACTACAACAAAAATAGAAACACCAATGTTCAAGTTCAAGTTCAAATTAACTCGAAAAACCAAGCAACTGTGTTAGATTTACAAACACCTCAAAATTAGTTAATAGTCAGACCCTCAAATATTCAAACGCATATCCATATACCAATAAAGCATACATGCGGAACCAATTCCCCTCTACTCCCAGCCCGTTCAGAAGTAGTGAGATAAACTAAAAAAAAAAATCAACTGGACAGCAAGTTTTCATATCCAATAAATATAATATTCTAAGCCCAGCTAATGGCGAAAGACGAATCAAGTATTAGCAAAATTAAATACAAAGTTTGCCCAACAATTTGATAAACTACTATATAAACTTTACACGAAATATAGAGGCATTTTCGGACTAGAATCAGAAACAATTTCCAAAAATAACTTTTTTAAACTCTTTTGAGATTAAAAGACGCCTATATACATCACAAATTATAGGATTCCAAAAACCCATAAAGAATAAATTAAATCTCAGGTAGATAAATTAATAGGCGATAAGATCGTAGAATTGTCTGTAACAACCACTCTTATTGATTCCCAAGAAACCTTTACCAGGTTCCATTGATAAAAGATGGCGTTTCGTATTAGATTATCGTCAGATTAATAAAAAATTATTGGCTGACAAGCTCTCACTCCCAAGAATAGAAGATATTCTTGATCAACTAGGACGATTAAAAGATTTTTCATGTCATGCAAGTTGCATCGACCTAATGTCTGGATTCCACCAGATTAAACTTCATAAAGATTCTGGAAACATAACGTCTTTTTCAACCTACAATAGCTCCTATCGTTTCACGCGATTACCATACAGATTGAAAATAGCGCCAAACTCATTCCAAAGACAAAGACAATAGCATTTTCAGGTCTTGAACCTTCTCAAGCTTTTCATATATGCATGACTTGATAGTTATTGATTGTTATTTCGAAAAACACATGATAAAAAACATAACAAATGTTTTTCATGTGTGACGGAAGCACACCTTAACCTACATCGAGAAAAATGCTCATTTTTCATGCACGAAGTAACTTTTCTATGCCACAAGTGCAATAGCAGATGACAAAAAATACGATGTCATTGAGAAATATCCAGTTCCAACAGACGCAGATAGCGCTAGCAGATTTGTTGCATTTTGCAATTATTAAAGACAGTTTTTTTTTAAAAATTTCTCGAATAATTCTCTTCACATTAATGCACATTCATTCAAAAAGAATGTAAAATTGGACAAGCCATCTGAATGTCACTCAGCTTTTGAAAACCTAAAAAGAAAATTAATTAAGCCATCATTCCTAAAATACCCTGATATCAGCAAAGAATTTTGCATTACAACCGACGCAAGTAAGCAAGCGTGCGGAGCAGTTCTTAATTTTTAGCCGATCGTTCCTATGGCAGCTATATGATATAGTAGTCCGATGTTGATAGAATTTTGCATATATATGAGGTGCATAGTAAAACAAATAAATGCCGAGCTTGGTCAAGATATCTTGAAAAACAAAAAAAATTCCATAGAACTTAATCTTCGACCGATTGTTCCTATCGCAGCTATATCATATAGTGGTCCGATCTTAATAGGATTTTGCATATATATGGTGAGCATAGTAAAACTAATAAATGCCGAGTTTGATCAAGTTATCTTGATAAACAAAAATGTTAATGATACAAGAGCCTACTTTTCGACAATATTATATAGTGGTCCGATCCAGCTGGTTCTTACATATGTTCTGCGTACAACAGGAAGAGGCACACCGGCAAAGTTTCATAAATATAGATTTAAAACTAAAAGACTAGTTCGCATAGAAACAGGCAGGCGGACAGACGGACATGGCTATATCGACTCAGCTGTTGATACTGATCATGGATATATATACTTTATGGGGTCGGAGCTGTCTCCTTCTATGCGTTATTCATTTCACGACAATATTATAAAACCCTCTGCAAGGGTATAAAAAAAATTCCATACGACTGAATTTTCGACCGATCGTTTCTATCGCAGCTATATGATATAGTGGTCCGATTTTAATAGGGTTTTGCATATATATGAGGAGCATAAAAAAACCAATAAATGCCGAGTTTGATCAGGATATCTTGATGAACAAAAAATTTTTTTCATACAAGAGCCTAATTTTCGACCGATCTTTCCTATGGCAGCTATATGATATAGTGGTCCGATCCAGCTGGTTTTGACATATGTACTGCGTGCAACATAAAGTGTCACTTTTGCAAAGTTTCATAAAGATAGCTTTAAAACTGAAAGACTAGTTCGCATAGAAACAGAAAGACGGACAGCCGGACAGACGGACATGGCTATATCGACTCGGCTGTTGATAATGATCATGGATATATATACTTTATGGGGTCGGAGATGTCTCCTTCTATGCGTTACACATATCACTACAAAATTATAACTCCCTCTGCAAGGGTATAAAAAAGATAAATTGACCAAGCAAAGCTTATAATGGAAGCCGGTAAATTCAATAACATGAATGAAGCCATATTTAAATTTGTCAACAGCTGCACCGATGCAACTGGCATACAACAGATACAGTTCTGTATTATAGCAATCGGCAGCCCAACAACTATCGTGGAGACAAACAACAGCAACCGCGGTAGTTGCAGAGGCAGAGGTAGTAATGGCTATCACGGTGGAAACAACCAGCGCGGTAGGCAAAACTACAACAAAAATAGAAACACCAATGTTCAAGTTCAAGTTCAAATTAACTCGAAAAACCAAGCAACTGTGTTAGATTTACAAACACCTCAAAATTAGTTAATAGTCAGACCCTCAAATATTCAAACGCATATCCATATACCAATAAAGCATACATGCGGAACCAATTCCCCTCTACTCCCAGCCCGTTCAGAAGTAGTGAGATAAACTAAAAAAAAAAATCAACTGGACAGCAAGTTTTCATATCCAATAAATATAATATTCTAAGCCCAGCTAATGGCGAAAGACGAATCAAGTATTAGCAAAATTAAATACAAAGTTTGCCCAACAATTTGATAAACTACTATATAAACTTTACACGGAATATAGAGGCATTTTCGGACTAGAATCAGAAACAATTTTCAAAAATAACTTTTTTAAACTCTTTTGAGATTAAAAGACGCCTATATACATCACAAATTATAGGATTCCAAAAACCCATAAAGAATAAATTAAATCTCAGGTAGATAAATTAATAGGCGATAAGATCGTAGAATTGTCTGTAACAACCACTCTTATTGATTCCCAAGAAAACCTTTACCAGGTTCCATTGATAAACTTCATAAAGATTCTGGAAACATAACGTCTTTTTCAACCTACAATAGCTCCTATCGTTTCACGCGATTACCATACAGATTGAAAATAGCGCCAAACTCATTCCAAAAACAAAGACAATAGCATTTTCAGGTCTTGAACCTTCTCAAGCTTTTCTATATATGCATGACTTGATAGTTATTGATTGTTATTTCGAAAAACACATGATAAAAACATAACAAATGTTTTTCATGTGTGACGGAAGCACACCTTAACCTACATCGAGAAAAATGCTCATTTTTCATGCACGAAGTAACTTTTCTATGCCACAAGTGCAATAGCAGATGACAAAAAATACGATGTCATTGAGAAATATCCAGTTCCAACAGACGCAGATAGCGCTAGCAGATTTGTTGCATTTTGCAATTATTAAAGACAGTTTTTTTAAAAATTTCTCGAATAATTCTCTTCACATTAATGCACATTCATTCAAAAAGAATGTAAAATTGGACAAGCCATCTGAATGTCACTCAGCTTTTGAAAACCTAAAAAGAAAATTAATTAAGCCATCATTCCTAAAATACCCTGATATCAGCAAAGAATTTTGCATTACAACCGACGCAAGTAAGCAAGCGTGCGGAGCAGTTCTTAATTTTTAGCCGATCGTTCCTATGGCAGCTATATGATATAGTAGTCCGATGTTGATAGAATTTTGCATATATATGAGGTGCATAGTAAAACAAATAAATGCCGAGCTTGGTCAAGATATCTTGAAAAACAAAAAAAATTCCATAGAACTTAATCTTCGACCGATTGTTCCTATCGCAGCTATATCATATAGAGGTCCGATCTTAATAGGATTTTGCATATATATGGTGAGCATATTAAAACTAATAAATGCCGAGTTTGATCAAGTTATCTTGATAAACAAAAATGTTAATGATACAAGAGCCTACTTTTCGACAATATTATATATAGTGGTCCGATCCAGCTGGTTCTTACATATGTTCTGCGTACAACAGGAAGAGGCACACCGGCAAAGTTTCATAAATATAGATTTAAAACTAAAAGACTAGTTCGCATAGAAACAGGCAGGCGGACAGACGGACATGGCTATATCGACTCAGCTGTTGATACTGATCATGGATATATATACTTTATGGGGTCGGAGCTGTCTCCTTCTATGCGTTATTCATTTCACGACAATATTATAAAACCCTCTGCAAGGGTATAAAAAAATTCCATACGACTGAATTTTCGACCGATCGTTTCTATCGCAGCTATATGATATAGTGGTCCGATTTTAATAGGGTTTTGCATATATATGAGGAGCATAAAAAAACTAATAAATGCCGAGTTTGATCAGGATATCTTGATGAACAAAAATTTTTTCATACAAGAGCCTAATTTTCGACCGATCTTTCCTATGGCAGCTATATGATATAGTGGTCCGATCCAGCTGGTTTTGACATATGTACTGCGTGCAACATAAAGTGTCACTTTTGCAAAGTTTCATAAAGATAGCTTTAAAACTGAAAGACTAGTTCGCATAGAAACAGAAAGACGGACAGCCGGACAGACGGACATGGCTATATCGACTCGGCTGTTGATAATGATCATGGATATATATACTTTATGGGGTCGGAGATGTCTCCTTCTATGCGTTACACATATCACTACAAAATTATAACTCCCTCTGCAAGGGTATAAAAAAGATAAATTGACCAAGCAAAAGCTTATAATGGAAGCCGGTAAATTCAATAACATGAATGAAGCCATATTTAAATTTGTCAACAGCTGCACCGATGCAACTGGCATACAACAGATACAGTTCTGTATTATAGCAATCGGCAGCCCAACAACTATCGTGGAGACAAACAACAGCAACCGCGGTAGTTGCAGAGGCAGAGGTAGTAATGGCTATCACGGTGGAAACAACCAGCGCGGTAGGCAAAACTACAACAAAAATAGAAACACCAATGTTCAAGTTCAAGTTCAAATTAACTCGAAAAACCAAGCAACACCCTTAGGATAATGAAATTAAAAATATCCAAAATTCATATTCTCAATCTCAGTAAAAGTATATTAGTACCCTTTAAAAACGAAAATACAGGCAACAAGCTCGCTCTTTTAATCGATAAAAAAGCAGACATTTCCATTTTACAATAAATTCTATTGGATTGCCTATGTCGAACAACTACATTATAGCTCATAGTTTTCACCTCGTGCACAATAAACTTCCTATACCATGTGATGGAATTATAGGCATAGATTTCCTCACGAAATACAACTGTGTTAGATTTACAAACACCTCAAAATTAGTTAATATTCAGACCCTCAAATATTCAAACGCATATCCATATACCAATAAAGCATACATGCGGAACCAATTCCCCTCTACTCCCAGCCCGTTCAGAAGTAGTGAGATAAACTAAAAAAAAAAATCAACTGGACAGCAAGTTTTCATATCCAATAAATATAATATTCTAAGCCCACCTAATGTCGAAAGACGAAGTAAGCAAAATTAAATCAAGTATTAGCAAAATTAAATACAAAGTTTGCCCAACAATTTGATAAACTACTATATAAACTTTACACGGAATATAGAGGCATTTTCGGACTAGAATCAGAAACAATTTCCCAAAATAACTTTTTTAAACTCTTTTGAGATTAAAAGACGCCTATATACATCACAAATTATAGGATTCCAAAAACCCATAAAGAATAAATTAAATCTCAGGTAGATAAATTAATAGGCGATAAAATTGTAGAATTGTCTGTAACAACCACTCTTATTGATTCCCAAGAAACCTTTACCAGGTTCCATTGATAAAAGATGGCGTTTCGTATTAGATTATCGTCAGATTAATAAGAAATTATTGGCTGACAAGTTCTCACTCCCCATAGAAGATATTCTTGATCAACTAGGACGATTAAAAGATTTTTCATGTCATGCAAGTCGCATCGACCTAATGTCTGGATTCCACCAGATTAAACTTCATAAAGATTCTGGAAACATAACGTCTTTTTTAACCTACAATAGCTCCTATCGTTTCACGCGATTACCATACAGATTGAAAATAGCGCCAAACTCATTCCAAAGACAAAGACAATAGCATTTTCAGGTCTTGAACCTTCTCAAGCTTTTCTATATATGCATGACTTGATAGTTATTGATTGTTATTTCGAAAAACACATGATAAAAAACATAACAAATGTTTTTGATGTGTGACGGAAGCACAACTTAATCTACATCCAGAAAAATGCTAATTTTTCATGCACGAAGTAACTTTTCTATGCCACAAGTGCAATAGCAGATGACAAAAAATACGATGTCATTGAGAAATATCCAGTTCCAACAGACGCAGATAGCGCTAGCAGATTTGTTGCATTTTGCAATTATTAAAGACGTTTTATTAAATATTTCTCGAATAATTCTCTTCACATTTATGCACATTTTTTCAAAAAGAATGTAAAATTGGAATAGCCATCTGAATGTCACTCAGCTTTTGAATACCTAAAAAGAAAATTAATTAAGCCATCATTCCTAAAATACCCTGATATCAGCAAAGAATTTTGCATTACAACCGACGCAAGAAAGCAAGCGTGCGGAGCAGTTCGTACATCAAGAACCTTTACAAAAAGCAAGAGTGAAAAATCAACAACATTACAAGAGTTAGCAGCAATCCACTGGGCAATAAAACATTTTCGTCCATTCGTGTAGGGCAAACATTTTATAGTAAAAACGGATCACAGGCAATGGCCTGCAGAATCTGCAGTAGAATTATCTTTCCCCTTTAAATATTTTTTTTTAAATTCATATTCTACTAGTTCTAAGCTCATTCGTGGGGGTTTTGATCTTGGTCTTACCATTGAGAAGAGATAAGTTTTACGTTTATGGCCAAATCGTGCCAAGGAGCCGTTGGCATTATAATTTTATATACAGGGAAATTTTAGTCGGGTATACCCTGAGTGTAGATACCCTAGCAGAGGATAGGGGAAAATAATACCTCGTATATGGGCAAAGTATAAAACTAGGGCATTAAGTAGTCGAGCATACCCTAGCGTACATTTTTCATACCCTTGCGAAAATTTTTCATTTTTTAGACGTTAAAGCGACAGCGACTATACAGTGGGACGATATCAACTCACGCGCGGTGAAAAGTTGAATTCGTCAGTACCGAAATCCGGTCCCGCAGGCAGTGCTTGGGGGAAGAATTCAAGGAATACTTGATAGAGGGCTCTTATGCATAACGCCAGATACGAGCCGGCGCAGGAGCTGCACCGGATATACGAAAACGCTGCTCCTGTGCGACGACAGGAGCCGTGGAGTTCGAGACAGTCATGAGGCAGAGGGCGGAATACTCAGGAAGCCAATCAATGAGTCAGGTGGTCGAGTAGCGCAGAATGGGCGAGGACGGCACAGTCCCCGGGGGGGCACATCAATCCGTTTCGGTCTACTCCCAGCGTATCCGGAGCGACCGTTGTGGACAAGAGGATCCCCGCCCCACCCGCGGTAGCCCATGCAGAGGTTGCCCATCAGATGATGAGCCAAGTAGGTGAGCGTGTCGTAGGTACGGGCAAGAGGGTCACTTTGCCAGGGAATGTCCCAACGCACCCGTCTTATTTTGTTGGGTATGTGTAAGCCGTGGCACAAGAAGTAACCAGGATTGTTGTCGCCGCACGGAGGCGAGAAACGAAAAACGGCGTCGCCCAAGCCAGGATCGGGTCGGCGCCGACACACAAGAGACTCGGTAATAGGACACCCACTGAAGGTGGACGGTGGCCGGATCGTCGCTACGGTGCTGATTGGCGTGCAAACGATTCCTGTCACTTGCGTGCGCAAGTGGGCGATTCGGGGAAGAACGGAGGACGTTCAGGCGCGCATTCGTCTGGCAGATGGGTCCACCCTAGAGGTAGGGAAGGCATTGAGATTGGACATCAGCCTAGCGGGAAAGATGATTAGTATGGTGATGCTCATTATGCCCTCGATGCTATAACACGTCATCCTAGGGATGGATTTCCTAAGTGCAATGGGCACCATACGCTGCCGCAAGGCGGAACTGGCTATAGATACGGTGACGGCACCGATTACGGGGCCCGGGACGAAAGAACCGAACGAAAGTCTCAAGCGTCAGGAGGCGGGAGTGTTCGCTCGGCAACAAAAGAGCGAGGATACCGAGATGGAACAGAGAGATGGCTCAGTTCAAGAAAAGGGAGCACCTGCTCGACAGCAGAGTGGAGAAAAGCCGAAGGAAGGCCTCACGCGTCAGGGAACGGCAGCGCCTGCTCAGCAACCGAAGGAAAAGGACAGGAAGATGGAAGCGAGGGAGAGCTTGAGGGGCCCAAGAGGCGGCGTGTAGAGCTGCATAGGCAGGCCTACGCCGGTCATGGAGGGGCACGGCAGAAATGTGCCAGAGAACAGAGGGATTAGGAGTCATGGCTAGGATCACTTCGGACGCGGAGGATCGGGAGCAGTCGACGGAGCGGAGCAATCGTGGGGCATCACCTAGAGACGGAGGAGGCGAGGCACAAGGCTTGCCGATGTTCCCGGACTATATAGATGAAAATGGGCAGCTATATAGGCATTTAGGCCACCAGACGGACGACGAGGACTACATCCCCTGGAAACTATGCGTTGCCAGTAGTCAAAGCCAGAGCGAAGTTTGCCAGAAATTCAAAAGCGAACAACTCAAGCCGGTCGCATGCTGACGAGGCAGGTAGCTGAGCCGATGGCGGTACTCTGCGCGGATTTCGTCGGGCCCCTTCCACGGTCGAGTCATGGCAACACGATGCTACTGGTGTTCCATGATGCTTTCTCGAAGTGGGTGGAACTGGTCCCACTCCAAAGGGCTACTGCGGCACACTTACAGACAGCATTCCAAGAAAGGATTCTGAGTAGGTTCGGGGTGCCCAAGAAGTTCGTGTGCGACAACGGGGTACAGCTTACGAGTTGTAGTTTTAAGTCGTTCCTGGAGTCCTAAGTGGAAGATGTCCAGTACACTGCCCGTAATGTCCGCAAGAGAACCCCACCGAGAGGACCAACAGGACCGTGAAGACCATGATAGCGCAGTTTATCGAAGGCCACCAGAGTTCGTGGGACGAGCTCTTGCCGGAGATATCGCTGGCGGTCAACAGAAGCAGGGGAGGGAGCCGCGGCTGCCCGCTGCCCTGTACGATCAGGTGACTCCGGGGTCCGCAACAAGTGCGTACGACCCTAGGACTAAGGCGAATAGGTTGAAAGAAACCTTTGATATCATCCACAGAAATCTCCAGCGTGCTTCAAAAGACCGGGGCAGACATTACAACCTGCGGAGACGGGAGTGGCGGCCTTCGTTGGACTCGATTACTCCTATTACAACACCACCAACTGTCTAATGCCGCTGAGTGCTTCACTGCGAAACCGGCACCCAAATTTGACGGGCCCAATCGGGTCGTCAAGTTCATATTCCCCAACATCGTGCGCCTAGTGAAACCAGGCATTCGAAAGAAGATGGTGGCAGCTGAAGCCATTCCACCAGCAGACGACCGAAGACGAAGAGGACACATCAGGACCCATGGATGCCCACGAGTAGGCGAAGGGTGAGAGCGACACCCGTTGCCTAACGTAACCCCGATACTAAAATTAGATTAGATTAAAACTAGCAGAGTAAATCTGAATGGGCTTAGTAGAATGTGAGCCGCACTGTGAGGATAGGGCATTAACATGTATACATAAGTAATGAATAAGTTAACAGATAAGTTGAATTTACGGATGGAACCCGAAATCATTTCAATCTCATCGGACGAGGAAGCCAGCAGCGGAGATACCGAACCTTTCCACAGGCCTGGTGCCGGAGGTCGCCATCGGACACCCGTCAGGGTCGTGATTACTGCGGGCAAAGATGGCAGGAAGAGATGCCTCGCCCTGGAGGCCCTGTTCTCGCGGAGTTCGCCACCATACGCGGAAGATCTCCCGCCCCCCCATTGGCACCTCCCTCGCCAATGTCGCCTGGAACGACGACCCCGAGAGCGTCCAAGAGCTGGACGAGCCAGCGGACTAGGAGGAACGCCCACCGCTCGAGACGGGTGAGCGCATTACATCAATGAGGGAACCCGGAGCGGTAGAGGTGGAAGGAACGCGAATTTCTCCGTCGGTCCCGGAGATAGAGTCGCTACCGTCGGAGGCAGCCACATACGCCCCAGTGGCCGACGCAGCGGTTCAGCTCAGCCGCAGCACAGACCCCATCAAGGAAAGCGACCCGCCGGCACCGAAGCACACGGCGACTTACTAGCCCTTGACGGAAGACGAAGAAGGCCAATTAATGATCTGCCGCCACCTCGCCTCCGTCTGGAGGTAGTTCCAAATAGCCAGTTTCCCTTTATAACTCTTCGCTATCTGCCAAAAGTTCCGGAGGAGGGTAGTAGACCCCGATCACACCGGAGAAATCCCTGGCGGAAAACGACGACGTAACCACCGCAGTCGACAAACGGTCACATGGGGGAAACGCCGCCGAAGTGGGAGCCAACGCTATGGGCACTCCCCGAGGAGGGTATCCCGAACCCTGGCTAGCGCCGATTGCCGTCGGCCAGATGATCGTGGAGGACCGGAGAGGAAGACGCTATACCTCCTTTCGTGCCCATGACACGCACGGAGACACCCAGCATTACCTCTCAGGAAGAGCTGGAGGACGCGTGGTACGGCCACGAAGACGCGTGGTACGGCCACGAAGACGCGATGCCCCCACTCGTGCCCATAATACGCGCCGGGACGCCCGGCGCTACCTCCCGGAAGGAGATGGAGGACGCTTGGTTCGGCCAAGAAGACTCAACGCCGGCGTTAGGGTTCGCTACGCACGTGGGAGCACCCGCCCACCAGAAGAATATGGGAGGGGCATGGTCTGAGGACGAGGGAACGGTGGCACCGACGCTGCCACTCAAGCCAAGCGACCCTTCTATATGTGCCGCCAAGCTCCCCACCGATAGCGAATTGTGGGATTACATCACAGATCTTTTCGATGGGATCGACGGATGGGACACCAGCCCGGAGACTGTCGTTCAAAATGCCGACCATGAAGTCGAGACGGCAACGGAGACGGTCGAAAATCCCGACGAGAACCCCGTAGCCGATTTCACCCCCTGGGGCGGGAAGGTGTTTCCCCCAGGAACGCCCCTATCATCGGGCGTGGTGGAGCTCATCTCTAAAGAGACGAGGATCCGTCGGTTCCGGTGTCGACGCACCCGTTTCCGGGTGTAGACTACGTCTATGGCGTCACGCTAAACGCAAGAGGCGACGTCACCGTCACCTTCTCGAAGTAAGGAAGCAGCCACCCCACAGCTTTGATCCACGGCAAGGAGCCATTGCGTTAAAGGCCAAGATCGCGGCAAGGAGCCGTTGGCATTATAATTTTATAGTCTTTTTTAGTAAGAGGCATGGAGCCATTAATATTATAATCAAGCGTTATTGATTAAAGGACAATGATCCATTAAGATTATTGTTCATGTCGTGCGTATTATTAGAACAAGTGTAGAGTTAAGGGCAGGAGCCCTTCAGCCCTTAAGTTTGAATTTAATCGCCGCCCGCTGCAGCAACCGTGCGTTGACGATCGGTTGCTCAACACCGTCTTCGAGAGCGCAACTTCAACTCGGCGGCGAATACCGAAAGCTCCGAGGCGAAGTTTCGAAAGCTCGCGGCGAAGTTGAGCGGCCGAGGCAAGCGCTCGCTTGCGAGCGTTCCGGCACTTTTTGGAGAAACTATCAGGGTGAGTAACCGTGCATCGCAGAGAAAGAAGAGAAGACGCAGAGTGTATAGCGGAGCGCTGGGGCTCCGAACAATGCGGCAGGGCCCGAGTTTAAGAAACAGTAGGGTAGTGTTTAATTATAAGGAATAAAAATGAAGTTAGAAAAGAAAGTCTGCTAGTTTTGATTTTATTTCCCTGTTAGCCTTATTCTCTAACATCGGGCTTACCGATGTTCTACCTAACCTTCTTCCTCTAACTTGAACTGCAGTGAACGTGATGCGAGGCTGCTGCCCGGTGGTGAACGTGGTACGAAGCTACTGCCCTGTATAGTGTGTTGCGGGGCTGCTGCCCGATAGTGTTAGCGGCACGAGGCTATGGCCCGCGAGTAGGTATTTCGAGTAAGCTGTCTGGTAGTGTAAGCGGTGCGAGGCCACGGCCCGAGAGCAGTTATTTTGAGTTTGCTGTAGTAATAGGGTCCGTTTGGTTGAAGCACTTACTTACTACTTTTATCTGCCCGTCCGGCCAGCTATGCACTTTTCACAGCTAATTTTGTCAGTGACGAAGGGTGTTAGTAGTGAAAATTGTGTTCATAATTAAAAATTAAAAGTAATCCTAATTTACTATATTTTTAAGAAAATACAATAAATAGGAAAAAAGAAAGAAATTATTAATAAAGTGAAGAAATTTATACATAGAGTGTTAATTAGATGGGATAGAGAGATAATAATGGGAAATGACCGACCCGATGGGGAAAAATTTATAGCCTGTCCGGCAAGCTATGCCCCTGGTCATAGCTGGTAATGGTCAGTGAGTTTACGAAAGTATTATGACAGCAATTTTTGTAGATAGAGAAAGTGCAGTGGAGAAAACGTGATACAAACTATTATAAATATTAGCGTAATCTGTTGCGCGCGTAGGTAGGAATAAGGGGCGATAATTCCTGGTAGGTCTAGACGGATCAGAGAATTGAAGACACCCTAACAATAAAGAGGAATCTATGTCGCCAACAATCAACTTATTTAGCAAGACAACACCGTGGATTGTCCTACGGTTGCTGAACGACGGAAGTAGGATGGCAGCCGAAGAGTGGGGTCCCAATTTAAACCTCGTTAGGCAAACAGCAGAAATTGTTTCTGAACAGATTCAATACGATCCTGGCTAGGGCGAACAAGAGATATATGTAGGAGTTTCGTTATGAAAGGATCGTTGAACTCTTTAGATACATGTGTAATGAATCCAAGTACACCTTAAGCCTCATTAACGATGGTAAGTATATGAAGACTGAAGCAGAGCTTAGAATCAAAAAGAACGCCTAGATCCTTAACTGTTGCTATACGTTGCAATGGAGTATTGTCCATTGTATAACTGACAAGAGAAGGTGTGGTATGATTGAAGCTCATAAACATAAACTTTGAACAATTAAGATACAATCGAGGAAGTCAGCCTCAACATTAAAGAAATAAAAAGAAAACCAATGCGAAAGAGACGGGAAAAACCTACACGGTCAAGTTTAAAAAGTAATGCACAGAGGCAAACGCTTAACAGAAGTTTGTGTAAATTACGTCAGTTTGCATTTCAGAAAGGGAAGCATCATTTACCAAGGAAGTAAATTCTAGCAAATTGGTCGTAGTTGACCGATTCTTTACAAATCATGTTGAGCAGGGAAGACAACTGATTGGTAGAAATGCTGCAGGTTCGAAGTTATTATTTTTTCAAATAATAAAGGTATAACGGATACTTTTGCAATGCCCCTGTAATTTCGTATATCAGACTTTCCACATTTTTTGTAAAGAGGAATGATATAAGATTCTTTCCAAAGAGATGGAAAGACATAAGACTCCAGGGATAGATTAAAAAGCTTTATCAATGGGTGAACAAGGGTAGAACTACACTCCCTAAGTAGACAACTAGGAATATTGTACGGCCAAGGAGAGTAAGAAGATTTTAAAGATTTTCTAGCTAAAAGGAGAGAGGAATGGGAAATAATAAGAGCAATAACAAAATTGTAAAACTGTCTCGGATTTAGGGAAAATTGCCTTTTGCAACGAGTAAGATAATTCTCATAGCATTGAGAATTCAGAAGAAAGAAGTTCGACTTGGCTATGGAAAACTTAGCCAAGTCAGTACTCAAACGAAACTTTTTAAATTATTTAGATTTTATATTTTTTAGATTTGATAATCTGGGAGTGAGCCACCAGGGTGCCTTGATTTGGTGTTCTCTTTCGCTTTCCACTAATTATTTAACGTTGCCAAGATGGAAGGATGTTAAAATTAATGAAGCCGATTACTTGTATAAGCTGAAATGCTCAACACTTTGATCGATATCCACTAATTTTATCGAGTACTAGCGGGTATAACCCGGCCTTGCCCGTGGCACATATTTTGTTATAAAATCAATGTTCTCAAACAAATTTGAAATGATTTTGAAACTGATCGGACGGTAAACAAATAACTTTCATACAAACGTTTTCCGGCAATTTACCACTGTTGGGAGTGGAATTTCCCAAAACGCTGAAACACGTATTCATTATGTTCCTATGTAGAGCTTTGAAACTAAGTTTGAAGCAAATCGGACACAATTTAAAACTTCGCACAAAAAATCTTTGAGTCGCATTCCACCCGAAAAAATTTGGATTCTGTGAAAAGTGTGAAACACGTCTCAAATGATTTTTCTTATCGATCTTTGGAAACGAATTTGAGCGCGAAACGTCAACCACCAATTCTTTGACCTCCATTTCCACCAAGGAGGAACAGATTTTCCTAAAAGTGTGAAACACCCCTCAAATGAATTTGAGCAAAGATCTTTGAAAATAAGTTTGAGGCCGATCGGATGGTAAACAAAAAAGTTACATACAAACGTTTTTCGCGATTTTTCCACACTTGCGGGTGGAATTTCCCGAAACCCCGTCTTAACGCGCACCTACATCACATAAGGTAACTACAGTGAAAATGTCAGCTTCCTAGTTCTTACGGTTTGGGCTGTGCGCTGATCACCAATCAGTCAGTCAGTCAGTCAGTCAGGACAAACAGTTATATATAGAGACGCCGGCAGCGGAGCGGGTATATTATATACTTATATATGTATGCAGCATTGAGAGCCGCGCTGAGAGAGAGTATGTTATGTGCACTTATGTATTGTAGTGCGCAGTTGGCTAGCGTGGGAACGCTGACGCTGCGTTGTTGCCTACACTCATATATGTGAGGTCATATTACATATGTATGCACTTTAAGTGTTCATATGTAAACACTGCAACAAAGTGTTACAGTGTGACAGTTTTATATATTTTAAATACAGTGCATACTCTATATGTACGCATATCACATCTCCCTCGTTTTGAAAAATAACGTAATATTATGAAGTTATTTTATATATTATATCATTAAATGTGTATATATATTTTAAATTAAAATTTTTTTCTTTTTGCGAATATGTATTTGCATGTAATAATATTTAAAAGGGGTTCCATTTTTTTTTGTTTTTGTATGTTTTTTTTTTTAATATTTGAATTAAAGAACATTGAATAAAGAACATTAATGTTTTATCTAAAATTGTTATATTTATATGGTTATATAGTGTAGAATATATGTATATATAAATTTTTTTTTTGTATATTTTTTTGTGTTTGTATGGCCATACTATAAAAATGACTATGTATTAAACATTTTTAACCTATTCCTATGTACTTTTTGTTTTTTATTATAAGTATCTAATATTACTATATTATCTCTATCCTCTATACCAGTGACCTAATATGGTCCAATATAATTAAAATCTAGCGTATAACCTGTTTCGTTTCTTAGTAAGACCTTATCTCCTATTGATATTTCTATGTCATTTACTTTTGAATCGTATAACTGTTTATTCTTTCTTTTATTTTCTTTGATCATTACTCTTGCTTTTTATATGCTACTTCTAATCTATATTTACTTTCTTTAGCATAGTCTTCTATATTGTATAATGGACTTATATTACTTACTGAATTGAAATAAGATGGCAAATTACTTTGTTTGCTGAAAACTAACTTATATGGACAGTAGTTATGTGCCATAGAGGGGGTCGTGTTGAAACAGTAAACAAAGTATTGGAGCCATACATCCCAATCAGTCTTATCAACTGATATATAAGAACGTATGTACTCGTTGAAAGTTCTATGACTTCTTTCTACTGTTCCAACTGTCTGGTGGTGGTGTGCTGTAGACGTTAAATTGTCTATCTTTAGGTATTTACACAGGTCATTAATAATAGAATTTTTATATTCAGTTCCCAGGTCCGAAATGAACGTTTTCATTGGACCAAACTTCAGTATAAAAGATCCAAATATTGCTTTTGCAACTGTATAAGCGGATTTGTTTGGTACTGGAATAGCTACAAGATATTTCGTTAAATCGCATATCATTGTAATTGCATATTCGTTTCCATTTTCGGATTTTGGTAGTGCACCTATTGTGTCAACTATTACTCTGTCGAACGCATTTAGCGTTTCTGTAATGGTCAGAGGTGTTTTGGTGTGTGTCGTTGTTGTAGACTTTTGGCATTTAGGACATCTACGTATATATTTGGTTATATGACGTGTCATATTTTTCCAGTAGTAGTGTCGTTTTATTTTAGTTAGCGTTCTTGAAATGCCAGTATGACCTCCTTGTATTGGATCGTCATAGTAAATAGTCGTCGTAAATAGTTTCGCTTTTTGATATTTTACATTTTTTATTGTGTTCACCGGCTTGAGTAGCGATACTCGTAATGATTTTAATGTTTTGTTGTCCATATTTTTTAAAGATTCAATTGAAATTAATTCAAATATCTTTTCGCTCGGTGCCAGTTTGAGTTGGCTGATTTCATTTATACCGGCTTCTTTTTCAAGCCTTTGGAAAAACTGACCTAAGTCAAATGTTCCATTGGTGTACAGATCGCTAACATCAATTCTTGCTATAATTTGTTTTCCATGTTTAAAGAAACATATACTATTTAATATAAGCAAGGCCACTACTTTTCGTACTTCGTCATTACAAATGACTTCATATACGGTTGGGCTTAGAAGCGTTGTCAAAAGTTTGCATAGGTAAATCTACTTGATATTTTCCTGCGCAGGAGTTTTTCTGTTTACTTTGGTGCCTGGTAGGACTTTCTGTACTTTTATTTGTATGTCTTTTAATTCTTTTATTGTAATGCGTGATAATGCATCAACAACGAAATTGTCTTTATCCTTAAGATATTCTACAGTAAAGTCATACTCTTCTAAGTCTAATCTCATTCTTGTTAATTTTGAAAACAAATATGTCAATGATCTAAGATCTGTTTTGATTTTGAAGTGTTGACCATATATATATGGTCGAAAATAGTGTATTGCTACCAACTCTTGTTCGGTTGTATTTTTATTGCTTTCTCCTTTTGTAAATGAACGAGAAGCATATGCTACGGGCAATTGTTTATCTCCATATGTTTGGGTTAAAACTGCTCCGCAGGCTAATTTACTGGCATCGGTTATGATGCAAAATTCTTTGCTAAAATCTGGGTATTTTAGTAAAGTAGGTTTTATTAGAGCTTGTTTTAAGTAATCGAATGCATTTTGGCATTCAATTGTCCATTCTAAAGGGACATTCTTTTTACAATGTGCCGTGAATAGTCGGCGAAGTTTTTAATGAATCGTCTGTAGTAATTGCAGAATGCAACGAATCTTCTAGCGCTATCAGCGTCCGTAGGGGCTGGGTATTTTTCAATGACATCATATTTTTTGTCATCTGGTAAAATACCTTGATCAGTACAATTGTGACCTAAAAAAGTCACTTCATGCATGAATAATGTGCATTTTTCTGGATGTAGTTTAAGGTCGTGTTTCCTACACGGGTCAAAAACGTTTGATCAATTTTTGATCATGTGATGACTATTAAGTCATCCATATACAAGAATGATTGTGAACGGTCTAATCCAGAAAATTCTATTGTCATCATCCTTTGAAAAGAATTTGGCGCTATTTTTAATCCATATGGTAATCGTGTGAAACGATAAGAGCTATTGCTCGTTGAAAAAGACGTAATATTTCTAGATTTCTCTTTTAGTTCTATTTGGTGAATGCCGGACATTAAGTCCAAGCATGAAAAATATTAAGCTCTTCCTAATTGATCAAGAATATCATCTATTCTTGGTAACGGAAATTTGTCTGATTAGTTTTTTATTTATTTGACGATAGTCTATAACTAATCGCCATCTCTTGGTATCGGATCCTGGTAATCCCTTTTTGGGAACGAGGAGTATTGGTCTGTTATATTCCGATACAGAGGGTTCTACAATTTTATTCAAGGTGAGTTTTTTGACTTGTTCATTTACTTCTTCTTTATGAGTATGAGGAATTCTGTAATTTTTTATGTACACTTGCTCAGTATCTTTAAGTCTCAATTCTTGTTTATAAAAATTGTTAGTTTTTATTGATTCGGTTTCAAGTCCGAATATGTCAGTATACTTGGCACAGAGATCTTTTAGTTGTTTTTTAGATAATTGGGGAAAGTTCTTTTGTAATGTTTTCATCACCATTTCCTGGCGATCTTTGCTAATTTCTTGGACTGTTTCATTTTTCGTTCTGATTTACAATTTTTATTGGATTTTGTTGTATTTAAAATTCGGACAAATGTTTGCTGATTATATATAAATAGTACTTCCATGGAATATTCATTTTTCAATTTCTTGATTCGGAATGAAAATATTGTTTTCTGGCGAAACAATATTGATTTGACGGACCACTTCAGAACGAGCTGGAAGTATTGTGGCATTATCATCACTAGTGTGAATTATTGGTAGTTTTATTGGATAATTTAAATTATTTGGCCGAAGTATTAGAGAATCACATGTTTGTTGAAATCTAATTGGCAATTATATTTTTTAATGAAATCTATACCAATAATGCCATCGCTAGGTATTGGAAAATCTTGTCCGACTATATGAAATTCGTATGGAATGACATATTTTCCTGTAGATAATTCTACGAATACTAAACCTTTAGAAACTACTGAACCTTCACCAAGTCCAGATATTTGGGTTGATATGTTTGAATTGATATTTTCAAATATATCAACATTTTCTTTTAATAGAGATATGTCTGCACCCGTATCTAGCAATAGCGTAAATGCTTGCCTGTTTTTTCATTATTTATTTTAATAAAAATACTGAGGTTCAGATTTACTGTGTGTACCTTTGTATTTCTTTGTGAATATCTTAAGGGGCTTGCTGGTTTTCCGTATTGGTTTGTGTAACTCGAACGTTATTGTTGTGGCCTCGATACGAGCTGCCACGGCCTCTAGAGTTTCCTCTATTTTGGCCTTTTGCCCTATTATAGTTTCTGTTATAACTTTGGTTATTATTTCTGGAACCGTTGATCTGATAATTACCTCTGCCACGATAATTACCTCGGTTTCCTCTATTATTTCCATATTGTCTTTGACGGAAGTACAATGTATTGATTAGCTGTTTTGCTCTTTAGCTGCAAATTAAGGAGTTTTGCAGATATGACGTCTACAGATTCTCCTTTTACAGCTTTGGTTAGTTGATTTATAAGGGCAAAAATAGTCTGCTCATTACTTATCAAATTTCTAGCGTGACCCTTCAGTTTAGTCTTTATTATGCTTACTGCAGCTCGTGAGTGCCTTTTAAGGAATCTATTAGATTCAATGCATCCAAGAAACTTTGTAGGTTTTCGGCCTTTCCATCGAACTCTGGTAAGAGTGACGAGGCTAATTTTAAAAACTCTGCAACTGTCTGAGCCATGTTAACTAATGTTATGTCTTCTATTTGGTGGTTTGTCAAGAGTGACTTATCAAACGTTACCGGCGTGTTTAATGCCGATGGTAAATAAAGCTGGAGATTGTACTTTTCGTTTGAGCTTACCAGATTATCCCTTAGACGTTGTAAAATGTCTGAAGTTTGGACTCTGTGTTAGCTTGTGTGCTGCCACTCCTCAATTAAACTCCTGATTTCATTGTATTCATATACAAAAATCTCAGTGTGTTTAATTATGATTGGTTGCAAAACTGGTGCGCTCTTATTTAGGCACTTATTTGTCGAAATTCGATCTATGTAGCTTTATTTTTTCTACTATTTGGGGCCCAGTCCATGTGAACTTCCTCTACTTAAATATTTGTATTTAGGCAGCGGCTTAGGCCTGGCTCGACTCATGTAACGCTTCCTCAGTGATTTTTTATGCAGAAGATAAATCTTCTGAAGAATGTTTGCTGAGGATATTACAATGAGTATTAATAGCAGTATGTTTGTTAACTGCACATGTGGAGTGGTGTCTACAACTTCAACCAAGTCAACATCATCTGCATTTGATTGTTTTCCCCCCATATTCCTATATAATGACTCTTGCTTTTTGTTTTGAATACTACCTATGCAGACGTACTAAGACAATTGTTGTCTGCCCAAGAGTCGGGTGCTCGTCAATAATTGTTTTTATTTTGACATAGGGTAATGTCGACAAGATTATTCCACACTCTATTTTAGAACATGAATAGAGTGGACTTGTTACTAAGGCGTATTTTTCTATATAATCGGATTCGAACTCATATAATGATATGAATTCTCTATGCCTTTGCAAAATTTGTATGGCTCGCATACGAAATTCTGTATAGTCGTTGTATACCTTGCTAATCCTGTCCTCAATCATGACTAATTCATGAACATAATTGTTGAAACACCTAATGAGGCAAACGGAGC
Source organism: Drosophila borealis (assembly GCA_035045885.1). NCBI lineage: Eukaryota > Metazoa > Arthropoda > Insecta > Diptera > Drosophilidae > Drosophila > Drosophila borealis. The sequence continues at coordinate 142,995 of JAWNOR010000358.1, read as the reverse complement.
ACTTATTTCTGTCGTAGTTTCATTTATTTATTTTTGGATTAAAAAAATTTTTCCTTTTCAATTCTTGGAGTGGCCATACAAATACCAAATATATGTATTAAATTTTTTTTTAATCCTTTTTTTTTTTAATTTATATATAAGTTTATTGGGGGTCTTATGGATCTTAGCCATATATATATGGCTTATTTTGGGATTCAAATTCGGTTTTACTTATTTTATTATTCTCGTACATGGGATAATTAATGTTTTTACAGTATCCTACCTATCGGTTCGCATAGCTTTACGGGCTATGCTTCTAATCGGGCAGAAATGATTCTGCTCAATTTTACAAATTGTATATATTTATAATTTAAAATAATATTTGTATATTCGCAGCATCTGCTGTTCGTCGCTGTTTTACAGTATCCTATCTATCGGTTCGAATGGCTGTACGGCCCAAACGTCTTGCCGGTCGACTCAATTGTCGTCGGGCATTACAACTTTTAAGTTTTACTTTATTATTATTTAATATATTACGTTGGGCGCTCTTGACAACGCTGCCGGTCCTGTTGTTATTAGGGGCTCTTTATTCCCACGTAGGCATAAGGGGCGGTTTGCCTCTCATGCAACTCGTCTTAGTAGCTTTGTATTCCCTCGTAGGCATAAGCGGCGGCTTGCCTGTCATGCAACTCGTCTTAGTAGCTTTGTATCCCTTCGTTGGCATAAGCGGTGGTTTGCCTCTTATGCGTTGGTTGACTCTGCTTCTTGAACACGGCAGGTGCCCTCGCAATGGGGACTGTAGAGGGGACCCTCACAATCTGGTGGGCATCTGCGAGGGCGTGCTGGTATCTGTCTTGGCGGTGGACGATGATTCTTGTTAGTTTTGTAATTTTTATTTCTGAGGGACAGGGCTCGCTCTTTGATTTTAATAACGACTCGAAATGTTCGAGTTCGTCATTCAGTTTCACTGCAGTGTCCCCTGGAAGGGGATGTTTGCATTTATATAGGAATCTTACGATTTCAGACTTTCTCCGTCTGATTCGCTCCTTAATGCCACTGCGTCTGGGCTTATTGTTTGCCCTAAAGTTCATGCCCTGTACTCACTCAGTAAATAGTTTTAATTTTTCCAGCTCCAGTCCAGCTCGTCTGCTCCAAGCAGGTTGTAGATAATTTTTATATAGTTGTTGACTTTTTCATTTATTTCCATCGACGTAAGTTGCTGCTGTTGTCGTTGACGTTCTTGTTGTTCATTAAAGATGAAATGTAATAGTTGTTGTGTATTTTTTCCTCCCTTCTACTGCCTCCAGGCAGGGATTCGTGAACATGTCACGGTCGCCATGTAGTAATGAGTTCTAATTTTTTTGTTGCTTTATACATTGGAGCTTCTGCTCCAATTGTTAACTTTATTAATTGACTCTTCGCGTTTGAATCATTGGTACAATCTTTTCTTAGGTGCTACTTAGCGGAGCGGGTATATTATATACTTATATATGTATGCAGCATTGAGAGCCGCGCTGAGAGAGAGTCTGTTATGTGCACTTATGTATTGTAGTGAGCGGCTGCTCACTAGCCGGCTGGCTAGCGTGGGAACGCTGCCGCTGCGTTGTTGCCTACACACATATATGTGTGGTCATATTACATATGTATGCACTTGAAGTGTGCATATGTAAACACTGCAACAAAGTGTTACAGTGTGACATTTTTAATATATTTTAAATACAGTGCATACTCTATATGTGCACATATCACACTAAACTCCCTCTTAGATATATGTATTCCCATGTCAATTCCTATGACTACTTCTTCAAAGCCACCCTGGCTCACTTCCAGATTATCAAACCTAAATAACATAAAGTCTAAATATTTTAAAAAGTTCAATAAGTCTGGTTCGACTACTGACTTGGCTAAATATTCCAAAGCCAAGTCGAACTTCTTTCTTCTGAATTCTCGATGCTATGAGAATTATCTAACTCGTTGCAATAGGCAATTTGCCCAAAAGCTGACAGTTTTACAATTTTGTAAACTTCAAGTTTGCCATCTTCTCTTTCTCTGGGGATGGATAAAGCTAGCTATGACTCTGATTCTGCTAACCTCTTTGCTAATTTTATCCAATCAACCTACTCTTCAGTCTGTCCTAAAAATAATTCTTACCCTTATACTATTGCTTCCTATAGTTCTATACCTGCTCCTATTTTTTCCCATTCCGCTCTCCTTTCAGCTAAAAATACTTTAAAATCTTCTTAGTCTTCTCGGCCTGAGAATATTCATAGTTGTCTACTCAAGGTGTGTAGTTCTTCCCTTTTTTTTCCATTGCTTAAGCTTTTTAATCTATCCCTGGAGTCTTCTGTCTTTCCATCTCTTTGGAAAGAATCTTATATCATTCCTCTTCACAAGAAAGGTAGAAGGTCTGATATACAAAATTAAAGGGGGCTTGCAAAACTGTCCGCTATCCAGGCTGCTTCTTCTTAATCTTCCGTCGTTAACCAACCGTGGGACAATTCTCGGTGTTGTCTTCCTACATAAGTTGATTGTTGGCGATATAGATTCTTATTTTCTATTAGGGCGTCTTTAATGCTCTGTTTCGTCTAGACCTACCAGGAATTATTGTACCTTGTTCTTACCTTGGTGCACAACACACTACGCTATGCACACTCCTTTTCGTGTGTTATGTAAAAATTACAATAGTTTGCATCACGTTTTTTCTACCGTACTATCTCTACGCCCAATATAATCGTTCCTTTCATGATACTTTCGGGAACTCATTTACCATTCCCAGCTATGAGCAGGGGCATAGCTTGCCGGACAGTCTATAAATTTTTCCCCACCAGGTCGGTGATTTCTCATTGCTATCTCTTCATCTTATCTACCTAACACTCTATATATCTAGTGTGTAAATTATTAAATTGAATTGTGTGTTCTAACTAGGCTTTTAGCATTTAATTCTTATAATGTATGTATAATGTTTTAAATAATTAGCCTCGTCACTCTTACCTGAGTTCGATGGAAAGGCCGAAAACCTACAAAGTTCCTTGGATGCATTGAGTCTAATAGATTCCTTAAAAGGCAGTCATGAATTAACTGCTGTAAGCATTATAAAGACAAAGCTTAAAGGCCACGCTAGAAATTTGATAAGTAATGAGCAGACAATTCTTGCCATTATTAATCAATTATCCAAAGCTGTAAAAGGAGAATCTGTAGAAGTTATATCTGCAAAACCCCTTCTGCAGCAAAAGAGCAAAACAGTAAATCAGTACACCCAAGAGGTGGAAAAATTGACCCAGTTTCTTGAATGAGCTAATATCAGTGATGGTTTAAGCCCGGAACTAGCTAACAAACTCAGCTTGACATTAGCTGTGAAGGCAATGACGCAAAATTGCGCAATTGATAAAGTTCAATTTATTATGCAGGCAGGCACATTCAACAACATGAATGAAGCCATTTCTAAATTTGTCAACAGCTGCACCAATGCAAGTAGCCGACCAGAGTACAGTTCTGTACTGGAGGCAACAACAGCAACCGCGGTAGTTACAGAGGCAATCACAGAGGCAGTTACAGAGGCAGAGGTAGTAATGGCCATCACGGTGGTAACAAACCAGCTCGGTAGGCAAAACTACAACAATAATAAAAACAATAAGGTTCGAGTCACACAAAGTAACTCGGAAAACCAGGAAACACCCTTAGGATAATGAAATTAAAAGGAACTAAAATTCATATTCTCAATCTAACCAAAAAATTATTTATAGCCGTTGTTGCGCTATTGAGCTTTTTCAATAATTTACCTTATTTTACTTCTTTTGTTCAAATTTGCTTATATATTTTTAATAAGTTATGATCAGCAGGCAGACCCGAATTGGTCTGTGCTTATTATTTAAGAACAATAGTTTTACAATGGCAAGCGAACCCGAATTAGTTCGTGCCTATTATAGCGAAGGGATAATTGCGACAAATTAATATGTTTCTATAATGCAAGTGGCCGATGCGCACCAAATGCACGAAGCGAAAGAACTTAACCTTCGCAAAAGGTAATGTTAGGGCAATAAATGATCGTTACAGCAAAGAGCGCCAGCTTAATGTAAATAATCTTAAGAGCGAAATTTAAGCAGTTGCTTCGCAGAGCAAGTATTACAAGATAAGAAGACGATGCTGCTCTTATCAGCTGTTTTGGCTGCGTAGCCAGACATTCTCCCCCCGTTGAAAGGCATGGGCTTTCAACTGAGTCCTTAATGGGCAGTAGGCACAGCTTGTTTGCAGCTCTCCTTATCTCTCCTGTTGCGGTGCGCAAGATGGCTACGCCAGCGACTCCATCATTTCCCACGATTAGCACCGTGAACCTCCCCAGTGGCCACCTTAGAGCCGGCAGATTTTCATCCTTTACGAGGACTATGTCGTTGACACAAGCCTGGTTTCGGAGTACGCCATTTGGAGCGCTGCTGAAGAAGCGTTATATATTCTTCACGCCAGCGGGACCAAAACAGTTGGAGGTGTGTTACGCGTTGCCAGCCATCCAGTCGATTGAATTGAAGGTGCATCAAATCAGGCTCATCAAACGATGAGCTGGGTCCACCAATCACGAAATGAGCTGGAGTGAGCACATCTAGGTCTGCTGGATCTTCTGAAAGAGGAAACAATGGCCTGGAGTTAATTATCGATGCTATGTGGCAGACTAGGGTGGGAAGTTCTTCGAAGTTGAGAACACAAGAGCCAACAGCACAATAAAAATGATGCTTCGCTGCCTTCAGTGCTGCTTCCCAAAGGCCGCCAAAATGCGGCGAACGAGGGGGAATAAACTTCCAATCAATGGAGTCATCCATGCAAAACTTGTGCACTGATTCAATATGATCGCGACTGATGAAAAGACGCTTGAGATCCAGAAGCTCGTTCTTAGCGTCGACAAAGTTGGTAGCGTTATCCGGCCATATCTGAGATGGCCTACCTCGAGTCGATATAAGCCTCTTGAGCGCATTCAAGAATGAAGCCGTCGACAGATCCTTGACCAGCTCCAGGTGAACTGCTTTAGTCGCGAAGCAGACGAAGACAGCCATGTATCATTTGACTGGAGTATTATTACGTACGTCTGGCTTATAGAAAAATGGTCCACAACAGTCAACACCAGAGACTGCAAAGGCTCGACAAGCAGTCAAACCGTCTTTGGGAAGATCAGCCATTATATGCTCTACTAACCGTTGCTTGGCACGAAAGCATCTCACACATTTGCCAACTACCTTGGATACGGTCTGCCTTCCACCAATCGGCCAATACTGCAACCGAATATGAGCCAGAAGTGCCCGTGGACCAGCGTGTAAGTCCTGATTGTGAAACCTTGTAATGAGTGAATCTGTGATGGGATGGTGCCGCGGAGGAATTATTGAATGGCGAGCTTCGAAATCCAGCGAAGAGTTTTTCAGGCGCCCATCAACTCTAAGAATGTCGAAAAAGGGTTAAGTGATGCAATACAACTGGATGGCTTAACAGCTCTTTTCGATCGAAGTGATTTAATCTCTTCCCACAGGTGAGTAGGAGTTGGGTCCCATGTTATATATCACACACTGTTAGTCCAGGATGCCTGCTTCTGTGTATGAATTTATAGATATATGCGAATATACGCCGCATTGTATCAAATGAGTTAGCGTATTTACAAGTGGCAGATATATCAACAAAGGGAGATGACGCAACAAGGACTTTTCTTCTTAGCTCGAGATCTGGTCTTTCTGGCAAGCAAGAAGCTGGCCAGTCCAATTTGATTCCATATAGAAATTCTGAGCCGTCGAAAACGACTCGCAACTTTGTCGTTGAACCGTCTTTTTTAAGACACTGTGATGAGGAAGAAAATATTAACAGTCCTTCGGACTCTGGAGCGACAGGCGACATATGACCCAAATCCAAGTATTCCTTAAGAAAGGCTCTTCACAATCAGTTTCTTCCTTTGATGTGGTAAGTGTTTCCAAGCAGGATTCATCAGCACGTTCTTCAGAACTTGACTCAAGTTTGCCAGCAGTATACTTCGCAATCAATGTAGAACCACCAGAAGCTTTATCTGGCCGACGCTGAGAAGCTCACAAAACAAACTAGCTCCAAGCAGCAAGTCCACGCGCTGTGGTTTAAAGAAAGACGGATCTGCAAGTTTTATGTCAGCAGGAATGTTCCAATTCGTAGTGCTGATTGTAAAATTCGGTTGACTATCAGTTATGGTAGGTGCTTCCAGCGCTGTGAGGCATGTTAAGTACTCAGATACTCGAGACTGTATCGTTATAGTGACCGTATTTCCTTCTGTGGCAAAACGAGAATCTCCTAGACCAGAGACAATGGCTGAGGACTTGTGCTTCTTTAACTGAAGCTGTTGAGCAAGGCAAGGTGAAGCTGAGAGCCGGAATCCAAAAGGGCGCGACAAGGTATCAAAGTGCCGGAGCGATTTTTAACGAACACCATAGCAGTAGCCAAGAGGACAACATCACTACTGAAATACTGGGCAACAAGATAGGTGGAGGTAGATGGCGACGACTTAGCGAAAGAGGCGTGGGCAATTGAAGAAGAATCAGCAGGCGCAATCAGCTGACCAGACGGAAAACCAGAATTATTTAAATGCAGCAGGGTATAATGCTTCGCCCCACAGGTCCGACAGCATCCAGAGCATGATCGCAATTGATGGCCTTTCTTTAGGCAATTTATGCACATCGCAAGTCCTTTTGCCTCCCTAAACCGTAATGCAGCGGACAAGTTTCCAAATCGGGAACAATTATATATGCCATGACCAGGGCAATCACAAAAAACGCAGACAGGGGCTTCGTGGTTAGTGGCGATAAATGACGATGATGGCTAGGGGCATAGCTTGCCATAGCAAAATTTACGGTTTCCATTGTTCGGCATCTCTGCTCCAGAAACGTAGCCAAATGCTCCCACGATGGTATTAACTTGATGAACGGCGAATCCTCTAGCCTTTCTTGCAACTTGGCTTGTGATGATGGGACCAGCTTTTGTAGGATAATCTGCACAATCATGCATCCAGCGATCTGTTCGGTGTTGCCCATGCTCTTTAATGCGCGAATGTGTGCGTTGAATTGGTCGGACAACTCCCTTAGCGCCACGGCCGATCCACCTGCCACCCTCTTGAGCCCCAATGTCTCTAGTATGTGTGCCTGAAAAACCAAACGTCTATTATTAAACCTTTTCTCCAATAAATTAACTGCTATGGCATAATTATCGTTTGTTATTTCCAATGATCGAATTGCGTCCAGTGCTGAATCCTTCAGGCGCGATCAAAGATGCTGCAGCTTTTCGATATCTGCTAAATCCGGATGATTTTCTATCACGGTTGTGAACATAGAATAAAAGTCGGCCCATTCTGTGTAACCACCACTGAACGTAGGCAACTTTAATGCGGGTAATGCCGGCGGTGCTTTCGGTCTGACTGTCTGCGCGGGCAGCACAGATTAGTCGCAACACGTTGAGCAAGGCAATATTGAGACACGTTTCGCGATTTCACTCCGGACCGAAATTTCCATAGAAATTGCTAACTCGTCGAAGTCCTCACGCAATTGGCTACCAATTGCATCCAAGTCTAGCTCTTCGAGGCTAGTGTGAGTAATATCAAATGAGGCCTTAAGCCGCTCGATTTGCTTCAGCCTAACACTGAGACCGCACTCATCAATTGCACTAAGTGTCGAATTAGTTAGAGCATTTTGAAGTGTTTGCATACTGTCATAAATTGAAATGACTTTGCGCTTCAGAAAAGTCACCGCGATAGTAGAGGGCACTGCACTAGAGGCGTTATTTTCTGTTGCCATTAGAAGCGTTGATAGAAAGTATGCGAAACTGAGTACCTACCTGTAAGAACTTCGGCGAACGCAAGTGTCAAGCTATGTAACGAAGCAACGGCAACAGCTTGTACATAAGTTACGATAAGCAGGCAGACCCGAATTGGTCTGTGCTTATTATTTAAGAACAATAGTTTTACAATGGCAAGCGAACCCGAATTGGTTCGTGCCGATTTTAGCGAAGAGATAATTGCCACACACATATTAATATGTTTTGATAATGCAAGATATTACAAGATATGAAGACGATGCTGCTCTTATCAGTGGCGAGATCACTCCAGCTGTTTTGGCTGCGTAATCAGACACCCGTTAAAAACGAAAATACAGGCAACAAGCTCACTCTTTTAATCGATACAGGTGCAGATATTTCCATTTTAAAATGAAGTTCTGATACTTATAACGACATAGACCAATACTGCATTACGCAAATAACAGGAATTGGCGAAGGTACAATATCTTCTATTGCACTTGCCTAAGTCGAAATTAGGTCAGACAACTACATTATACCTCAAAATTTTCATATCGTGGACGATAAATTTCGAATACCATGTGATGGAATTATTGGCATGGTTTTCCTCACGAAATACAAATGTCTGTTAGATTTACAAGCACCTCAGAATTGGTTAATAGTCAGACCCACACATATTAAAACGCATATCCATATACCTATCACGCATACATGCGGAACCAATTCCACTGTACTACCAGCTAATGAAATAGACTTCGAAAATATTTCCTATGAGCCACTCAGTAAATACAATATTCTACACCCACCTAATGTAGAAAAACGAAATCCAGTATTAGCGGAAATTAAATAAAAATGTTCCCCAACAATTTGATAAACTATTAAATAAACTTTCCACTGAATATAGTGATATTTTCGAACTAGAATCAGAAACAATCTCTACAAATAACTGTTTTTAACAAACGTTGAGATTAAAAGACAATGAGCCTTTACACTTAAAAAAAATTATAGAATTCCACATACTTATAAAGAAGTTAAATCTCAGGTATATTAATTAATACGCGAAAAAATCGTTGATATCTTGCTGATACCTAAGAAGCCTTTACCAGGTTCGACTGGCAAAAGATGGCGACTAGTACTAGATTATCGTCAGATTAATAAAAAAATACTAGCGGATAAGTTCGCACTTCCAAGAATAGAAGATATTCTTGATAAACTAGGACAAGCAAAATATTTTTCATGTCCCGATCCAATGTCTGGATTCCACCAGATTGAACTTCATAATGATTCTCGATATATAACGTCTTTTTAAACGAGCAATGAACCTTTCGATTCACGCGATTACCATACGGATTCAAAATAGCGCCAAACTCCAAATTCCAAAGAATAATGACAATTGCATTTTTAGTTATAGGTTGTTCCGAAAAATACATGATTAAAAACGTGAAAGAGAGAAATGCTCATTTTATGCACGAAGTAACTTTTCAAGACTAAAACTACAAACCATAGGCCTAGGACATCAGCAGCGTCGAATCAACAAGCGCGAGGGGCACAGCGCCACTTGCGTCATCGAGGGACCATCAGCGTGCCACATCCCGCGACGTCCAGCTGATGCAGCGGACGAACGGCAGATGCAGCATATATTTATATACATATATTTTATAAACGTAAACTTTTTCTAAAATTGAGCGAAACCATATCTGCCCAATTAGAAGCATAGCCTGTACAGCTATGCGAAACAAAAGGTAGAAATTTGTAAAAAAAAAAAAAAACAAAACAAGTTTCTATTATGAAGAAATAAGATTAAACCAGACATTTTTTTATCTATAATAGAATAGATAATAGAATAAGAAAGACAGTTTTTCTTGAAAATACACTAAGTATACCCTTAATGGGTTTAATGGATAAAAAGGCCGTGGACTCCACTGCCAATGTCATAAATAAAAATCAGGGCTTATGCCTAATAAGCACACTTACTAATAATTGTAATACTAATGTTAAGTAGCTTATTTTACAAAATATATACACTTATTAATAAATGCCTTAAAAAGAGGTACTTGCTAATAATGCTAATGACTTTGATAAAATTTAAAAAATAAATTAAAATTAAAAAAAAGATAAAGTTAAAAGAGAGCCAAAGGGCGAAAAAAGGGGCGTGAGCTGCTGCTGCCGATCAGCAACTTCACTTTGGAACCGGCAAGCGTGAGTATCGGACGTGCATACGTAACGAAAGACAGAGTTTAGGGACCGCGAGTGAGCTGTAAGGTTAGGTGGGAACAGCCTAGAATTGACGGTGCAGCAAGGCTAGGAAAGTTAATAAAAATAAATAAAAACGGAAGTGAACGTACATAAAATAAAACGGTGTTTGCGTTGTCTGTGTAGAAATTGTGAACTTGTAGACTTTCGTCTTGCAGCGGAGCGATCCCAGCAGCACCCATCACTCAGGCCGACTCTAACCTAACCGCAGCGGAGCGATCCCGGCGGCTTCCCTTTTTCTTTAATAGAATTAGCAACCACTCTGCGGCGGAGTCATCCCGACGGCTCCATAACTTCGCGTCTCGGCAAACTACAAATTTCTTGTAGAGTGGACTTGGGTAAGACTAAGTTATCACCCCGGCCAAGAAGCTACTTTACAAGTGGCGCCCGTGCAGGGACGCTAGGCGTGAAGGGGCGTGGCACTAACGTGGCCTAAAAACCCATAAAAGTGCCTCCAGGGTTAGTTAAAACCAAAACGGCAAAAATAACTGAGAAGTTAGCTGCCTGCGGAATAGGAAAAGGGAGCATAGAAAGTGCCACAGGGGTTTCAGCAACAAATGCACACGTGCAGGCAGACAAGTGGGGACAACTAGAAAAGACAAAGCAAAGACTGGAAAACTAACGGACAGCCATGAAACTTCTCGCTGAGCGAGCGAGTTTGCGGCGAGCGTGCTAGCGTGTGTGTACACAAACAGGCACACGCTCACACGCATAAGCCGAGAGTCGGCAGAGCGCGCGTCAACGGGACAGCTGCGAAGGCCCACCGTGGGGCGAATCGCTCGGTACGCGTCGTAATTTGAAGTAAAGTTGAAAGTAAGCGCGACGGGGGAAAAAAGGGTGAACAATAAAGTGGATTCGGCCCAATATGAACATTGGAGCTGTAGTGGCGAATAATTTTTTTGTGAACAAACTAAGCTGTGGTAAAAAAAAATAAAAATATATATATAAAATAAATATGGTGAACATTGCAGACAAAGCGAGCAGCAAGAGTGAACATTTTTCTTGTATTTTTTTATGTGCTCACCGGTGCAAAACATAATGACAATTAACGAAAACTAATAATAATAAATCAACAACCGAGTGAAAGTGATCCCAGTGGAGTGACATAGAACCACGATAAAAGAGTGGACGCGTGTAGCAGAAGGGTACCGTAGGCTCGGCCTACGCAGCGTCACTTGTTAGGGTGGTCAACTAAAAGTGCGACTGTTTTTCTTTTGTGCGGATAAAATAAAGTCGAATAAAATTCATTAAAATAAAATAATTAAAAATCAAAAAAATTATTAAAATAAAATTAATTAACATAAAATTAATTAAAATAAAATTAATAAAAATAAAATTAATTAAAATAAAATTAATTAAAACAAAATTAATTAAAATAAAATTAATTAAAAATTGAAAATAATAAAAATGAAATTAATAAAAATGAAATTAATAAAAATTAAAAGTAATTAAAATAAAAATAATTAAAATAAAATCAATTAAAATAAAATTAATTAAAATAAAATTAATTAAAATAAAATTAATTAAAATAAAATTAATTAAAACAAAATTAATTTAAAACAAAATAAATGAAAATAAAACATAAAAATAAAGTAAATTGAAATAAAAAAAATTGAAATAAAATAAACGTGATTTAAATAAACGGAAATAAAACAAATACAATAAAAATAATTTCGAAAAAAAAGAAACCAGAAGGAAGTTATTATAACGAAGCGGTCGAGGAAGACTGGGGGTTCGCATTCCGGCAAAATATGGGCTCGGCTAGCCAAGTTGGAGGCCAAATACACGAGGACCCCGGAGCACAAGGCCCAGCTCGAGCCTGACCCAATCGAATGGGATAGACGTTCGAAGTCAGAGTCAGATTCTGGCCAACGTTCGAACACCCCCGGCTTGCTCGAGGTCCCGGCGATCCCGAACTGCAAGGCCCGTGATGCGAGCGACGCGCCTACCCATGGAGTATAGGGGGCACTGCATCGTTCCAGAACAGGTCAGGAAGTGGGGCATACGCCTGGATGGGCAGGCTGATCCACTGTCCTTCGTAGAGGCCATCGAAGACCGGGCCCTGTCTTATGAAATTGACACCGATAGGTTGCCCCGGGCAATGAACGAGGTCATGATCGGCGAAGACGCTCGCTGGTTCATGACAAGTGGGCTAAGAGAGGTGTCATGGAACGAGTTTAAGGGGGGATTTTTGGATTTCTTTTTGCCTCCGCGATATTTTGAATTATTGGAAGATGAAATCCGGGCTCGCCGGACAACGCAGCCCCAGAGTATAAGTTGTATGTGCGGAGACAAGTTTTCGCGTCGCTGTCGAAGCTCATACAATTAGCGATCGAGTACATAGAATAAATCGTTGTCTGTGTAGAAATTGTGCATTTGTATGCTTTCGTCTTGCAGCGGAGCGATTCCAGCAGCACCCATCACGCAGGCCGACTCTAACCTAACCGCAGCGGTGCGATCCCGGCGGCTTCCCTTTTTCCTTAATAGAATTAGCAACCACTCTGCGGCGGAGTCATCCCGACGGCTCCATACCCCCCTTTTTAACTTCACGTCTCGGCAAACTAAAAATTTCTTGTAGAGTGGACCTGGGTAAGACTGAGTTATCGCCCGGCCAAGAAGCTACTTTACGAATCATATAAATGTATTTCTCAGAATAGAATTGTTCATGTCAATAACTATGCAAAAATATTAATGTTGTTTTAATCGGTCACGTACGTTAATTCACGACCAAAGAGATAAGTTAAATAATATGTTTCAAACTTTTTGATAACCATAAATGGGAAATATAAATTGGATATATCTATACCGACAATCCTAAATATCTCTTTGATAATTAAAACTGGTGAAGAACCGGAATCGATAGAATCAGCAAGCAAATCTGACACCGAAATAAAAGAAAAGATCTACACGATCTAACAATATCTGCGGTATAACCCGAATTGATAGAAGAAGAAAGTTCTGATTCTGATATAAACCTCAGTATTGTAGAACAAAAGGCCGTTACAATGGCAGATACCGCAGCCGCCATAAGGTCATGCACAAGAGAAGTATCGAGTGCGGTACCGGAATTCGATGGACAGAAAATCCATCTACAAGGATTCATTATGGCAATCAATGAAGATATTGCAATAAAAGAAATAAAATCAAAAATAAAAGGAACAACACTGTGTTTATATACCACCGACCTTGACCGCTGCTCATATATATATATATACATGTGTTTATATACTTATAAATTTCTTTTGTAATATTTATCAACAGCGATCATAATCGTCGTATATATTGGGTCCAACGTCTGCTTCTAAGGATATCGCGTGAGTAAGAGTTTAAAACAACGCTTATTAGTATATATATTTATATACCCATATGAACATTTAAATGCAGCTTAATTTAGCAAGACGGTAAATTAATTACTATCCGTCAAGTCTCAAAATAATGTTGGTTTATTTGTCCTTCCACTTAATTTTTTTATGTGCTTTAAACTAGTTATTGTACATTCATTATATTAACATTGAATTTAAATTTTGTTTGGAAACTGTATTTTTCTTGTAAATCGAGTTATACCTATCTCTTTATTAATTGGCATCATGCTTAAAAAAATGAACAATGCGTGAATAAATGAATTATATTAGCTTATTTGATATGATATCCTAATTCCTTATTTATTTTTATTTTTTGTTACTTGTCAGGGTAGGGAGGGTAGAGAGGAAGAGAGACGATCAACACATTAGTTCTCTCACTTAAGCGAAATTGAATAGTTTGAATTTGGATGTTCGGTCGGAACACATTAATGGTACACATTCAAGAAGCTTGTTTATTTTTTTTTGAATGGATTTACTTAAATCAATAATTTTTGGATCGCACTTAAACTATGTGTTTATGGTAAATGCAGAAGGAAAAGGAAAAAACCCCGACCAGTCCAACAAGCTATTGTCCGAGCATTAGCAAGAAGTGCGAACCTCCAATCCCTATGCACCCGGTTAGGTAACAGCCACGGCCGTTCGTTCGATTTTGGTTGATGGCCAAATGAAAGGCTAAAAATGAACCCGAATCTCTCTTCCATTACATATATGGCACCCAACACGTGGAATTCTAGCAATAACGTAAATCTTTTACTTTTTGCGTAAGCACGACTAACACCTAGTACACAACAGTCCCCAATCGGAACTCGAAGTTATACCATATCACTTACTACATATTACTTTTGAATTACCCTGTTAGCCCCCTTTCTCGGGAAAATACGTAATGTTCAGCCAATAGTTAGTTGTAGGAATATGCGATTGTAATTCAGGCATTGCTGGATTAGTCGACCACAATTAATTACTAGTTCTTTTCGCAGCGGGTAAGATCGGAAAAGAGGGAATAATAATCAAAATTTGGGTTAATTGTTTCAAGGACTATTTGGAAGTACAACAAACTGGAAATATTTCGGATGTTGTCTAGTAGTCCATGAGCAGTAAAAATCCAAATCAGAAATAGATTCCAGTAAAATAAATAGTAAAAATTCAACTACTCAGATTTGCTTAAGGATTTTAAGCGATAACATGTGGGAATAAGAAAGATAGAATAAATAATCAAAACTAAATCATATAAGTCCTGTTTAGTTTTTGTTGTTGTTTGGAAACAAGCAATAGTTTGCATTCATTATGGCAGTGAGACGACGTTCAGAAAAAGCAGCTAGCATTATGCAAACCTGGCGATTTAAATTTGACGGTTCGAAAGACTATGCAGATAGATGAATTCTTGTATCTAATTCGTTCATTAACGGCTCAATATTAAAACGGCGACTATAGGCTGCTTGTGAAAATCTGCATTTACTTTTCTTCGGAAAATCCATTGATTCGTTTTGGAGCTTCCACAAAGAAAGATCAGAAGACATTTGATGATTTTCAATCAGCCATTGAAGGCTTGGTTAGCCAATTATTTAACGAAATAAGCGAAGACAAGTTTGTAGACCTATTAAAACGCTCAGGTACGAACTATTGCATTTGAAGATTAAAAATCGAGCAGAATTAAGAGAGGAAGTTAAGAAACATAAAAGTTTCTGTAGAGAAACTGGCTCGTTTCCCAATCGATCCAAATAGGGTAGTAGTAATGTCTTTGAGTTATTGGAAAATAATGATACAGAAGATAATATTTCAAAAAATACAGAACAAGAAAATAGTCTGCTGGAATTGCGATAAAGTGGGTCACCGATTCGATGACTGCATGGGAGAGAGGTGTATATTCTGCTACGATTGCGGTGCTAAAAATACTTTTAAACCCAATTGTAGCAAATGCACTCCTTTGGGAAACCGAAAGAGGGATGCGCAGACCAACACCACCTCGACGCATCCCACAAAAGAATAAAGTCTTTGCCTGTAATCCAGTCATATGGTAGTTCGGAGCAATCAGCTCCAAATACTATATTTAAAAATTATATGGCAAATACATGTTCAGTCGCAGAGGCTGCAACTCAAACTGATATTGAAAAGGAAATTCTGGAAAAATATTAAGTGTCTCCGTAAGAAACTCGTTCAGTGTTTATCAGCTCAGATAACCGCTTGTACTATGAGTTAAGCCTAGAGGGAGAAAGATATGTAGCATTATTAGATTCCGAAGTGACGATTAGTTGCCTCGGTAATGTTGCAGCTAAGACACTGTTGTCACATCCCAAAGCGCGCAAATGCTCTGGATCAATCCGAACAGCTAATAACGCTATTTGCCCAGTGGTAGGCATTTAATGTTGAATTAGACAACGACATCGAACATGATATCCAGGAAACAGCGAAAATGCATCAGCTAACCGCTGAAGAAAACTCACAATTAAATTCGATCGTATCAAATTTTCATTCATATGAAAAGGAAGGATTATGACGTACCGAGTTAATCGAACATCGCATTGAAATAGATGTGACCCCCGTCAAACAAATACATTGGCCTATTTCGCCAGCCGTTGAAAAGCTAATTTTCGACGAGATCGAGAAAATACTAGCTTTAGATATAATAGAGGAATCGCATAGCCCCTAAAACAGCAACTGCGTCCTTGTGCAAAGAAAGGATAAGAACAGGCTGTGTCAAGATTCTCGATAAATAAGTACACTCGTAAAAATGAGTACACTCTACATCATATCGACGGAATTCTTAGTCGTCTGCCGCCGGTTAAATATATAACGGGCCTCGATATAAAGCACGCATTCTGGCAGATACCCTTAAAAGTAAAAAAGTATACAGCTTTTACAGTCCCTAATCGACCATTATTTCAATGCAAAGTAATGCCGTTTGGATTGTGTAACGTTCCTCAAACGCTATGTATACTAATGGAACGCGTCATACCAGCACATTTGCGGACCCGCGTATTTGTCTACTTAGATGATTTTCTTTTGCTTCGATTTTCATATTTTGCTTTTGCAGGAAGTAGCGTTGCACTTGCGTAAAGCGAACTTGACAATCAACTTAATAAAATCAAAAATTAGGGTGCGTTCTAGCTCAACTAAATGAACAGGAAGAGGAGGCTCCAATAGCATACATGTCGGAGAAACTGTCAAATGACCAACGGAATTATAGTGTGACCGATCTGGAATGCTTAGCCGTAATAAGAGGTGTTTTTAAATTTAGAGCGTATATAGGACAGGACTTCGAAGTAATAACTGATCATGCTTCCTTACAATGGCTCATGAGACAGAAGGATCTCAGAGGACGTCAAGGTAAATGGGTGATCAAACTTCAAGGTTACAAATTTAAAGTCTTGCATCGTTGCGGTGCACAAAATGTTGTCGCCGATGCGCTATCGCGTCAAAATGAGACAGAGCTTGCGGATTTCGAGAAGCAAGGTCCCATAGTTGACCTGTCTTCACCTGAATTTAAATCGCCAGACTATCTCGATCTGAGAGATAATATTTCTGCTAACCAATCCAGATTACCTGATTTACAGATAATCGTCGGTTTTAAATATAAACGTACAGAGCCAGCGACGGGAAATATCATTCAGGAGAAACTATCTTGGAAGCTCTGGATACGTTGGTCTCTCACCCTCTCTAATTGAGAGAGCCCACAATCTTCCAAACGCTGCACCCAGTGGCATTGTGAAAACAATAGAGACACTAAAGCGATACTTTGGGCGAAATAGGTCTTCTGATGGTTATAGACCATAATACTAAATTTCATTTTATGTGGCCTCTTCGCGCATTTACTACCAACAAAATTATAGACTATCTAGAAAGCACACTGTTTTGCACTTTTAGCGTGCCAGAAACTATTCTGACCGACAACGGCTCGCAGTTCGTTTCTAGTGTCTTTAAAGCTTTTCTTACCCGATATGGAATCATCCATATTCGAACGGCAATATACTCGCCACAATGCGAGTGAACGAGTAAATAGATCAGTTTAAGGGGCTATTACGGACAATATCGGAATAGATCATTCAAATCGTGCTGCCTTGAGAGCCAACGTTCACCAAAGTACAGGGTAGTCCCCATATTTTTTAGCGTTTTGACAGAATTTGATGTTAAACGGTAAAGACTATGACTTGCAAAAGCGACTTAATCTCTTGTCCGAAGACACAGCTCTTGAGAGACCTACGACAATGTGTAATAGAAATTAACAAGTCTTACCGCCGATACGAAAGTCTTCGCAATTTTTGTCAGAGTAACGCGCAAAAGAAAGCTTGCACCAGTTTTCTTTCCAGCGATTGCTGTACGAAAAGTCAGCCCAGCCTACTATCAACTAGCTAATAAATCAGGTAAAGGCATTGGTCCTAACCCAACAGTTATTATAGTTATTTCAGTTTATGTCCCGCTAGCAAGTAACGAATCAAACGAATCTGCTTGTTGATCAGCTGCTCCCTATAAGCACTGCTTGGTTAATCATATCTCCCTCACTCATAAGGAAGCAAGTTCATCGTTTATTGCACATCTGAGGGCATGCGCAACCGATTAGGGCAAATAGAGCAAGAGGTAATAGTACTGTAATATTCTTATTACAATTTATAAAGATGAGTTCATTTTTGCAAGTCAGTGCTGGTTAGCCTATGGATACATATATGTTCTTATGCTGTTATTGGTTAACAGCTACAAAGAGAGGGAGAGTGAGTAGCTTGCATATGCCTGTGTTAGTGAGCATATATGTTGCTCACGCAATGCGCTCAGATGGAGCGTGGGATATGCATAAACATAAATGGTCAGCGCGCGGGGCTAGTGACTTGCGCTGCGTAATATGAGCCAGAGCCAATATATAGAGTGGCTCTGGGTTTGTTTAATTTATATTTGTTATTGTATGCAACAAAGTGCCACATACTTTATATATCTAAATACTGGGTGTTACTTTTAGGCATATACACACTACACCTCCCTTTTTAAAGAAATAACGTAACATTATAAATGTGTAGTTATTAAATGAACAAAATTTGTGTTTTTTGTATTAAATAGTAAAATGTAGTAAAAATGATTAAAATAATATAAATTTTAAAAAAATTATTTAGGATTTATAAAAATGTAAAAATTTCAAAATATAAAAATATAAAAATTTAAAATATAAAAATTTAAAATTCATTATAACAATTTGTTTTTCTTAAGGATTGATATTTCTTTTATTTTTATTTTTTTTATTTTTTTTTATAAAGAAAATTTATATGTTTTATTCGTTAAAAATTTTTATTCTATTCTTATGAACTGTTTGTTTTTTACCTTTTGTATCTTTTTATTTTTATTTATTTATTTATATGTGGTCGACAAAACGAGTGTCTTCCAATTATTCAACACATTATAAGTACAGTTAGAAAAATTAAATGCTAAAAGCCTAGATAGAGAACACAAATTTCAAATAGCATCACCGACCGATGGAGGTGTTTTATTTGGCAGTCCGGTCAGCTGTGCCCCTTTTCACAGCTAATTTTGTCAGTGAAGCTATTAGAGCCTACATCTAAAAAGAAGGGTGTAAGTAGGAAAAACTGTTCTTACGTAAAATTAAAAATAATGTTAACTTATATAGCAAATTTAAAAATATACCATAAATAGGAGAAAAGAAAGGAGGAAGATTGTTAATAAAGTATAGAACTGTATGCTAGATATACAGAGTGTTAAGTAGATAGAATAAAGAGATAGTATTGGCAAAGTAATGGGAAATCACCGACCCGGTGGGGGAAAATTTTCAGCCAGTCCGGCTAGCCATGCCCCTGCTCATAGCTGGGAATGGTCAGTGACTTCCCGAAGGTATCCTGAAAGCAACGATTTTATTAGGGGTAGAGAAAGTTCGGCAGAGAAAACGTGATGCAAACTATTGTAATTTTTACATAGCACGCGAAAAGAATTGTGCATAGCGTAGTCTGTTGTGCACGTCGATAGGAATAAGGGGCGGTAATTTCTGGTTGGTCTAGCCGGAACAGAGAATTGAAGACGCCCTAACAGAAAAGGAGAATCGATATCGCCAATAACCAACTTATGTAGAAAGACAACACCGAGAATTGTCCTACGGTTGGTTAACGACGGAAGATTAAGAAGAAGCAGCCTGCTGGAATAGGATGGCAACCGAAGATAAGAGTCCCAATTTAAACCTCGTAAGGCAAAAAGCAGAAATTGCTTCTGAACAGATTCAATACGATCCTGGCTATTGTTATACTGCGGAGACCAGATGCAAGAGCAGTATTCAAGGATAGGGCGAACAAGAGAGATGTACAGAAGTTTCGTTATAAAAGGATCGTTAAACTCTTTAGACCATCGTTTAATGAAACCAAGTACACCTTTTGCCTCATTAACGATGGTATCTATGTGAAGATTGAAACAGAGTTTAGAATCAAAAAGAACGCCTAGATCCTTAACTGTTAGTATACGTTGCAATGGGGTATTATCGATGGTATAACTGACAAGATAAGGTGTAGTACGATTAAATGTCATAAACATACACTTTGAACAATTCAGATGCAATTGATTGGCCGAGCACCAAAGTTGCATAGCGTTCAAATCGTCTTGAAGACGAGAATAATGTAGGTAATGTGTAATGTATGATAGAATAAGTTTCACGTCGTCCGCATACATGAGTACTCGGGCATGGGATATAACAGAGGGAAGATCATTTATAAAAAGAGTAAAGAGTAAAGGTCCAAGATGACTACCTTGAGGAACACCAGAAGTAACGTGAACCTGTTTAGAGGTAGTCAGCCTCAGCATTACTCTTTGGGTCCTACCTTTTTAAATAAGAACTAATCCAAAGCAAAAGAGACGGAGGAAACCCTATTCGGTCAAGTTTAAAAAGTAAAATGTCATGGTGCACGGAGTCAAACGCCTTACTGAAGTCAGTGTATATGACATCAGTTTGCATTTTCGAAAGGAAAGCATCATTTACCAAGGAAGTAAATTCTAGCAGATTGGTCGTTGTTGACCGATTCTTCACGAATCCATGTTGAACAGGGGAAACAACTGATTTGCAGAAATGCTGCAAATTCGAAGTGATTTTTTTTTCAAATAATTTCGGAATCGCGGACAGTTTTGCAATGCCCCTGTAATTTAGTATATCAGACTTTCCACCTTTCTTGTGGAGAGGAATGATATAAGATTCTTTCCAAAGAGATGGAAAGACAGAAGATTCAAGGGATAGGATTAAAAAGCTTTAGCAATGGATAAACAAGGGAAGAACTACACTCCTTGAGTAGACAACTAGGGATAATGTCAGGCCCAGGGGAGAAAGAAGATTTTAAAGAATTTATAGCTAAAAGGAGAGAGAAATGGGAAATAACAGGGGGAGGTATAGAACTAGAGGAAGTAATAGCATAAGGGTAAGAATTATTATTAGGACAGACTGAAGAGTAAGTTGATTGAAAAAAATTAGCAAATAGGTTAGCAGAATCAGAGTCATTGCTAGCTTTATCCATCCCGAGTGAAAAAGAAGATGGCAAACTTGAAGATTTACGCTTCGAGTTTACAAAATTGTAAAACTGTCTTGGATTTAGGGCAAATTGCCTTTTGCAACGAGTTAGATAATTCTCATAGCATTGAGAATTCAGAAGAAAGAAGTTCGACTTGGCTATGGAATATCTAGCCAAGTCAGTACACGAACCAGACTTTTTAAACTTTTTAAAATATTTGGATTTTATATTTTTTTAATTCGTTAATCTGGGACTAAACCAAGGTGGGTTTTATTATAGCATTGTCTTTATCTTTTATGCTTACTACCGTATATGGTCCTAAGTATTTATTTTCTAATTTATGACCTACTTCATTTTTTAAAAGTACTTTGTCTCCTATATTCAAATTTAAGTCTAGTGTTTTCCTATCATATAGTTCTTTATTTTTCTGCTTATGTTTATCTTTCATAACTCTTGCTCTTTTATATGCTAATTCTAGTCTATATTTGGATTCCTTAGCATAGTCTTCTACATTATAATGTGGGTCTATTTGATCTATGCAATTAAAATGTTTTGGTATATTTGAATTTTTACTGAAAATTAGCTCATATGGACAATAATCATGTGCTATTGATGGGGATGTATTGTAACAATAAACGAAGTATTGAAGCCATGTGTCCCAGTCATTTTTATCAACTGATATGTAGGAACGTATGTACTCATTAAACGTTCTGTGACTTCTTTCAACAGTACCAACTGTTTGGTGATGGTGTGCTGTTGATGTTATATTATCTATTTTTAGCTATTTACATATGTCCGTTATTATTGAATTCTTATATTCTGTACCCATGTCCGTTATGAACGTCTTCATTGGACCGTACTTCAGAATAAAAGATTCGAATATTGCTTTAGCGACAGTTTTTGCATTTTTATTTGGGATCGGAATGGCAACTAGGTATTTTGTTAAATCACAAATTATTGTAACTGCATACTCGTTACCATTCTCTGATCTTGGTAATGGACCTATAGTGTTAACAATTACCCTGTCGAAAGCGTTTGTTGGTGTTTCAGTTATAATCATGTGTCATATTTTTCCAATAGTAATGTCTTTTTATTTTTGCTAGCGTTTTTGAAGTGCCCGTGTGACCACCTTGAATAGGATCATCATGGAATGTAGACATTATTGCTTCTTTTTCTGTTTCTTTATTTATTTGGGTTACCGGCTTGAGTAGCGCTACTCTTAAGTTTTTTAAATATATATTGCCCATTTTTTTGAAAGTATCTATTGAAATGTTTTCAAAGATCTTTTCGCTTGGTACCACTTTGAGTTGGCTGATTCCTAATATACCGGCTTCTTTTTCAAGCCTTTGGAAAAATTGACCTAAATCGATAGTTCCATTAGTATAAAGGTCGCTAATCTCAATTCTTGCAACAACCTTTTTACCATGTTTTAAAATACATAGCATATTTGTTATGTGTAAGGTCACTATTTTTCGCATATCGTCGTTTTTAATGACGTCGTATACGTTGGGCTTAGAAGCTTTATCAAGATTTTGCCTTGGCAAAATTTCTTGTTCTTTTCCTGCGCAGGATTTATTTTGTCTACTTTGTTGTCTTGTTGTGACTTTCAAGACATTTTTATTAGCACTTTTTAATTCTTTGATGGTTATTCTTGATAACGCATCTGCAACAAAATTATCTTTTCCCTTAAGGTATTCTACAGTGAACTCATACTCTTCTAAATCTAGTCTCATTCTCGTTAATTTTGAACTTGGATTTACCATTGAAAACAGATATGTCA
Organism: Drosophila borealis; assembly: GCA_035045885.1. NCBI lineage: Eukaryota > Metazoa > Arthropoda > Insecta > Diptera > Drosophilidae > Drosophila > Drosophila borealis. The sequence continues at coordinate 120,367 of JAWNOR010000358.1, read as the reverse complement.
AAGGTCTATGGTCTGTTTTAATAGTGAAATGTTGACCATATATGTATGGTCGAAAATGGGTTATTGCCCAGTGGATTGCTGCTAACTCTTGTTCGGTTGTACTTTTATTGCTTTCTCCTTTTGTAAATGAACGAGAAGCATATGCTACGGGCAATTGTTTATCTCCATACGTTTGAGTCAAAACTGCTCCGCAGGCTAGTTTACTGGCATCTGTTATGATGCAAAATTCTAACATCTGGGTATTTTAGTAAAGTGGGCTTCAAAAGACCTTTTTTTAAATATTCGAACGCTTTTTGGCATTCATCGGACCACTCAAAATGGACAGTCTTTTTACATAATCTTGTTATGTGACGAATGCAACGAATCGTGTGAAACGATAAGAGCTATTGCTTGTTGAAAAAGACGTAATATTTCTAGATTTCTCTTTTAGTTCTATTTGGTGAATGCCGGATATTAAGTCCAAGCATGAAAAATATTTAGCTCTTCCTAATTGATCAAGAATATCATCTATTCTTGGTAACGGAAATTTGTCTGAGAGTAGTTTTTTATTTTTTTGACGATAGTCTATAACTAATCGCCATCTCTTAGTATCGGATCCTGGTAATCCCTATTTGGGAACGAGGAGTATTGGGCTGTTATATTTCGATACAGAGGGTTCTACAATTTTATTCAAGGTGAGTTTTTTGACTTGTTCATTTACTTCTTCATTATGAGTATGAGGAATTCTGTAATTTTTTATGTACACTTGCTCAGTATCTTTAAGTCTCAATTCTTGTTTATAAAAATTGTTAGTTGTTATTGATTCGGTTTCAAGTCCGAATATATCAGTATACTTGGCACAGAGATCTTTTAGTTGTTTTTTAAATAATTGGGGAAAGTTCTTTTGTAATGTTTTCATCACCATTTCCTGGCGATCTTTGCTAATTTCTTGGACTGTTTCATTTTTCGTTCTGATTTACTATTTTTATTGGATTTTGTTGTATTTAAAATTCGGACAAATGTTTGCTGATTATATATAAATAGTACTTCCATGGAATATTCATTTTTCAATTTCTTGATTCGGAATAAAAATATTGTTTTCTGGCGAAACAATATTGATTTGACGGACCACTTCAGAACGAGCTGGAAGTATTGTGGCATTATCATCACTAGTGTGAATTATTGGTAGTTTTATTGGATAATTTAAATTATTTGGCCGAAGTATTAGAGAATCACATGTTTGTTGAAATCTAATTGGCAATTATATTTTAAAAAAAACTACCAATAATGCCATCGCTAGGTATTGGAAAATCTTGTCCGACTATATGAAATTCGTATGGAATGACATATTTTCCTGTAGATAATTCTACGAATACTAAACCTTTAGAAACTACTGAACCTTCACCAAGTCCAGATATTTGGGTTGATATGTTTGAATTGATATTTTCAAATATATCAACATTTTCTTTTAATAGAGATATGTCTGCACCCGTATCTAGCAATAGCGTAAATGCTTTGCCTGTTTTTTCATTATTTATTTTAATAAAAATACTGAGGTTTAGATTTACTGTGTGTACCTTTGTATTTCTTTGTGAATATCTTAAGGGGCTTGCTGGTTTTCCGTATTGGTTTGTGTAACTCGGACGTTATTGTTGTGGCCTCGATACGAGTTGCCACGGCCTCTAGAGTTTCCTATATTTTGGCCTTTTGCCCTATTATAGTTTCTGTTATAACTTTGGTTATTATTTCTGGAACCGTTGATCTGATAATTACCTCTGCCACGAGAATTACCTCGGTTTCCTCTATTATTTCCATATTGTCTTTGACGGAAGTACAATACAGAATTTGCCTGGCCTGTTGCTTCCGTACAACTGTTGACAAATTTTGAAATGGCATCATTCATGGTGTTGAATGTGCCTGCCTGCATGATCAGTTTCACTTTGTCAATTGCGCAATTTTGCGTCATGGCCTTTACGACTAATGTCAAACTGTATTTTCACTGATAACGCACCTTCAAAAGCCTGGGTCAGTTTTTCCACCTCTTGGGTGTATTGATTAGCTGTTTTGCTCTTTAGCTGCAAATTAAGGAGTTTTGCAGATATGACGTCTACAGATTCTCCTTTTACAGCTTTGGTTAGTTGATTTATAAGGGCAAAAATTGTCTGCTCATTACTTATCAAATTTCTAGCGTGACCCTTCAGTTCAGTCTTTATTATGCTTACTGCAGCTCGTGAGTGCCTTTTAAGGAATCTATTAGATTCAATGCATCCAAGAAACTTTGTAGGTTTTCGGCCTTTCCATCGAACTCTGGTAAGAGTGACGAGGCTAATTTTAAAAACTCTACAGCTGTCTGAGCCATGTTAACTAATTTTATGTCTTCTATTTGGTGGTTTGTCAAGAGTGACTTATCAAACGTTACCGGCGTGTTTAATGCCGATGGTAAACAAAGCTGGAGATTGTACTTTTCGTTTGAGCTTACCAGATTATCCCTTAGACGTTGTAAAATGTCTGAAGTTTGGACTCTGTGTTAGCTTGTGTGCTGCCACTCCTGATTTCATTGTATTCATATACAAAAATCTCAGTGTGTTTAATTATGATTGGTTGCAAAACTGGTGCGCTCTTATTTAGGCACTTATTTGTCGAAATTCGATCTATGTAGCTTTATTTTTTCTACTATTTGGGGCCCAGTCCATGTGAACTTCCCCTACTTAAATATTTGTATTTAGGCAGCGGCTTAGACCTAGCTCGACTCATGTAACGCTTCCTCAGTGATTTTTTATGCAGAAGATAAATCTTCTGAAGAATGTTTGCTGAGGATATTACAATGAGTATTAATAGCAGTATGTTTGTTAACTGCACATGTGGAGTGGTGTCTACAACTTCAACCAAGTCAACATCATCTGCCTTTGATTGTTTTCCCCCCATATTCCTATATAATGACTCTTGCTTTTTGTTTTGAATACTACCTATGCAGACGTACTAAGACAATTGTTGTCTGCCCAAGAGTCGGGTGCTCGTAAATAATTGTTTTTATTTTGACGTAGGGTAATGTCGACAAGATTATTCCACACTCTATTTTAGAACATGAATAGAGTGGACTTGTTACTGTGCCGTATTTTTCTATATATTCGGATTCGAACTCATATACTGATATGAATTCTCTATGCCTTGCAAAATTTGTATGGCTCGCATACGAAATTCTGTATAGTCGTTGTATACCTTGCTAATCCTGTCCTCAATCATGACTAATTCATGAACATAATTGTTGAAACACCTAATGAGGCAATGGGGGCTGTAGAGGGGACCCTCACAGTCTGGTGGGCATCTGCGAGGGCGTGCTGGTATCTGTCTTGGCGGTGGACGACGATTTTGTGTTAGTTTTGTAATTTTTATTTCTGAGGGACAGGGCTCGCTCTTTGATTTTAATAACGACTCGAAATGTTCGAGTTCGTCATTCAGTTTCACTGAAGTGTCCCCTGGAAGGGCATTTTTGCATTTATATAGGAGTCTTACGATTTCAGACTTTCTCCGTCTGATTCGCTCCTTAATGCCACTGCGGCTGGGCTTATTGTTTGCCCTAGAGCTCATGCCCTGTACTTACTCAGTAAATAGCCGGCAGCGGAGGGGGTATATTATATACTTATATATGTATGCAGCATTAAGAGCCGCGCTGAGAGAGAGTATGTTATGTGCACTTATGTATTGTAGTGCGCAGCCGGCTAGCGTGGGAAACGCTGACGCTGCGTTGTTGCCTACACACATATATGTGTGGTCATATTACATATGTATGCACTTGAAGTGTGCATATATAAACACTGCAACAAAGTGTTACAGTGTGACAGTTTTATATATTTTAAACACAGTGCATACTCTATATGTGCGCATATCACACTAAACTCCCTCTTAGATATGTGTATTCCCATGTCACAATTCCTATGACTAATTCTTCAAAGCCACCCAGGCTCATTTCCAGATTATCAAACCTAAAAAAACAAAATAAGTCTGGTTCGACTACTGACTTGGCTAAATATTCCAAAGCCAAGTCGATCTTCTTTCTTATGAATTCTCGATGCTATGAGAATTACCTAACTCGTTGCAAAAGGCAATTTGCCCAAAAGCTGACAGTTTTACAATTTTGTAAACTTCAAGTTTGCCATCTTCTCTTTCTCTGGGGATGGATAAACCTAGCTATGACTCTGATTCTGCTAACCTCTTTGCTAATTTTATCCAATCAACCTACTCTTCAGTCTGTCCTAAAAATAATTCTTACCCTTATACTATTGCTTCCTATAGTTCTATACCTGCTCCTATTATTTCCCATTCCGCTCTCCTTTTAGCTAAAAATACTTTAAAATCTTCTTAGTCTTCTCGGCCTGACAATATTCAAAGTTGTCTACTCAAGGTGTGTAGTTCTTCCCTTTTTTTCCATTGCTTAAGCTTTTTAATCTATCCCTGGAGTCTTCTGTCTTTCCATCTCTTTGGAAAAGAATCTTATATCATTCCTCTCCACAAGAAAGGTAGAAGGTCTGATATACAAAATTAAAGGGGGCTTGCAAAACTGTCCGCTATCCCTTAATTATTTGAAAAAAAATCACTTTGAATTTGCAGCATTTCTGCAAATCAGTTGTCTCCCCTGTGCAACATGGATTCGTAAAGATTCGGTCAGCTACGACCAATCTGCTTGAGTTTACTTCCTTGGTAAATGATGCTTTTCTTTCGAAAATGCAAATTGATGTCATTTACACTGACTTCAGTAAGGCGTTTGACTCTTTGCACCATGATCTATTACTCTTAAAAATTGACCGAATAGGTTTCCTCCGTCTCCTTTGGTTTGGATTAGTTTTTACTTAAAAGGTAGGACCTTTAAGAGTAATGCTAAGGCTGACTACCTCAAAACAGGTTCACGTTACTTCTGGAGTTCCTCAAGGTAGTCATCTTGGACCTTTACTCTTTACCCTTTTTATCAATGATCTCCCCTCGGCTACATCATATGCCCGTGTACTTATGTATGCGGGCGATGTGAAACTTTTTCTCTCATACACTAATCTCCTACATTACTCTCTTCTACAAGATGATTTGAACGCTACGCAACTTTGGTGTTCGGCCAATCAATTGTATCTCAATTGTTCAAAGTTTATATTTATGAGCTGCAGTCATACTACACCTTATCTTGTTAGTTATACAATTGACAAAAGTTCATTGCAACGTATACTAACCGTTAAGGATCTAGGCGTTCTTTTTGTTTCTAAAATCAGCTTTAATCTGCATATAGATACCTTCGTTAATGAAGCAAAATATGCACTTGGATTCATTAAACAATGGTCTAAAGAGTTTAACGATCCTTTTATGACGAAACTTCTGTACATCTCTCTTGTTCGCCCTATCCTTGAATGCTGCTGTTGTATCTGGTCCCCGCAGTATAACTATAGCTAGGGTTGTGTTGAATCTGTTCAGAAGCAATTTCTGCTTTTTGCCTTACGAGGTTTTAATTGGGACCCAATCTTCGATTGCCATCATATGCCAGCAGGCTGCTTCTTCTTAATCTTCCGTCGTTAACCAACCGTGGGACAATTCTCGGTGTTGTCTTCCTACATAAGTTGATTGTTGGCGATATAGATTCTTATTTTCTATTAGGGCGTCTTCAATTCTCTTTTTTCGTCTAGACCTACCAGGAATTATTGCACCTTGTTATTACCTTGGTGCACAACACACTACGCTATGCACACTCCTTTTCATTTACCATTCCCAGCTATGAGCAGGAGCATAGCTTGCCGCAGTCTATAAATTTTTCCCCACCAGGTCGGTGATTTCTCATTGCTACATATCTTCATCTTCATCTTATCTACCTAACACTCTATATATCTAGTGTGTAAATTATTAAATTAAATTGTGTGTTCTAACTAGGCTTTTAGCATTTAATTCTTATAATGTATGTATAATGTTTTAAGTAATTAGCCTAGTCACTCTTACCTGAGTTCGATGGAAAAGTCGAAAACCTACAAAGTTCCTTGGTTGCATTGAGTCTAATAGATTCCTTAAAAGGCAGTCATGAATTAACTGCTGTAAGCATTATAAAGACAAAGCTTAAAGGCCACGCTAGAAATTTGATAAGTAATGAGCAGACAATTCTTGCCATTATTAATCAATTATCCAAAGCTGTAAAAGGAGAATCTGTAGAAGTTATATCTGCAAAACTCCCCTTCTGCAGCAAAAGAGCAAAACAGTAAATCAGTACACCCAAGAGGTGGAAAAATTGACCCAGTTTCTTGAAGGAGCTTATATCAGTGATGATTTAAGCCCGGAACTAGGCTAACAAACACAGCTTGACGTTAGCTGTGAAGGCAATGACGCAAAATTGCAGCAATTGATAAAGTTAAATTTATCATGCAGGCAGGCACATTCAACAACATGAATGAAGCCATTTCTAAATTTGTCAACAGCTGCACCAATGCAAGTAGCTGACCAGATACAGCTCTGTACTGAAGGCAACAACAGCAACCTCGGTAGTTACAGAGGCAATCACAGTGGCGGTTACAGAGGCAGAGGTGGTAATGGCTATCACGGTGGTAACAACCAGCTCGGTAGGCATAACTACAACAATAATAAAAACAATAAGGTTCGAGTCACACAAAGTAACTCGGAAAACCAGGAAACATCCTTAGGATAATGAAATTAAAAGGAACTAAAATTCATATTCTCAATCTCACTAAAAAATTATTTATAGCCACGCTATTGAACTTTTTCAATAATTAACATTATTTTACTTCTGTTCAAATTTGTTTATATAGTTTTTATAAGTTATGATCAGCAGGCAGACCCGAATTGGTATGTGCTTATTATTTAAGAACAATGGCAAGCGAACCCGAATTGGTTCGTGCCGATTATAGCGAAGAGATAATTGCACCAAATGCACGAAGCGAACGAACTTAACTAGACTCGTCGCACAGCATCGAGGCCTTCGCAAAAGGTAATGTTAGGGCAATAAATGATCGTTACAGCGAAGAGCGCTGTTTGCAGCTCCTGTTGCGGTGCGCAAGATGGCTACGCGAGCGACTCCATCATTTCCCACCATTAGCTCCGTGAACCTTCCCAGTGGCCACCTTAGAGCCGGCAGATTTTCATCCTTTACGAGGACTATGTCGCTGACTTAGGACTGGTTTCGGAGTACGCCATTTGGAGCGCTACTGAAGAAGCGTTAAATATTCTTCACGCCAGCGGGACCAAAACAGTTAGAGGTGTGTTACGCGTTGCCAGCCATCCAGACGATTGAATTGAAGGTGCATCAAATCAGGCTCATCAAACGATGAGCTGGGTCCACCAATCATGAAATGAGCTGGAGTGAGCACATCTAGGTCTGCTGGATCTTCTGAAATAGGAAACAATGGCCTGGAGTTAATTATCGATGCTATGTGGCAGACTAGGGTGCGAAGTTCTTCGAAGTTGAGAACACAAGAGCCAACAGCACAATAAAAATGATGCTTCGCTGCCTTCAGTGCTGCTTCCCAAAGGCCGCCAAAATGCGGCGAACGAGGGGGAATAAACTTCCAATCAATGGAGTCATCCATGCAAAACTTGTGCACTGATTCAATATGATCGCGACTGATGAAAAGACGCTTGAGATCCAGAAGCTCGTTCTTAGCGCCGACAAAGTTGGTAGCGTTATCCGACCATATCTGAGATGGCCTACCTCGAGTCGATATAAATCTCTTGAGCGCATGCATTCAAGAATGAAGCCGTCGACAGATCCTTGACCAGCTCCAGGTGAACTGCTTTAGTCGCGAAGCAGACGAAGACAGCCATGTCACATTATAGAAAAATGGTCCACAACAGTCAACACCAGAGACTTCAAAGGCTCGACAAGCAAACGTTCTTTGGGAGGATCAGCCATTATATGCTCTACTAATCGTGGCTTGGCACGAAAGCATCTCACACATTTGCCAACTACCTTGGATACGGTCTTCCTTCCACCAATCGGCCAATTCTGCAACCGAATATGAGCCAGAAGTGCCCGTGGACCAGCGTGTAAGTCCTGATGGTGAAACCTTGTAATGAGTGAATTTTTGATGGGATGGTGCCGCGGAGGAATTATTGAATGGCGAGCTTCGAAATCCAGCGAAGAGTTTTTCAGGCGCCCATCAACTCTAAGAATGCCGAAAAAGGGTTAAGTGATGCAATACAACTGGATGGCTTAACAGGTCTTTTCGATCGCAGTGATTTAATCTCTTCCCACAGGTGAGTAAGAGTTGGGTCCTATGTTATATATAACACACTGTTAGTCCAGGATGCCTGCTTCTGTGTATGAATTTATAGATATATGCGAATATACGCTGCATTGTATTTTTTTTTTTTTTTTTTTTTTAATGCGAATCCCGATGCAACGTACTGCTAAATAGTTTAGAATAGAAGACTTTATACGAGGAAGAGAAGCTTCCGAGCAGAATACTCTGTAATGCTTGTTATAGTCATCACAGAGGACCCTGAACGGTTCATGCAAGGCATAATTAGTTGAGCAAAATTGAAGCGATAAAGGTACAAAATTACGTGTTAGTCTAGTAGGGATAGAGAAATTTAATTGGCTAGTCAACACAGAAGAGTCGATTTCACCAGTAATTAATTTATGAATAAATATTACACCCAGCATGGTTCTACGATTAATTAAAGAAGGAAGGTTAATCATCAGAAGTCTACTGGAGTATGACGGTAACCGCACACGAGGATCCCAATTTAAACCACTAAGGGCAAACAACAAGAATTGTTTCTGAACGGATTCAATTCTGTCCTGATGGGTAGCATATTGTGGTGACCAGATACATGAGGCATACTCAAGAATAGGTCGAACCAAAGATATATAAAGTGTTTTTGTCGTGTACGGATCGTCAAACTCCTTCGACCATCGCTTGATGAAACCCATAACTATTCTGGCCTTATTGACCACGGTATTAAGATGAGAGTCGAATTTAAGTTTATGATCAAGGATGACACCTAGATCATTAACTTCATTAGAAGTACTATTAACACGCTCAAGCGGTATGCTATTAGGGATGTAAGAAACCAATTGAGGAGGGCTTCTATAGAAGGTCATTACCTTACATTTAGAGCAGTTTAAGTTTAACAGGTTGGCTGGACACCAAGCCTGAAACTCATCAATGTCCGCTTGTAAGAGATAACATGATGCCATATCCTTATATGCAAGGAATAATTTTACATCATCAGCATACATTAATACTCGAGAGTGAGACAGTATCGAGGGAAGGTCATTGATGAAAAGAGTTAGAGTAGCGGGCCAAGATGACTACCTTGAGGAACACCGGAAGTCACCAGAATACGTTTAGAAAATGAATTTCTGAAAAGAACCTTTTGGGTTCTGTCACGCAAATACTCTGAAATCCAGTTCAAAAGATTGACTGGAAAGCCGAGAAGGCTTAATTTATGAAGCAGCAAGGGATGGTTGACAGAGTCGAAAGCCTTACTGAAATCAGTATAGATGACGTCAGTCTGCTTTCTTTTCTTAAACCCATCAATTACAAACGAAGTAAACTCAAGAAGGTTAGTGGTTGTAGATCTGCGCTTCACGAAACCATGCTGGGAAGGTGAAATAATAGAACTACATAAATGCTGCAGTTGAGATGTTATAATTCTCTCAAAAGCTTTAGATATAGCGGATAATTTGAAAATACCTCTACAGTTCTCGACATTGGACTTACTCCCTTTCTTATGGAGAGGTATAATGTATGATTCCTTCCAGATGGTCGGAAAAGATGAAGTGCTTACGGACAATTCAAAAAGTTTTAAAACAGGTTTACATAATGCTGCAGCGCAGTATCTAAGCACGCAAGCAGGAACACCATCAGGGCCCGGTGAGTAAACCGGCTTGATAGTATTAAGGTCGCTAAGAAGCGAACTTTCGGTAATAATGGGATTAAAGATGCAGTTTGACCTCTGTAACTGATAAGGATAAGGCTGATTTTTATTATACCTAGAGGAGGAGTAGGTAGTTTGAAAAAAGTTTGCGAACAGATCGGCTATGCCTGGATCAGTGTTCGCGCTCTCATCTGCAAACTTAACCGAAGAAGGCAAAGTAGATGTCTTTCGTTTAGAATTGACAAAGTTAAAAAATTGCTTAGGATTATGTGAAAATTGAAGGCGACAACGCCGAAGGTAATTCTTATAGCAGATGGAATTTTGGGTGGAAAAATTTGATCGGGCAACTGCATAGCGGGAGAAATCGGAGTGATTTCCCGATTTCTTTAACTTTTTATAACACCTCGACTTCACGTTTTTTAACCTTATCAGTTCATTTGAGAACCAGGGAGGCCTATCAGGCCTCGCAGGGTGATCAAGAGGAACGCAGACATCAAAAATCGAGTACAAGGTGTCATAAAAAAGTTTCAAGGCAACATCAATGTCTGCACAATTGTACAGTTGGGACCAGTCGACTTGCAGAATAAGATCATTTAGCTTATGAAAATCAGCTTTTCTGAAACAACGCATGCGTTCAGCTAATTCCGATTCCTTGATAGGGACTCGGGCTGGTAAATCAATGACCATTTCCAGAGTTGGATGAAAAGGGTCTTCAGGAAGTGCAAGCGGATTGATCCTGTGCACAACACTGTTGAACGAATCCAACACGAAAATTAGATCAAGAGATCTGTTTCTTGAATTGCGCACACGATTAACCTGCCGTAAGGACATTTCATGTAGACCATCAATAAATTCGATGACGGCAACAGAAAGTTTGAGTCTGATGGCGATGACCACTCGACAACAGGAAGATTAAAGTCCCCAAGAACTACTAAATGGTCTCTATCAGAAAGTAGGGAGGAGATAGATTTAATAGCGTTAAGATGGGTTTGATAGGTAGACAAATTAGATAGAGGAGGTAAATATGAACATGTAATAAAGATAGAAAAAGTACCAAATACAACTCGTACAGCCACCAACTCAATCTCTGAGATGGGAAGATCAATGCGTTCCGACGAAAGAGCAGACTCGACAGCTATAAGTACTCCTCCTCCGATACGGGAAGCTCGATCGCATCTATAAGTGATGTATTTGGAGGTAAAAATTGAAGAGTCTGAGATGTCCGGCTTCAGCCAGGTCTCAGTAAAAGCGATAATTTGAAAATTAAAAGCAAGAGAGTCTAAATACAGTTTAGCGAGTTTAGATTTAAGACCTCTAACATTCTGGTAGGCAAGCTCGAAAGATGGAATTAGTTTTTTGACGCAGCAACTAAAGTTGATGCGCCATTAGAAAATAGGTGGTAATAAAATCGGAGTCCGATTTTTCTTTTTTGGCCTTATATTCTTTTTACTATTAAGTGCTCCGGCCAAAACTCTTTACAACAAATATCAGTAAATATTTCTGGCGGAACACTTATTTTAAAGGACGCAATATCCCTTTCATAAGCGAACTTGAATTTCTCCACCAGTATACCTGGGGCTTGAATTTTTGCCTGTATAAAGGCTTTTACATCATCTGATGAAAAGTGAGGGGCAAGCCTAGAAACAAAAATAAGTCTCTTCGGTGCCACAGGTAGGACAATGGGAACACTATTAACTATGGTACCTATAACAGCCGGTAGTCCGGACGACGAGCCTTCTAGCTGCTGTTGTAAATTTAATTGTTGCTGTCGCCCTTTCGGAACACCCACGACAGCGGACGACACGGATAATTTAACTGGTTTTTCTCGTGCCGATGTCACACATTTCGGGACAGAATCAGTGTCCGCAGCAGACCTCACAGCTACCGGAGTAACAAACGAGATGAGCTGCTGTGTAATCGGTGTAGTAGGCTGCTGAATAGCAGTCGGAGGCTGAAGGGTATTAGGCAACGGCAGATCACAAGGAGTGGGCTTTTTAGGCCCCGGAGACTCATCTAATAGTTTAAGGCTATTAAATTGGGTGTCCAGGGCTGTGAGCTGATCGTTAAGTTTACGAAATCCAACAATCAGGCCCCTAAAGCCACTCCTGGTCTGACGCATAAACGCCCGCAAATGAGTTAGCGTATTTACAAGTGGCAGATATATCAACGAAGGGAGATGACGCAACAAGGACTTTTTTTCTTAGCTCGAGATCTGGTCTTTCTGGCAAGCAAGAAGCTGGCCAGTCCAATTTGATTCCATATAGAAATTCTGAGCCGTCGAAAACGACTCGCAACTTTGTCGTTGAACCGTCTTTTTTAAAGACACTGTGATGAGGAAGAATATATTAACAAAGTCCTTCGGACTCTGGAGCGACAGGCGACATATGACCCAAATACAAGTATTCCTTTAGAAAACTTGAATATTGAATCTTCAGGTCTGGACTACTTTGTAGTTTGCGTTCCAGGGTCAGGAACCGACGAAAGACTTGTTGGTATGACGTCCCAAGACATTCCAAACTTCGCTTGAAGGCTAAATGAACCGAATATTAGCTCCAAGCAGCAAGTCCACGCGTTGTGGTTTAAAGAAAGACGGATCTGCAAGTTTTATGTCAGCAGGAATGTTCCAATTCGTAGTGTTGATTGTAAAATTCGGTTGACTATCAGTTATGGTAGGTGCTTCCAGCGCTGTGAGGCATGTTAAGTACTCAGATACTCGAGACTGTATCGTTATAGAGACCGTATTTCCTTCTGTGGCAAAACGAGAATCTCCTAGAACAGAGACAATGGCTGAGGACTTGTGCTTCTTTAACTGAAGCTGTTGAGCAAGGCAAGGTGAAGCTGAGAGCCGGAATCCAAAAAGGGCGCGACAAGGTATCAAAGTGCCGGAGCGATTTTTAACGAACACCATAGCAGTAGCCAAGAGGACAACATCACTACTGAAATACTGGGCAACAAGATAGGTGGAGGTAGATAGCGACGACTTAGCGAAAGAGGCGTGGGCAATTGAAGAAGAATCAGCGGGCGCAATCAGCTGACCAGACGGAAAACCAGAATTATTTAAATGCAGCAGGGTATAATGCTTCGCCCCACAGGTCCGACAGCATCCAGAGCATGATCGCAATTGATGGCCTTTCTTTAGGCAATTCATGCACATTGCAAGTCCTTTTGCCTCCCTAAACCGCAATGCAGGGGACAAGTTTCCAAATCGGGAACAATTATATATGCCATGACCAGGGCAATCACAAAAAACGCAGACAGGGGCTTCGTGGTTAGTGGCGCTAAATGACGATCTACTTGTGTTAATTGCTCCTGTTTTTCCCACCTGATGCCTAGGGGCATAGCTTGCCATAGCAAAATTTACGGTTTCCATTGTTCGGCATCTCTGCTCCAGAAACGTAGCCATATGCTCCCACGATGGTATTAACATGATGAACGGCGAATCCTCTAGCCTTTCTTCCAACTTGGCTTGTGATGATGGGACCAGCTTTTTTAGGATAATCTGCATCCAGCGATCTGTTGCCCATGCTCTTTAATGCGCGAATGTGTGCGTTTAATTAGTCGGACAACTCCCTTAGCGCCACGGCTGATCCACCTGCCACCCTCTTGAGCCCCAATGTCTCTAGTATGTGTGCCTGAAAAACCAAACGTCTATTATTAAACCTTTTCTCCAATAAATTAACTGCTATGGCATAATTATCGTTTGTTATTTCCAATGATCGAATTGCGTCCAGTGCTGAATCCTTCAGGCGCGATCAAAGATGCTGCAGCTTTTCGATATCTGCTAAATCCGGATGATTTTCTCTGACGGTTGTGAACATAGAATAAAAGTCGGCCCATTCTGTGTAACCACCACTGAACGTAGGCAACTTTAATGCGAGTAATGCCTGCGGTGCCTTCGGTCGGACTTTCTGCGCGGGCAGCACAGATTGGTCGCAACACGTTGAGCAGGGCAATATTGAGACACGTTTCGCGATTTCACTCCGGACCGAAATTTCCATAGAAATTACTAACTCGTCGAAGTCCTCACTCAATTGGCTACCAATTGCATCCAAGTCTAGCTCTTCGAGGCTAGTGTGAGTAATATCAAATGAGGCCTGAAGCCGCTCGATTTGCTTCAGCCTAACACTGAGACCGCACTCATCAATTGCACTAAGTGTCGAATTAGTTGGAGCATTTTGAAGTGTTTGCATACTGTCATAAATTGAAATGACTTTGCGCTTCAGAAAAGTCACCGCGATTGTAGAGGGCACTGCACTAGAGGCGTTATTTTCTGTTGCCATTAGAAGCGTTGATAGAAAGTATGCGAAACTGAGTACCTACCTGTAAGAACTTCGGCGATCGCAAGTGTCAAGCTATGTAACGAAGCAACGGCAACAGCTTGTACATAAGTTACGCACGAAAGAACAAAAAACTTTGAGCGACCGAGAGAGTAAGCATAGCGACGGCGATTGCCTATATGTATATAAGTTACGCACTTATGCCGCACAAAACGAAATGCCAGGTTGCTGATTGTTTAAGTATGTGGCTTTAATGTAAAGCAATAATGTAACAACAAAATTCACGTAGGGGTCATGTTGCGCTATTGAGCTTTTTCAATAGCTTTCACAAAAAGAAATAATAAACTCTGTTTTACTTCTTGTGTTCAAATTTGTTTATATATTTATTATAAGTTACGATAAGCAGGCAGACCCGAATTGGTCTGTGCTTATTATTTAAGAACAATAGTTTTACTATGGCAAGCGTACCCGAATTGGTTCGTGCCGATTTTAGCGAAGAGATAATTGCCACACATACAAGAGATGAAGACGATGCTGCTCTTATCAGTGGCGAGATCACTCCAGCTGTTTTGGCTGCGTAACCAGACACCCGTTAAAAACGAAAATACAGGCAACAAGCTCACTCTTTTAATCGATACAGGTGCAGATATTTCCATTTTAAAATGAAGTTCTGATACTTATAACGACATAGACCAATACTGCATTACGCAAATAACAGGAATTGGCGAAGGTACAATATCTTCTATTGCACTTGCCTAAGTCGAAATTAGGTCAGACAACTACATTATACCTCAAAATTTTCATATCGTGGACGATAAATTTCCAATACCATGTGATGGAATTATTGGCATGGTGGTGAACAATAAAGTGGATTCGGCCCAACATTGGAGCTGTAGTGGCGAATAATTTTTTTGTGACAATATTCATAGTTGTCTACTCAAGGTGTGTTGTTCTTCCCTTTTTTTTCCATTGCCTAAGCTTTTTAATCTATCCCTGGAGTCTTCTGTCTCTCCACAAGAAAGGTAGAAGGTCTGATATACAAAATTAAAGGGGGCTTGCAAAACTGTCCGCTATCCCTTAATTATTTGAAAAAAAATCACTTTGAATTTGCAGCATTTCTGCAAATCAGTTGTCTCCCCTGTGCAACATGGATTCGTAAAGATTCGGTCAGCTACGACCAATCTGCTTGAGTTTACTTCCTTGGTAAATGATGCTTTTCTTTCGAAAATGCAAATTGATGTCATTTACACTGACTTCAGTAAGGCGTTTGACTCTTTGCACCATGATCTATTACTCTTAAAAATTGACCGAATAGGTTTCCCTCCGTCTCCTTTGGTTTAGATTAGTTTTTACTTAAAAGGTAGGGCCTTTAAGAGTAATGCTAAGGCTGACTACCTCAAAAAAGGTTCACGTTACTTCTGGAGTTCCTCAAGGTAGTCATCTTGGACCTTTACTCTTTACCCTTTTTATCAATGATCTCCCCTCGGCTACATCATATGCCCGTGTACTTATGTATGCGGGCGATGTGAAACTTTTCTCTCATACACTAATCTCCTACATTACTCTCTTCTACAAGATGATTTGAACGCTACGCAATTTTGGTGTTCGGCCAATCAATTGTATCTCAATTGTTCAAAGTTTATATTTATGAGCTGCAGTCATACTACACCTTATCTTGTTAGTTATACAATTGACAATAGTTCATTGCAACGTATACTAACCGTTAAGGATCTAGGCGTTCTTTTTGTTTCTAAAATCAGCTTTAATCTGCATATAGATACCTTCGTTAATGAAGCAAAATATGCACTTGGATTCATTAAACAATGGTCTAAAGAGTTTAACTTCTGTACATCTCTCTTGTTCGCCCTATCCTTGAATGCTGCTGTTGTATCTGGTCCCCGCAGTATAACAATAGCTAGGGTTGTGTTGAATCTGTTCAGAAGCAATTTCTGCTTTTTGCCTTACGAGGTTTTAATTGGGACCCAATCTTCGATTACCATCCTACTCCAGCAGGCTTCTTCTTCTTAATCTTCCGTCGTTAACCAACCGTGGGACAATTCTCGGTGTTGTCTTCCTACATAAGTTGATTGTTGGCGATATAGATTCTTATTTTCTATTAGGGCGTCTTCAATTCTCTTTTTCGTCTAGACCTACCAGGAATTATTGCACCTTGTTATTACCTTGGTGCACAACACACTACGCTATGCACACTCCTTTTCATTTACCATTCCCAGCTATGAGCAGGAGCATAGCTTGCCTGTCTATAAAATTTTCCCCACCAGGTCGGTGATTTCTCATTGCTATCTCTTCATCTTATCTACCTAACACTCTATATATCTAGTGTGTAAATTATTAAATTAAATTGTGTGTTCTAACTAGGCTTTTAGCATTTAATTCTTATAATGTATGTATAATGTTTTAAATAATTAGCCTCGTCACTGTTACCTGAGTTCGATGGAAAGGCCGAAAACCTACAAAGTTCCTTGGATGCATTGAGTCTAATAGATTCCTTAAAAGGCAGTCATGAATTAACTGCTGTAAGCATTATAAAGACAAAGCTTAAAGGCCACGCTAGAAATTTGATAAGTAATGAGCAGACAATTCTTGCCATTATTAATCAATTATCCAAAGCTGTAAAAGGAGAATCTGTAGAAGTTATATCTGCAAAACTCCCCTTCTGCAGCAAAAGAGCAAAACAGTAAATCAGTACACCCAAGAGGTGGAAAAATTGACCCAGTTTCTTGAAGGAGCTTATATCAGTGATGGTTTAAGCCCGGAACTAGCTAACAAACACAGCTTGACGTTAGCTGTGAAGGCAATGACGCAAAATTGCGCAATTGATAAAGTTAAATTTATCATGCAGGCAGGCACATTCAACAACATGAATGAAGCCATTTCTAAATTTGTCAACAGCTGCACCAATGCAAGTAGCTGACCAGATACAGTTCTGTACTGGAGGCAACAACAGCAACCTCAATAGTTACAGAGGCAATCACAGAGGCGGTTACAGAGGCAGAGGTGGTAATGGCCATCACGGGGTAACAACCAGCTCGGTAGGCAAAACTACAACAATAATAAAAACAATAAGGTTCGAGTCACACAAGGTATCTCGGAAAACCAGGAAACACCCTTAGGATAATGAAATTAAAAGGAACTAAAATTCATATTCTCAATCTCACAAAAAAATTATTTATAGCCGCGCTATTGAACTTTTTCAATAATTAACATTATTTTACTTCTTCTGTTCAAATTTGTTTATATAGTTTTTATAAGTTATGATCAGCAGGCAGACCCGAATTGGTCTGTGCTTATTATTTAAGAACATAGCGAAGGGATAATTGCAACAAATTAATATGTTTTGATAATGCAAGTGGCCGATGCGCACCAAATGCACGAAGCGAACGAACTTAACTAGACTCGACGCACAGCATCGAGGCCTTCGCAAAAGGTAATGTTAGGGCAATAAATGATCGTTACAGCGAAGAGCGCCAGCTTAATGTAAATAATCTTAAGAGCTTGTTTGCAGCTCCTGTTGCGGTGCGCAAGATGGCTACGCGAGCGACTCCATCATTTCCCACGATTAGCTCCGTGAACCTCCCCAGTGGCCACCTTAGAGCCGGCAGATTTTCATCCTTTACGAGGACTATGTCGTTGACACAGGACTGGTTTTGGAGTACGCCATTTGGAGCGCTGCTGAAGAAGCGTTATATATTCTTCACGCCAGCGGGACCAAAACAGTTGGAGGTGTGTTACGCGTTGCCAGCCATCCAGTCGATTGAATTGAAGGTGCATCAAATCAGGCTCATCAAACGATGAGCTGGGTCCACCAATCACGAAATGAGCTGGATTGAGCACATCTAGGTCTGCTGGATCTTCTGAAAGAGGCCTGGAGTTAATTATCGATGCTATGTGGCAGACTAGGGTGGGAAGTTCTTCGAAGTTGAGAACACAAGAGCCAACAGCACAATAAAAATGATGCTTCGCTGCCTTAAGTGCTGCTTCCCAAAGGCCGCCAAAATGCGGCGAACGAGGGGGAATAAACTTCCAATCAATGGAGTCATCCATGCAAAACTTGTGCACTGATTCAATATGATCGCGACTGATGAAAAGACGCTTGAGATCCAGAAGCTCGTTCTTAGCGCCGACAAAGTTGGTAGCGTTATCCGACCATATCTGAGATGGCCTACCTCGAGTCGATATAAATCTCTTGAGCGCATGCATTCAAGAATGAAGCCGTCGACAGATCCTTGACCAGCTCCAGGTGAACTGCTTTAGTCGCGAAGCAGACGAAGACAGCCATGTAACATTATAGAAAAATGGTCCACAACAGTCAACGCCAGAGACTTCAAAGGCTCGACAAGCAAACGTTCTTTGGGAGGATCAGCCATTATATGCTCTACTAATCGTGGCTTGGCACGAAAGCATCTCACACATTTGCCAACTACCTTGGATACGGTCTTCCTTCCACCAATCGGCCAATTCTGCAACCGAATATGAGCCAGAAGTGCCCGTGGACCAGCGTGTCAGTCCTGATTGTGAAACCTTGTAATGAGTGAATCTTTGATGGAATGGTGCCGCGGAGGAATTATTGGATGGCGAGCTTCGAAATCCAGCGAAGAGTTTTTCAGGCGCCCATCAACTCTAAGAATGCCGAAAAAGGGTTTAGTGATGCAATACAACTGGATGGCTTAACAGCTCTTTTCGATCGCAGTGATTTAATCTCTTCCCACAGGTGAGTAAGAGTTGGGTCCTATGTTATATATCACACACTGTTAGTCCAGGATGCCTGCTTCTGTGTATGAATTTATAGATATATGCGAATATACGCTGATTCCATATAGAAATTCTGAGCCGTCGAAAACGACTCGCAACTTTGTCGTTGAACCGTCTTTTTTAAAGACACTGTGATGAGGAAGAAAATATTAACAAAGTCCTTCGGACTCTGGAGCGACAGGCGACATATGACCCAAATCCAAGTATTCCTTTAGAAAACTTGAATATTGAATCTTCAGGTCTGGACGACTTTGTAGTTTGCGTTCCAGGGTCAGGAACCAACGAAAGACTTGTTGGTATGACGTCCCAAGACATTCCAAACTTCGCTTGAAGGCTAAATGAACCGAATATTAGCTCCAAGCAGCAAGTCCACGCGTTGTGGTTTAAAGAAAGACGGATCTGCAAGTTTTATGTCAGCAGGAATGTTCCAATGCGTAGTGTTGATTGTAAAATTCGGTTGACTATCAGTTATGGTAGGTGCTTCCAGCGCTGTGAGGCATGTTAAGTACTCAGATACTCGAGACTGTATCGTTATAGTGACCGTATTTCCTTCTGTGGCAAAACGAGAATCTCCTATACCAGAGACAATGGCTGAGGACTTGTGCTTCTTTAACTGAAGCTGTTGAGCAAGGCAAGGTGAAGCTGAGAGCCGGAATCCAAAAGGGCGCGACAAGGTATCAAAGTGCCGGAGCGATTTTTAACGAACACCATAGCAGTAGCCAAGAGGACAACATCACTACTGAAATACTGGGCAACAAGATAGGTGGAGGTAGATAGCGACGACTTAGCGAAAGAGGCGTGGGCAATTGAAGAAGAATCAGCAGGCGCAATCAGCTGACCAGACGGAAAACCAGAATTATTTAAATGCAGCAGGGTATGATGCTTCGCCCCGCAGGTCCGACAGCATCCAGAGTATGATCGCAATTGATGGCCTTTCTTTAGGCAATTCATGCAAATTGCAAGTCCTTTTGCCTCCCTAAACCGTAATGCAGGGGACAAGTTTCCAAATCGGGAACAATTATATATGCCATGACCAGGGCAATCACAAAAAACGCAGACAGGGGCTTCGTGGTTAGTGGCGATAAATGACGATCTACTTGTGTTAATTGCTCCTGTTTTTCCCACCTGATGCCTAGGGGCATAGCTTGTCATAGCAAAATTTACGGTTTCCATTGTTCGGCATCTCTGCTCCAGAAACGTAGCCATATGCTCCCACGATGGTATTAACATGATGAACGGCGAATCCTCTAGCCTTTCTTCCAACTTGGCTTGTGATGATGGGACCAGCTTTTGTAGGATAATCTGCATCCAGCGATCTGTTCGGTGTTGCCCATGCTCTTTAATGCGCGTATGTGTGCGTTTAATTGGTCGGACAACTACATTAGCGCCACGGCCGATCCACCTGCCACCCTCTTGAGCCCCAATGTCTCTAGTATGTGTGCCTGAAAAACCAAACGTCTATTATTAAACCTTTTCTCCAATAAATTAACTGCTATGGCATAATTATCGTTTGTTATTTCCAATGATCGAATTGCGTCCAGTGCTGAATCCTTCAGGCGCGATCAAAGATGCTGCAGCTTTTCGATATCTGCTAAATCCGGATGATTTTCTATGACGGTTGTGAACATAGAATAAAAGTCGGCCCATACTGTGTAACCACCACTGAACGTAGGCAACTTTAATGCGGGTAATGCCTGCGGTGCCTTCGGTCGGACTGTCTGCGCGGGCAGCACAGATTAGTCGCAACACGTTGAGCAGGGCAATATTGAGACACGTTTCGCGATTTCACTCCGGACCGAAATTTCCATAGAAATTGCTAACTCGTCGAAGTCCTCACGCAATTGGCTACCAATTGCATCCAAGTCTAGCTCTTCGAGGCTAGTGTGAGTAATATCAAATGAGGCCTGAAGCCGCTCGATTTGCTTCAGCCTAACACTGAGACCGCACTCATCAATTGCACTAAGTGTCGAATTAGTTGGAGCATTTTGAAGTGTTTGCATACTGTCATATATTGAAATGACTTTGCGCTTCAGAAAAGTCACCGCGATTGTAGAGGGCACTGCACTAGAGGCGTTATTTTCTGTTGCCATTAGAAGCGTTGATAGAAAGTATGCGAAACTGAGTACCTACCTGTAAGAACTTCGGCGAACGCAAGTGTCAAGCTATGTAACGAAGCAACGGCAACAGCTTGTACATAAGTTACGCACTTATGCCGCACAAAACGAAATGCCAGGTTGCTGATTGTTTAAGTATGTGGCTTAAATGTAAAGCAATAAATTCGCGTAGGGGTCATGTTGCGCTATTGAGCTTTTTCAATAGCTTTCACAAAAAGAAATAATAAACTCTGTTTTACTTCTTGTGTTCAAATTTGTTTATATATTTATTATAAGTTACGATAAGCAGGCAGACCCTAATTGGTCTGTGCTTATTATTTAAGAACAATAGTTTTACAATGGCAAGCGAACCCGAATTGGTTCGTGCCGATTTTAGCGAAGAGATAATTGCCACACACATATTAATATGTTTTGATAATGCAAGATATTACAAGATATGAAGACGATGCTGCTCTTATCAGTGGCGAGATCACTCCAGCTGTTTTGGCTGCGTAACCAGACACCCGTTAAAAACGAAAATACAGGCAACAAGCTCACTCTTTTAATCGATACAGGTGCAGATATTTCCATTTTAAAATGAAGTTCTGATACTTATAACGACATAGACCAATACTGCATTACGCAAATAACAGGAATTGGCGAAGGTACAATATCTTCTATTGCACTTGCCTAAGTCGAAATTAGGTCAGACAACTACATTATACCTCAAAATTTTCATATCGTGGACGATAAATTTCCAATACCATGTGATGGAATTATTGGCATGGTGGTGAACAATAAAGTGGATTCGGCCCAACATTGGAGCTGTAGTGGCGAATAATTTTTTTGTGAACAAACTAAGTTGTGGTAAAAAAAAATATAAATATGGTGAACATTGCAGACAAAGCGGGCAGCAAGAGTGAACATTTTTCTTGTATTTTTTTTATGTGCTCACCGGTGCAAAACATAATGACAATTAACGAAAACTAATAATAATTAATCAACAACCGAGTGAAAGTGACCCCAGTGGAGTGAAATAGAACCACGATAAAAGAGTGGACGCGTGTAGCAGAAGGGTATCGTAGGCTCGGCCTACGCAGCGTCACTTGTTAGGGTGGTCAACTAAAAGTGCGACTGTTTTTCTTTTGTGCGGATAAAATAAAGTCGAATAAAATTCATTAAAATAAAATAATTAGAAATCAAAAAAATTATTAAAATAAAAATAATTAAAATAAAATTAATTAAAATAAAATTAATTAAAACAAAATTAATTAAAATAAAATTAATTAAAAATTGAAAATAATAAAAATGAAATTAATAAAAATTAAAAGTAATTGAAATAAAAATATTTAAAATAAAATTAATTAAAATAAAATTAATTAAAATAAAATTAATTAAAATAAAATTAATTAAAATAAAATTAATTAAAACAAAATTAATTTAAAACAAAATAAATGAAAATAAAACAAAAATAAAGTAAATTGAAATAAAAAAAATTGAAATAAAATAAACGTGATTTAAATAAACGGAAATAAAACAAATACAATAAAAATAATTTCGAAAAAAAAAGAAACCAGAAGGAAGTTATTAAAACGAAGCGGTCGAGGAAGACTGGGGGTTCGCATTCCGGCAAAATATGGGCTCGGCTAGCCAAGTTGGAGGCCAAATACACGAGGACCCCGGAGCACAAGGCCCAGCTCGAGCCTGACCCAATCGAATGGGATAGACGTTCGAAGTCAGAGTCAGACTCTGGCCAACGTTCGAACACCCCCGGCTTGCTCGAGGTCCCGGCGATCCCGAACTACAAGGCCCGTGATGCGAGCGACGCGCCTACCCATGGAGTATAGGGGGCACTGCATCGTTCCAGAACAGGTCAGGAAGTGGGGCATACGCCTGGATGGGCAGGCTGATCCACTGTCCTTCGTAGAGGCCATCGAAGACCGGGCCCTGTCTTATGAAATTGACACCGATAGGTTGCCCCGGGCAATGAACGAGGTCATGATCGGCGAAGCCGCTCGCTGGTTCATGACAAGTGGGCTAAGAGAGGTGTCATGGAACGAGTTTAAGGGGTGATTTTTGGATTTCTTTTTGCCTCCGCGATATTTTGAATTATTGGAAGATGAAATCCGGGCTCGCCGGACAACGCAGCCCCAGAGTATAAGTTGTATGTGCGGAGACAAGTTTACGCGTCGCTGTCGAAGCTCATACAATTAGCGGTCGAGTACATAGAATAAAACGTTGTCTGTGTAGAAATTGTGCATTTGTAGGCTCTCGTCTTGCAGCGGAGCGATCCCAGCAGCACCCATCACGCAGGCCGACTCTAACCTAACCGCAGCGGTGCGATCCCGGCGGCTTCCCTTTTTCCTTAATAGAATTAGCAACCACTCTGCGGCGGAGTCATCCCGACGGCTCCATACCCCCTTTTTAACTTCGCGTCGGCAAACTACAATCTGGTGGGCATCTGCGAGGGCGTGCTGGTATCTGTTTTGGCGGTGGACGATGATTCTGTGTTAGTTTTGTAATTTTTATTTCTGAGGGACAGGGCTCGCTCTTTGATTTTAATAACGACTCGAGATGTTCGAGTTCGTCATTCAGTTTCACTGAAGTGTCTCCTGGAAGGTGATTTTTGCATTTATTTAGGAGTCTTACGATTTCAGACTTTCTCCGTCTGATTCGCTCCTTAATGCCACTGCGTCTGGGCTTATTGTTTGCCCTAGGGCTCATGCCCTGTACTCAGAATATAGCCGGCAACGCCGGCAGCAGAGGGAGTATATTATATACTTATATATGTATGCAGCATTGAGAGCCGCGCTGAAAGAGAGTATGTTATGTACACTTATGTATTGTAGTGCGCAGCCGGCTAGCGTGGGAAACGCTGACGCTGCGTTGTTGCCTACACACATATATGTGTGGTCATATTACATATGTATGCACTTGAAGTGTGCATATGTAAACACTGCAACAAAGTGTTACAGTGTGACAGTTTTATATATTTTAAATACAGTGCATACTCTATATGTGCGCATATCACACTAAACTCCCTCTTAGATATGTGTATTCCCATGTCAATTCCTATGACTACTTCTTCAAAGCCATCCAGGCTCATTTTCAGATTATCAAACCTAAAAAACAAAATAAGTCTGGTTCGACTACTGACTTGGCTAAATATTCCAAAGCCAAGTCGAACTTCTTTCTCATATTGCAAAAGGCAATTTGCCCAAAAGCTGACAGTTTTACAATTTTGTAAACTTCAAGTTTGCCATCTTCTCTTTCTCTGGGGATGGATAAAGCTAGCTATGACTCTGATTCTGCTAACCTCTTTGCTAATTTAATCCAATCAACCTACTTTTCAGTCTGTCCTAAAAATAATTCTTACCCTTATACTATTGCTTCCTATAGTTCTATACCTGCTCCTATTATTTCCCATTCCGCTCTCCTTTTAGCTAAAAATACTTTAAAATCTTCTTAGTCTTCTCGGCCTGACAATATTCATAGTTGTCTACTCAAGGTGTGTTGTTCTTCCCTTTTTTTTCCATTGCCTAAGCTTTTTAATCTATCCCTGGAGTCTTCTGTCTTTCCATCTCTTTGGAAAGAATCTTATATCATTCCTCTCCACAAGAAAGGTAGGTCTGATATACAAAATTAAAGGGGGCTTGCAAAACTGTCCGCTATCCCTTAATTATTTGAAAAAAAAATCACTTTGAATTTGCAGCATTTCTGCAAATCAGTTGTCTCCCCTGTGCAACATGGATTCGTAAAGATTCGGTCAGCTACGACCAATCTGCTTGAGTTTACTTCCTTGGTAAATGATGCTTTTCTTTCGAAAATGCAAATTGATGTCATTTACACTGACTTCAGTAAGGCGTTTGACTCTTTGCACCATGATCTATTACTCTTAAAAATTGACCGAATAGGTTTCCCTCCGTCTCCTTTGGTTTGGATTAGTTTTTACTTAAAAGGTAGGACCTTTAAGAGTAATGCTAAGGCTGACTACCTCAAAACAGGTTCACGTTACTTCTGGAGTTCCTCAAGGTAGTCATCTTGGACCTTTACTCTTTACCCTTTTTATCAATGATCTCCCCTCGGCTACATCATATGCCCGTGTACTTATGTATGCGGGCGATGTGAAACTTTTTCTCTCATACACTAATCTCCTACATTACTCTCTTCTACAAGATGATTTGAACGCTACGCAACTTTGGTGTTCGGCCAATCAATTGTATCTCAATTGTTCAAAGTTTATGTTTATGAGGTGCAGTCATACTACACCTTATCTTGTTAGTTATACAATTGACAATAGTTCATTGCAACGTATACTAACCGTTAAGGATCTAGGCGTTCTTTTTGTTTCTAAAATCAGCTTTAATCTGCATATAGATACCTTCGTTAATGAAGCAAAATATGCACTTGGATTCATTAAACAATGGTCTAAAGAGTTTAACGATCCTTTTAAAACGAAACTTCTGTACATCTCTCTTGTTCGCCCTATCCTTGAATGCTGCTGTTGTATCTGGTCCCCGCAGTATAACAATAGCTAGGATTGTGTTGAATCTGTTCAGAAGCAATTTCTACTTTTTGCCTTACGAGGTTTTAATTGGGACCCAATCTTCGATTGCCATCCTACTCCAGCAGGCTGCTTCTTCTTAATCTTCCGTCGTTAACCAACCGTGGGACAATTCTCGGTGTTGTCTTCCTACATAAGTTGATTGTTGGCGATATAGATTCTTATTTTCTATTAGGGCGTCTTCAATTCTCTTTTTCGTCTAGACCTACCAGGAATTATTGTACCTTGTTCTTACCTTGGTGCACAACACCAGTTTCTTGAAGGAGCTTATACCAGTGATGGTTTAAGCCCGGAACTAGCTAGCAAACACAGCTTGACGTTAGCTGTGAAGGCAATGACGCAAAATTGCGCAATTGATAAAGTTAAATTTATCATGCAGGCAGGCACATTCAACAACATGAATGAAGCCGTTTCTAAATTTGTCAACAGCTGCACCAATGCAAGTAGCTGACCAGATACAGTTCTGTACTGAAGGCAACAACAGCAACGTCGGTAGTTACAGCCATCACGGTGGTAACAACCAGCTCGGTACGCAAAACTACAACAATAATAAAAACAATAAGGTTCGAGTCACACAAAGTAACTCGGAAAACCAGAAAACACCCTTAGGATAATGAAATTAAAGGAACTAAAATTCATATTCTCAATCTCACTAAAAAATTATTTATAGCCGCGCTATTGAACTTTTTCAATAATTAACATTATTTTACTTCTTTTGTTCAAATTTGTTTATATAGTTATAGCGAAGGGATAATTGCAACAAATTAATATGTTTTGATAATGCAAGTGGCCGATGCGCACCAAATGCATGAAGCGAACGAACTTAACTAGACTCGACGCACAGCATCGAGGCCTTCGCAAAAGGTAATGTTAGGGCAATAAATAATCGTTACAGCGAAGAGCGCCAGCTTAATGTAAATAATCTTAAGAGCTTGTTTGCAGCTCCTGTTGCGGTGCGCAAGATGGCTACGCGAGCGACTCCATCATTTCCCACGATTAGCACCGTGAACCTCCCCAGTGGCCACCTTAGAGCCGGCAGATTTTCATCCTTTACGAGGACTATGTCGTTGACACAGGACTGGTTTTGGAGTACGCCATTTGGAGCGCTGCTGAAGAAGCGTTATATATTCTTCACGCCAGCGGGACCAAAACAGTTGGAGGTGTGTTACGCGTTGACAGCCATCCAGACGATTGAATTGAAGGTGCATCAAATCAGGCTCATCAAACGATGAGCTGGGTCCACCAATCATGAAATGAGCTGGAGTGAGCACATCTAGGTCTGCTGGATCTTCTGAAAGAGGAAACAATGGCCTGGAGTTAATTATCGATGCTATGTGGCAGACTAGGCTGCGAAGTTCTTCGAAGTTGAGAACACAAGAGCCAACAGCACAATAAAAATGATGCTTCGCTGCCTTCAGTGCTGCTTCCCAAAGGCTGCCAAAATGCGGCGAACGAGGGGGAATAAACTTCCAATCAATGGAGTCATCCATGCAAAACTTGTGCATGGATCAATATGATCGCGACTGATGAAAAGATGCTTGAGATCCAGAAGCTCGTTCTTAGCGCCGACAAAGTTAGTAGCGTTATCCGACCATATCTGAGATAGCCTACCTCGAGTCGATATAAATCTCTTGAGCGCATTCAAGAATGAAGCCGTCGACAGATCCTTGACCAGCTCCAGGTGAACTGCTTTAGTCGCGAAGCAGACGAAGACAGCCATGTAACATTATAGAAAAATGGTCCACAACAGTCAACGCCAGAGACTTCAAAGGCTCGACAAGCAAACGTTCTTTGGGAGGATCAGCCATTATATGCTCTACTAATCGTGGCTTGGCACGAAAGCATCTCACACATTTGCCAACTACCTTGGATACGGTCTTCCTTCCACCAATCGGCCAATACTGCAACCGAATATTAGCCAGAAGTGCCCGTGGACCAGCGTGTAAGTCCTGATTGTGAAACCTTGTAATGAGTGAATCTGTGATGGGATGGTGCCGCGGAGGAATTATTGAATGGCGAGCTTCGAAATCCAGCGAAGAGTTTTTCAGGCGCCCATCAACTCTAAGAATGCCGAAAAAGGGTTAAGTGATGCAATCGCAGTGATTTAATCTCTTCCCACAGGTGAGTAAGAGTTGGGTCCTATGTTATATATCACACACTGTTAGTCCAGGATGCCTGCTTCTGTGTATGAATTTATAGATATATGCGAATATACGCTGCATTGTATTAAATGAGTTAGCGTATTTACAAGTGGCAGATATATCAACGAAGGGAGATGACGCAACAAGGACTTTTTTTCTTAGCTCGAGATCTGGCCTTTCTGGCAAGCAAGAAGCTGGCCAGTCCAATTTGATTCCATATAGAAATTCTGAACCGTCGAAAACGACTCGCAACTTTGTCGTTGAACCGTCTTTTTTAAAGACACTGTGATGAGGAAGAAAATATTAACAAAGTCCTTCGGACTCTGGAGCGACAGGCGACATATGACCCAAATACAAGTATTCCTTTAGAAAACTTGAATATTGAATCTTCAGGTCTGGACTACTTTGTAGTTTGCGTTCCAGGGTCAGGAACCGACGAAAGACTTGTTGGTATGACGTCCCAAGACATTCCAAACTTCGCTTGAAGGCTAAATGAACCGAATATTAGCTCCAAGCAGCAAGTCCACGCGTTGTGGTTTAAAGAAAGACGGATCTGCAAGTTTTATGTCAGCAGGAATGTTCCAATTCGTAGTGCTGATTGTAAAATTCGGTTGACTATCAGTTATGGTAGGTGCTTCCAGCGCTGTGAGGCATGTTAAGTACTCAGATACTCGAGACTGTATCGTTATAGTGACCGTATTTCCTTCTGTGGCAAAACGAGAATCTCCTATACCAGAGACAATGGCTGAGGACTTGTGCTTCTTTAACTGAAGCTGTTGAGCAAGGCAAGGTGAAGCTGAGAGCCGGAATCCAAAAGGGCGCGACAAGGTATCAAAGTGCCGGAGCGATTTTTAACGAACACCATAGCAGTAGCCAAGAGGACAACATCACTACTGAAATACTGGGCAACAAGATAGGTGGAGGTAGATAGCGACGACTTAGCGAAAGAGGCGTGGGCAATTGAAGAAGAATCAGCAGGCGCAATCAGCTGACCAGACGGAAAACCAGAATTATTTAAATGCAGCAGGGTATGATGCTTCGCCCCGCAGGTCCGACAGCATCCAGAGCATGATCTCAATTGATGGCCTTTCTTTAGGCAATTCATGCAAATTGCAAGTCCTTTTGCCTCCCTAAACCGTAATGCAGGGGACAAGTTTCCAAATCGGGAACAATTATATATGCCATGACCAGGGCAATCACAAAAAACGCAGACAGGGGCTTCGTGGCTTGTGTTAATTGCTCTTATTTTTCCCACCTGATGGCTAGGGGCATAGCTTGCCATAGCAAAATTTACGGTTTCCATTGTTCGGCATCTCTGCTCCAGAAACGTAGCCATATGCTCCCACGATGGTATTAACTTGATGAACGGCGAATCCTCTAGCCTTTCTTGCAACTTGGCTTGTGATGATGGGACCAGCTTTTGTAGGATAATCTGCACAATCATGCATCCAGCGATCTGTTCGGTGTTGCCCATGCTCTTTAATGCGCGAATGTGTGCGTTGAATTGGTCGGACAACTCCCTTAGCGCCACGGCCGATCCACCTGCCACCCTCTTGAGCCCCAATGTCTCTGGTATGTGTGCCTGAAAAACCAAACGTCTATTATTAAACCTTTTCTCCAATAAATTAACTGCTATGGCATAATTATCGTTTGTTATTTCCAATGATCGAATTGCGTCCAGTGCTGAATCCTTCGGGCGCGATCAAAGATGCTGCAGCTTTTCGATATCTGCTAAATCCGGATGATTTTCTATGACGGTTGTGAACATAGAATAAAAGTCGGCCCATACTGTGTAACCACCACTGAACGTAGGCAACTTTAATGAGGGTAATGCCGGCGGTGCCTTCGGTCTGACTGTCTGCGCGGGCAGCACAGATTGGTCGCAACACGTTGAGCAAGGCAATATTGAGACACGTTTCGCGATTTCACTCCGGACCGAAATTTCCATAGAAATTGCTAACTCGTCGAAGTCCTCACGCAATTGGCTACCAATTGCATCCAAGTCTAGCTCTTCGAGGCTAGTGTGAGTAATATCAAATGAGGCCTGAAGCCGCTCGATTTGCTTGAAATGACTTTGCGCTTCAGAAAAGTCACCGCGATTGTAGAGGGCACTGCACTAGAGGCGTTATTTTCTGTTGCCATTAGAAGCGTTGATAGAAAGTATGCGAAACTGAGTACCTACCTGTAAGAACTTCGGCGAACGCAAGTGTCAAGCTATGTAACGAAGCAACGGCAACAGCTTGTACATAAGTTACGCACTTATGCCGCACAAAACGAAATGCCAGGTTGCTGATTGTTTAAGTATGTGGCTTAAATGTAAAGCAATAAATTCGCGTAGGGGTCATGTTGCGCTATTGAGCTTTTTCAATAGCTTTCACAAAAAGAAATAATAAACTCTGTTTTACTTCTTGTGTTCAAATTTGTTTATATATTTATTATAAGTTACGATAAGCAGGCAGACCCTAATTGGTCTGTGCTTATTATTTAAGAACAATAGTTTTACAATGGCAAGCGAACCCGAATTGGTTCGTGCCGATTTTAGCGAAGAGATAATTGCCACACATTAATATGTTTTGATAATGCAAGATATTACAAGATATGAAGACGATGCTGCTCTTATCAGTGGCGAGATCACTCCAGCTGTTTTGGCTGCGTAACCAGACACCCGTTAAAAACGAAAATACAGGCAACAAGCTCACTCTTTTAATCGATACAGGTGCAGATATTTCCATTTTAAAATGAAGTTCTGATACTTATAACGACATAGACCAATACTGCATTACGCAAATAACAGGAATTGGCGAAAGTACAATATCTTCTATTGCACTTGCCTAAGTCGAAATTAGGTCAGACAACTACATTATACCTCAAAATTTTCATATCGTGGACGATAAATTTCGAATACCATGTGATGGAATTATTGGCATGGTTTTCCTCACGAAATACAAATGTCTGTTAGATTTACAAGCACCTCAGAATTGGTTAATAGTCAGACCCACACATATTAAAACGCATATCCATATACCTATCACGCATACATGCGGAACCAATTCCACTGTACTACCAGCTAATGAAATAGACTTCGAAAATATTTCCTATGAGCCACTCAGTAAATACAATATTCTACACCCACCTAATGTAGAAAAACGAAATCCAGTATTAGCGGAAATTAAATAAAAATGTTCCCCAACAATTTGATAAACTATTAAATAAACTTTCCACTGAATATAGTGATATTTTCGAACTAGAATCAGAAACAATCTCTACAAATAACTGTTTTTAACAAAAGTTGAGATTAAAAGACAATGAGCCTTTACACTTAAAAAAAATTATAGAATTCCACATACTTATAAAGAAGTTAAATCTCAGGTATATTAATTAATACGCGAAAAAATCGTTAAACCGTCTGTATCTGAATACAACAGCCCACTCTTGCTGATACCTAAGAATCCTTTACCAGGTTTGACTGGCAAAAGATGGCAACTAGTAGTAGATTATCGTCAGATTAATAAAAAATTACTAGCGGATAAGTTCGCACTTCCAAGAATAGAAGATATTCTTGATAAACTAGGACAAGCAAAATATTTTTCATGTCTCGATCTGATGTCTGGATTCCACCAGATTGAACTTCATAATGATTCTCGAAATATGACGTCTTTTTAAACGAGCAGTGAACCTATCGATTCACGCGATTACCATACGGATTCAAAATAGCGCCAAACTCATTCCAAAGAATAATGACAATTGCATTTGTAGTTATAGGTTGTTCCGAAAAATACATGATTAAAAACGTGAAAAAGAGAAATGCTCATTTTATGCACGAAGTAACTTTTCAAGACTAAAACTACAAACCATAGGCCTAGGACATCAGCAGCGTCGAATCAACAAGCGCGAGGGGCACAGCGCCACTTGCGTCATCGAGGGAGCATCAGCGTGCCACATCCCGCGACGCCCAGCTGATGCAGTGGATGAACGGCAGATGCAGCATTTATATACATATATTTTATAAACATAAACTTTTTCTAAAATTGACCGAAACCATATCTGCCCAATTAGAAGCATAGCCTGTACAGCTATGCGAAACAATAGGTAGAAATTTGTAAAAAAAAAAAACAAACAAGTTTCTATTATGAAGAAATAAGATTAAACCAGACATTTTTTATCTATAATAGAATAGATAATAGAATAAGAAAGACAGTTTTTCTTGAAAATACACTAAGTATACCCTTAATGGGTTTAATGGATAAAAAGGCCGTGGACTCCACTGCCAATGTCATAAATAAAGTAGAAAATCAGGGCTTATGCCTAATAAGCACACTTACTAATAATTGTAATACTAATGTTAAGTAGCTTATTTTACAAAATATATACACTTATTAATAAATGCCTTAAAAAGAGGTACTTGAATAATGCTAATGACTTTGATAAAATTTAAAAAATAAATTAAAATTAAAAAAAAGATAAAGTTAAAGAGAGCCAAGCTCAGAGAGAGGATTTTCGCCGCAAGGCAAAAGGGCGAAAAAAGGGGCGTGAGCTGCTGCTGCCGATCAGCAACTTCACTTTGGAACCGGCAAGCGTGAGTATCGGACGTGCATACTTAACGAAAGACAGAGTTTAGGGACCGCGAGTTAGCTGTAAGGTTAGGTGGGAACAGCCTAGAATTGACGGTGCAGCAAGGCTAGGAAAGTTAATAAAAATAAATAAAAACGGAAGTGAACGTACATAAAATAAAACGGTGTTTGCGTTGTCTGTGTAGAAATTGTGAATTTGTAGGCTTTCGTCTAGCAGCGGAGCGATCCCAGCAGCACCCATCACGCAGGCCGACTCTAACCTAACCGCAGCGGAGCGATCCCGGCGGCTTCCCTTTTTCTTTAATAGAATTAGCAACCACTCTGCGGCGGAGTCATACCGACGGCTCCATACCCCCCCTTTTTAACTTCGCGTCGGCAAACTACAAATTTCTTATAAACTGGACCTGGGTAAGACGGAGTTATCGCCCGGCCAAGAAGCTACTTTGCGAATCATATAAATTTATATCTCAGAATAGAATTGTTCATGTCAATAATTATGCAAAAATATTAATGGTGTTTTAATCGGTCACGTACGTTAATTCACGACCAAAGAGATAAGTTAAATGATATGTTTCAAACTTTTTGATAACCATAAATGGGAAATATAAATTGGATATATCTATACTGACAATCCTAAATATCTCTTTGATAATTAAAACTGGTGAAGAACCGGAATCGATAGAATCAGCAAGCAAATCTGACACCGAAATAAAAGAAAAGATCTACACGATCTAACAATATCTGCGGTATAACCCGAATTGATAGAAGAAGAAAGTTCTGATTCTGATATAAACCTCAGTATTGTAGAACAAAAGGCCGTTACAATGGCAGATACCGCAGCCGCCATAAGGTCATGCACAAGAGAAGTATCGAGTGCGGTACCGGAATTCGATGGACAGAAAATCCATCTACAAGGATTCATTATGGCAATCAATGAAGATATTGCAATAAAAGAAATAAAATCAAAAATAAAAGGAACAACACTGTGTTTATATACCACCGACCTTGACCGCTGCTCATATATATATATATACATGTGTTTATATACTTATAAATTTCTTTTGTAATATTTATCAACAGCGATCATAATCGTCGTATATATTGGGTCCAACGTCTGCTTCTAAGGATATCGCGTGAGTAAGAGTTTAAAACAACGCTTATTAGTATATATATTTATATACCCATATGAACATTTAAATGCAGCTTAATTTAGCAAGACGGTAAATTAATTACTATCCGTCAAGTCTCAAAATAATGTTGGTTAATTTGTCCTTCCACTTAATTTTTTTATGTGCTTTAAACTAGTTATTGTACATTCATTATATTAACATTGAATTTAAATTTTGTTTGGAAACTGTATTTTTCTTGTAAATCGAGTTATACCTATCTCTTTATTAATTGGCATCATGCTCAAAAAAATGAACAATGCGTGAATAAATGAATTATATTAGCTTATTTGATATGATATTCTAATTCCTTATTTATTTTATTTTTTGTTACTTGTCAGGGTAGGGAGGGTAGAGAGGAAGAGAGACGATCAACACATTAGTTCTCTCACTTAAGCGAAATTGAATAGTTTGAATTTGGATGTTCGGTCGGAATACATTAATGGTACACATACTAGAAGCTTTTTTTTTTTTTTAATGGATTTACTTAAATCAATAATTTTTGGATCGCACTTAAACTATGTGGTTATGGTAAGTGCAGAAGGAAAAGGAAAAAACCCCGACCAGTCCGACGAGCTATTGTCCGAGCATTAGCAAGAAGTGCGAACCTCCAATCGCTATGCACCCGGTTGGGCAACAGCCACGGCCGTTCGTTCGATTTTGGTTGATGGCCAAACGAAAGGCAAAAAATGAACCCGAATCTCTCCTCCATTACATATATGGCACCCAACACGTGGAACCCTAGCAATAACGTAAATCTTTTACTTTTTGCGTAAGCACGACTAACACTTAGTGCACAACAGTCCCCAATCGGAACTCGAAGTTATACCATATCACTTACTACATATTACTTTTGAATTACCCTGTTAGCCCCCTTTCTCGGGAAAATACGTAATGTTCAGCCAATAGTTAGTTGTAGGAATATGCGATTGTAATTCAGGCATTGCTGGATTAGTCGACCACAATTAATTACTAGTTCTTTTCGCAGCGGGTAAGATCGGAAAAGAGGGAATAATAATCAAAATTTGGGTTAATTGTTTCAAGGACTATTTGGAAGTACAACAAACTGGAAATATTTCGGATGTTGTCTAGTAGTCCATGAGCAGTAAAAATCCAAATCAGAAATAGATTCCAGTAAAATAAATAGTAAAAATTCAACTACTCAGATTTGCTTAAGGATTGTAAGCGATAACATGTGGGAAAAAGAAAGATAGAATAAATAATCAAAACTAAATCATATAAGTCCTGTTTAGTTTTTGTTGTTGTTTGGAAACAAGCAATAGTTTGCATTCATTATGGCAGTGAGACGAAGCACAGAGAGCATGGTTGCAGCGATTAACGCGCAAGTTCCATTTTGTGGCATTTGCCATGAGCAATTGCAAGCAGAACAGCTATCTGCGACTACTCCTTGTCTACACCGTTTTCACGAAGTTTGCATAAGCAATGCACTGAAGACAACCCCAAAAGATCGTTCGACTACTACAGGTATCAGGAGAGGTCACCGATTCGGAATAGGGCGAAGAGCCACGCCCAAGCGAAGTATGCAAACTAGGTCTATGAATCGTAATCATAGAGAATATTTAGGTAGTTGTATGTCTCTAAGCAGCAATGGAAATAAGTCCGTGGACAATGGTCCAAATGTAGACACAATTAACTATATTAACGAAGCTCTACAATCTCAGCAATGGACTTTAATAGCAGAACTCAATAATGTTATTTAAGCTTCTGTTGAGCAATCACTGCAAGAGAAGTTGGCAACATTAAATGTATGAAGTGGGCGAGCTGAATCAACACGCTCTAGATTAGTTCAGTCTCCAAGGGGATTAGGTGCTGATACTCTCCCTAATCGTTTCCAGAATTCTGGCATACCCCTTGACTCCGGATCATACAGCCCCAGAGGTAGCAATCGATCAAACTCAAGTTTGAGTTCAGAAAAAGCAGCTAGCATTATGCAAACCTGGCGATTTAAATTTGACGGTTCGAAAGACTCTATGCAGATAGATGAATTCTTGTATCGAATTCGTTCATTAACGGCTCAATATTAAAACGGCGACTATAGGCTGCTTTGTGAAAATCTGCATTTACTTTTCTTCGGAAAATCCATTGATTCGTTTTGGAGCTTCCACAAAGAAAGATCAGGAGACATTTGGTGATTTTCAATCAGCTATTGAAGGCTTGGTTAGCCAATTATTTAACGAAATAAGCGAAGACAAGTTTGTAGACCTATTAAAACGCTCAGGTACGAACTATTGCATTTGAAGATTACAAATCGAGCAGAATTAAGAGAGGAAGTTTTTTAACGCGAATCCCGATGCAACGTACTGCATCCCACCTCCCGCCCAACCGACCCAGGGGCGCAGTCGTGTAACGTACGACACGAAATGCAAAATAAATATGAAGAAAAAAATATTTAAAAAAAACGTCGATACAAACTACGAGTATGTGTACAAATACAATTTCAAATAAAAATTGGACTATCTACTTGCTAAATAGTTTCGAATAGAAGACTTTATACGAGGAAGAGAAGCTTCCGAGCAGAATACTCTGTAATGCTTGTTATAGTCATCACAGAGGACCCTGAACGGTTCATGCAAGGCATAATTAGTTGAGCAAAATTGAAGCGATAAAGGTACAAAATTACGTGTTAGTCTAGTAGGGATAGAGAAATTTAATTGGCTAGTCAACACAGAAGAGTCGATTTCACCAGTAATTAATTTATGAATAAATATTACACCCAGCATGGTTCTACGATTAATTAAAGAAGGAAGGTTAATCATCAGAAGTCTACTGGAGTATGACGGTAACCGCACACGAGGATCCCAATTTAAACCACTAAGAGCAAACAACAAGAATTGTTTCTGAACGGATTCAATTCTGTCCTGATGGGTATCATATTGTGGTGACCAGATACATGAGGCATACTCAAGAATAGGTCGAACCAAAGATATATAAAGTGTTTTTGACGTGTACGGATCGTCAAACTCCTTCGACCATCGCTTGATGAAACCCATAACTATTCTGGCCTTATTGACCACGGTATTAACATGAGAGTCGAATTTAAGTTTATGATCAAGGATGACACCTAGATCATTAACTTCATTAGAAGTACTATTAACTCGCTCAAGCGGTATGCTATCAAGGATGTAAGAAACCAATTGAGGAGGGCTTCTATAGATGGTCATTACCTTACATTTAGAGCAGTTTAAGTTTAACAGGTTGGCTAGACACCAAGCCTGAAACGCATCAATGTCCGCTTGTAAGAGATAACATGATGCCATATCCTTATATGCAAGGCATAATTTAACATCATCAGCATACATTAATACTCGAGAGTGAGACAGTATCGAGGGAAGGTCATTGATGAAAAGAGTAAAGAGTAGCGGGCCAAGATGACTACCTTGAGGAACACCGGAAGTCACCAGAATACGTTTAGAAAATGAAGAAGGAATGGTTGACAGAGTCGAAAGCCTTACTGAAATCAGTATAGATGACGTCAGTCTGTTTCTTTTCTTAAACCCATTAATTACAAACGAACTAAACTCAAGAAGGTTAGTGGTTGTAGATCTGCGCTTCACGAACCCATGCTGGGAAGGTGAAATAATAGAACTTCATAAATGCTGCAGTTGAGATGTTATAATTCTCTCAAAAGCTTTAGGTATAGCGGATAATTTGGAAATACCTCTATAGTTCTCGACATCGGACTTACTCCCTTTCTTATGGAGAGGTATAATGTATGTTTCCTTCCAGATGGTCGGAAAAGATAAAGTGCTTACGGACAATTCAAAAAGTTTTAAAACAGGTTTACATAATGCTGCAGCGCAGTATCTAAGCACGCAAGCAGGAACACCATCAGGGCCCGGTGAGTAAACCGGCTTGATAGTATTAAGGTCGCTAAGAAGCGAACTTTCGGTAATACGGGGATTAAAGATGCAGTTTGACCTCTGTAACTGATAGGGATAAGGCTGATTTTTATTATACCTAGAGGAGGAGTAGGTAGTTTGAAAAAAGTTTGCGAACAGATCGGCTATGCCTGGATCAGTGTTCGCGCTCTCATCTGCAAACTTAACCGAAGAAGGCAAAGTAGATGTCTTTCGCTTAGAATTGACAAAGTTAAAAAATTGCTTAGGATTATGTGAAAATTAAAGGTGACAACGCCGAAGGTAATTCTTATAGCAGATGGAATTTTGGGTGGAAAAATTTGATCGGGCAACTACATAGCGGGAGAAATCGGAGTGATTTCCCGATTTCTTAAACTTTTTATAACACCTCGACTTCATGTTTTTTAACCTCATCAGTTCATTTGAGAACCAGGGAGGCCTATCAGGCCTCGCAGGGTGATCAAGAGGAACGCAGACATCAAAAATCGAGTACAAGGTGTCATAAAAAAGTTTCATGGCAACATCAATGTCTGCACAATTGTACAGTTGGGACCAGTCGACTTGCAGAATAAGATCATTTAGCTTATGAAAATCAGCTTTTCTGAAACAACGCATGCGTTCAGCTAATTCCGATTCCTTGATAGGGACTCGGGCTGGTAAATCAATGACCATTTCCAGAGTTGGATGAAAAGGGTCTTCAGGAAGTGCAAGCGGATTGATCCTGTGCACAACACTGTTGAACGAATCCAACACGAAAATTAGATCAAGAGATCTGTTTCTTGAATTGCGCACACGATTAACCTGCCGTAAGGACATTTCATGTAGACCATCAATAAATTCGTTTGACGATGACGGCAACAGAAAGTTTGAGTCTGATGGCGATGACCACTCGACAACAGGAAGATTAAAGTCCCCAAGAACTACTAAAAGGTCTCTATCAGAAAGTAGGGAGGAGATAGATTTAATAGCGTTAAGATGGGTTTGATAGGTAGACAAATTAGATAGAGGAGGTAAATATGAACATGTAATAAAGATAGAAAAAGTACCAAATACAACTCGTACAGCCACCAACTCAATC
The DNA here is from genome assembly GCA_035045885.1 of Drosophila borealis. Lineage (NCBI taxonomy): Eukaryota > Metazoa > Arthropoda > Insecta > Diptera > Drosophilidae > Drosophila > Drosophila borealis. Next base: position 81,986 of record JAWNOR010000358.1, on the reverse strand, counting down.
TCTGAGATGGGAAGATCAATGCGTTCCGACGAAAGAGTAGACTCGACAGCTATAAGTACTCCTCCTCCGATACGGGAAGCTCGATCGCATCTATAAGTGATGTATTTGGAGGTAAAAATTGAAGAGTCTGAGATGTCCGGCTTCAGCCAGGTCTCAGTAAAAGCGATAATTTGAAAATTAAAAGCAAGTGAGTCTAAATACAGTTTAGGGAGTTTAGATTTAAGACCTCTAACATTCTGGTAAAGTTGATGCGCCATTAGAAATATGTGGTAATAAAATCGGAGTCCGATTTTTCTTTTGGCCTTATATTCTTTTACTATTAAGTGCTCCGGCCAAAACTCTTTACAACAAATATCAGTAAATATTTCTAGCGGAACACTTAAAGGACGCAATATCCCTTTCATAAGCGAACTTAAATTTCTCCACCAGTATACCTGGGGCTTGAATTTTTGCCTGTATAAAGGCTTTTACATCATCTGATGAAAAGTGAGGGGCAAGCCTAGAAACAAAAATAAGTCTCTTCGGTGGAACACCGACTAGAGGCTTAGGTGCCACAGGTAGGACAGTGGGAACACTATTAACTATGGTACCTATAACAGCCGGTAGTCCGGACGACGAGCCTTCTAGCGGCTGTTGTAAATTTAATTGTTGCTGTCGCCCTTTCGGAACACCCACGACAGCGGATGACACGGATAATTCAACTGGTTTTTCTCGTGCCGATGTCACACATTTCGGGACAGAATCAGTGTCCGCAGCAGACCTCACAGCTACCGGAGTAACAAACGAGATGAGCTGCTGTGTAATCGGTGTAGTAGGCTGCTGAATAGCAGTCGGAGGCTGAAGGGTATTAGGCAACGGCAGATCACAAGGAGTGGGCTTTTTAGGCCCCGGAGATTCATCTAATAGTTTAAGGCTATTAAATTGGGTGTCCAGGGCTGTGAGCTGATCGTTAAGTTTACGAAATCCAACAATCAGGCCCCTAAAGCCACTCCTGGTCTGACGCATAAACGCCCGCATTTCACCATCAATCTCCCTACACGAGTCGCAACTATAGTGTAAGCCATTTCGTTTGGCAACAGCATCCCCCACAAGACCAGTGTAACCCGCACATTTAGAATGCACGACATTATCACACAGCCAACAAGGTATGCTGGATTGACTTGCCGTAACTGGCATTTGGCAAGTTTTTATAAAACAGACAATTTTATGGTCCATTATAATGGGTCTCTACTGTATTAACACAGCCAAATGTAAAAAGAGAGTTATTTAGATTAGATTAATAGCGTATGGAGCACCAACAAGCGGCAGAAAGTAGAAAAAGATCAAAGCGCAAGTTGAAAAGTTGAGAGAGCGCGAGAGTGCGAGAGTAGTCTATTTATAGATTGCTTGCTTGCCCACGAAATCTTGCATACCAGAGAGGCGATGTGCAGTTAAACATAAACAACAAACAACAACAAGAAGCTTACCCACTGAGCTAAATAGCGCAAGCGCACAAACAAAAAATGCACAAGAACACAGGTTTAAAAGAAATAATATTTAAATAACAAAAATGCACAGAACACAAGCATGCACTCGCGATAAATAAAAAATAAACCGAGAAGGCGAACAGAATAGTAGAAATATGTAAAATATAAATAATTAAAACGCCGGTGTTTTATTAAATCAAAAACAAAACGGAGAGCACAAAAAAAACACGTCTGTTCGCTTCAAGTGGAGATGATGAATTTTTAAGAAACATAAATGTTTCTGTAGAGAAACTGGCTCGTTTCCCAATCGATCCAAATAGGGTAGTAGTAATGTCTTTGAGTTATTGGAAAATAATGATACAGAAGATAATATTTCAAAAATACAGAACAAGAAAATAGTCTGCTGGAATTGCGATAAAGTGGGTCACCGATTCGATGACTGCATGGGAGAGAGGTATATATTCTGCTACGATTACGGTGCTAAAAATACTTTTAAACCCAATTGTAGCAAATGCAATCCTTTGGGAAACCGAAAGAGGGATGCGCAGACCAACACCACCTTGACGCATCCCACAAAAGAATAAAGTCTTTGCCAGTAATCCAGTCATATGGTAGTTCGGAGCAATCAGCTCCAAATACTATATTTAAAAATTATATGGCAAATACATGTTCAGTCGCAGAGGCTGCAACTCAAACTGATATTGAAAAAGAAATTCTGGAAAAATATTAGTGTCTCCGTAAGAAACTCGTTCAGTGTTTATTAGCTCAGATAACCGCTTGTACTCTGAGTTAAGCCTAGAGGGAGAAAGATATGTAGCATTATTAGATTCCGGAGCGACGATTAGTTGCCTCGGTAATGTTGCAGCTAAGACACTGCTGTCACATCCCAAAGCGCGCAAATGCTCTGGATCAATCCGAACAGCTAATAACGCTATTTGCCCAGTGGTAGGCATTTAATGTTGAATTAGACAACGATATCGAAAATGCATCAGCTAACCGCTGAAGAAAAGTCACGATTAAATTCGATCGTATCAAATTTTCATTCATATGAAAAGGTTGGATTATGGCGTACCGAGTTAATCGAACATCGCATTGAAATAGATGTGACCCCCGTCAAACAAATACATTGGCCTATTTCGCCAGCCGTTGAAAAGCTAATATTCGACGAGATCGAGAAAATACTAGCTTTAGATATAATAGAGGAATCGCATAGCACCTAAAACAGCAACTGCGTCCTTGTGCAAAGAAAGGATAAGAATAGGCTGTGTCAAGATTCTCGATAAATAAGTACACTCGTAAAAATAAGTACACTCTACCTCATATCGACGGAATTCTTAGTCGTCTGCCGCCGGTTAAATATATCACGGGCCTCGATATAAAGCACGCATTCTGGCAGATACCCTTAAAAGTAAAAAAGTATACAGCTTTTACAGTCCCTAATCGACCATTATTTCAATGCAAAGTAATGCCGTTTGGATTGTGTAACGTTCCTCAAACGCTATGTATACTAATGGAATGCGTCATACCAGCACATTTGCGGACCCGCGTATTTGTCTACTTAGATGATTTTCTTCTGCTTCGATTCTCATATGTTGCTTTTGCAGGAAGTAGCGTTGCACCTGCGTAAAGCGAACTTGACAATCAACTTAATAAAATCAAAAATTAGGGTGCGTTCTAGCTGAACTAAATGAACAGGAAGAGGAGGCTCCAATAGCATACATGTCGGAGAAACTGTCAAATGACCAACGGAATTATAGTGTGACCGATCTGAAATGCTTAGCCGTAATAAGAGGTGTTTTTAAATCAAGGTAAATGGGTGATCAAACTTCAAGGTTACAAATTTAAAGTCTTGCATCGTTGCGGTGAACAAAATGTTGTCGCTGATGCGCTATCGCGTCAAAATGAGACAGAGCTTGCGGATTTCGAGAAGCAAGGTCCCATAGTTGACCTGTCTTCACCTGAATTTAAATCGCCAGACTATCTCGATCTGAGAGATAATATTTCTGCTAACCAATCCAGATTACCAGATTTACAGATAATCGTCGGTTTTAAATATAAACGTACAGAGCCAGCGAAGGGAAATAGCATTCAGGAGAAACTATCTTGGAAGCTCTGGATACGTTCGTCTCTCACCCTCTTTAATTGAGAGAGCCCACAATCTTCCAAACGCTGCACCCAGTGGCATTGTGAAAACAATAAAGACACTAAAGCGATACTTTGGGCGAAATAGGTCTTCTGATGGTTATAGACCATAATACTAAATTTCATTTTATGTGGCCTCTTCGCGCATTTACTACCAACAAAATTATAGACTATCTAGAAAGCACACTGTTTTGCACTTTTAGCGTGCCAGAAACTATTCTGACCGACAACGGCTCGCAGTTCGTTTCTAGTGTCTTTAAAGCTTTTCTTACCCGATATGGAATCATCCATATTCGAACGGCAATATACTCGCCACAATGCGAGTGAACGAGTAAATAGATCTGTTTAAGGGGCTATTAGGGCCAATATCGGAATAGATCATTCAAATCGTGCTGCCTTGAGAGCCAACGTTCACCAAAGTACAGGGTAGTCCCCATATTTTTTAGCGTTTGGACAGAATTTGATGTTAAACGGTAAAGACTATGACTTGAAAAATCGTCTTAATCTCTTGTCCGAAGACACAGCTCTTGAGAGACCTACGACAATGTGTGATAGAAATTAACAAGTCTTACCGCCGATACGAAAGTCTTCGCTCGCAATTTTTGTCAGAGTAACGCGCAAAAGAAAGCTTGCACCAGTTTTCTTTCCAGCGATTGCTGTACGAAAAGTCAGCCCAGCCTACTATCAACTAGCTAATAAATCAGGTAAAGGCATTGGTCCTAACCCAACAGTTATTACAGTTATTTCAGATTATGTCCCGCTAGCAAGTAGCCTTGCATAAACTGTGGTGTAGTGGCTGTTTTGCAATCCCCAAACGAATCTGCTTGTTGATCAGCTGCTCCCTATAAGCACTGCTTGGTTAATCATATCTCCCTCACTCGTAAGGAAGCAAGAGGTAATAGTACTGTAATATTCTTATTACAATTTATAAAGAAGAGTTCATTTTTGCAAGTCAGTGCTGGTTAGCCTATGGATACATATATGTTCTTATGCTGTTATTGGTTAACAGCTACAAAGAGAGGGAGAGTGAGTAGCTTGCATATGCCTGTGTTAGTGAGCATATATGTTGCTCACGCAATGCGCTCAGATGGAGCGTGGGATATGCATAAACATAAATGGTCAGCGTGCGGGGCTAGTGACTTGCACTGCGTAATATGAGCCAGAGCCAATATATAGAGTGGCTCTGGGTTTGTTTAATTTATATTTGTTATTGTATGCAACAAAGTGCCACATACTTTATATATATAAATACTGGGTGTTACTTTTAGGCATATACACACTACACCTCCCTTTTTAAAGAAATAACGTAACATTATAAATGTGTAGTTATTAAATGAACAAAATTTGTGTTTTTTGTATTAAATAGTAAAATGTAGTAAAAATGATTAAAATAATATGAATTTTAAAAAAATTATTTAGGATTTATAAAAATGTAAAAATTTCAAAATATAAAAATATTAAAATTTAAAATATAAAAATTTAAAATTCATTATAACAATTTGTTTTTCTAAAGGATTGATATTTTTTTTTTTTATAAAGAAAATTTATATGTTTTATTCGTTAAAAATTTTTATTCTATTCTTAGGAACTTTTTGTTTTTTACCTTTTGTATCTTTTATTATAGCATTGTCTTTATCTTTTATGCTTACTACCGTATATGGTCCTAAGTATTTATTTTCTAATTTATGACCTACTTCATTTTTTAAAAGTACTTTGTCTCCTATATTCAAATTTAAGTCTAGTGTTTTCCTATCATATAGTTCTTTATTTTTCTGCTTATGTTTATCTTTCATAACTCTTGCTCTTTTATATGCTAATTCTAGTCTATATTTGGATTCCTTAGCATAGTCTTCTACATTATAATGTGGGTCTATTTGATCTATGCAATTAAAATGTTTTGGTATATTTGAATTTTTACTGAAAATTAGCTCATATGGACAATAATCATGTGCTATTGATGGGGATGTATTGTAACAATAAACGAAGTATTGAAGCCATGTGTCCCAGTCATTTTTATCAACTGATATGTAGGAACGTATGTACTCATTAAACGTTCTGTGACTTCTTTCAACAGTACCAACTGTTTGGTGATGGTGTGCTGTTGATGTTATATTATCTATTTTTAGCTATTTACATATGTCCGTTATTATTGAATTCTTATATTCTGTACCCATGTCCGTTATGAACGTCTTCATTGGACCGTACTTCAGAATAAAAGATTCGAATATTGCTTTAGCGACAGTTTTTGCATTTTGTTAAATCACAAATTAGTGTAACTGCATACTCGTTACCATTCTCTGATCTTGGTAATGGACCTATAGTGTCAACAATTACCCTGTCGAAAGCGTTTGTTGGTATTTCAGTTATAATCATAGGTGTCTTAGTGTGCTTTGTTGTTTTGCTTTTTTGACATTTCGGACAATTACGTATCATTTTGTCATATTTTTCCAATAGCAATGTCTTCTTATTTTTGCTAGCGTTTTTGAAGTGCCCGTGTGACTACCTTGAATAGGATCATCATGGAATGTAGACATTATTGCTTCTTTTTCTTTTTCTTTCTTTATTTGGGTTACCGGCTTGAGTAGCGCTACTCTTAAGTTTTTTAAATATATATTTTGCCCATATTTTTGAAAGTATCTATTGAAATGTTTTCAAAGATCTTTTCGCTCGGTACCACTTTGAGTTGGCTGATTCCTAATATACCGGCTTCTTTTTCAAGCCTTTGGAAAAATTGACCTAAATCGATAGTTTCATTAGTATAAAGGTCGCTAATCTCAATTCTTGCAACAACCTTTTTCCCATGTTTTAAAATACATAGCATATTTGTTATGTGCAAGGTCACTATTTTTCGCATATCGTCGTTTTTAATGACGTCGTATACGTTGGGCTTAGAAGCTTTATCAAGATTTCGCCTTGGCAAAATTTCTTGTTCTTTTCCTGCGCAGGATTTATTTTGTCTACTTTGTTGTCTTGTAGTGACTTTCAAGACATTTTTATTAGTACTTTTTAATTCTTTGATGCTTATTCTTGATAACGCATCTGCAACAAAATTATCTTTTCCCTTGAGGTATTCTACAGTGAACTCATACTCTTCTAAATCTAGTCTCATTCTCGTTAATTTTGAACTTGGATTTACCATTGAAAACAGATATGTCAAAGGTCTATGGTCTGTTTTAATAGTGAAATGTTGACCATATATGTATGGTCGAAAATGGGTTATTGCCCAGTGGATTGCTGCTAACTCTTATTCGGTTGTACTTTTATTGCTTTCTCCTTTTGTAAATGAACGAGAAGCATATGCTACGGGCAATTGTTTATCTCCATACGTTTGAGTCAAAACTGCTCCGCAGGCTAGTTTACTGGCATCTGTTATGATGCAAAATTCTTTGCTAACATCTGGGTATTTTAGTAAAGTGGGCTTCATAAGAGCTTTTTTTTAAATATTCGAACGCTTTTTGGCATTCATCGGACCACTCAAAGTGGACAGTCTTTTTACATAATCTTGTTATGTGACGTGAATATCTGCAAAGTTTTTTATGAAACATCTGTAATAATTGCAAAATGCAACGAATCTTCTAGCGCTATCAGCGTCCGTGGGGACTGGATATTTTTCAATGACATCATATTTTTTGTCATCTGGCAAAATACCTTGATCAGTACACTTATGACCTAGAAAAGTCACTTCGTGCATGAAAAATGAACATTTTTCTGGATGTAATTTAAGGTTGTGTTGCCTACACAAGTCAAAAACGTTTATAAGTTTTTGATCATGTGGTTTTCGGAACAACCGATGACGATTAAGTCGTCCATGTACAAGAAAGCTTGTGAAGGTTCTAATCCGGAAAAAGCATTGCTCATCATTCTTTGAAAAGAATTAGGCGCTATTATTAGACCATATGGTAATCGTGTAAAACAATAGGAGCCATTGCTCGTTGAAAAAGACGTTATATTTCTAGAATTTTCTTCTAATTCTATTTAGTGAAAACCGGACATTAAATCTAAGCATGAGAAATATTTTGCTCTGCCTAGTTGGTCAAGAATATCATCTATTCTTGGGAGTGGAAATTTGTCAGACAAGAGTTTTTTGTTAATTTGACGATAGTCTATAACTAATCGCCATCTCTTGGTATCGGAACCAGGTAATCCCTTTTTTGGGACAAGAAGTATAGGACTGTTATATTCCGATACAGACGGTTCTACAATATTATCCGAGATAAGTTTTTCGACTTGATTATTAACTTCTTCTTTATGGGTATGAGGAATTCTGTAGTTTTTAATGTACACTGGCTCAGTATCTTTTAGTCTTAGTTTTTGTTTATAAAAATTATTGGTTGTTATGGATTCGGTTTCGAGTCCGAATATGTCTGTATACTTGGTGCAGAGATCTTTTAATTGTGTCTTAAATAATGGGAGAAAGTTCTTTTTTAGTTTTTTCATCACCGTTTCTTGGCGATCTTTGCTAATTTCGTGGACTGTTTCATAGTCACTTAGCTTTTCTATTTTAATGTCGGTCAGATTTACTATTTTTTTTGAATTTGTTGTATTTAAAATTCGGACAAATGTTTGTTGATTATTGGAAATAGTATTTCCAATGAATATTCCTTTATCAATTTCTTGATTTGGAATGAAAATATAGTTTTCTGGCGAAACAATATTGATTTGACGGACTACTTCAGAACGAGCTGGAAGTATTGTATCACAAGTGAGTTATTGGTAGTTTTATATGATAGTTTAAATTATTTGGCCGAAGTATTAGAGAATCACATGTTTGTGTGAAATCTAATTAGCAATTATACTTTTTAAAGAAGTCTATACCAATAATGCCATCGCTGGGTATTGGGAAATCGTGTCCGACTATGTGAAAGTCGTGTGGAATGACATATTTTCCGGTAGATAATTCTACGAATGCTAAACCTTTGGAAAAAACTGAACCTTCACCGATTCCAGATATTTGAGTTGATATGTTTGAATTAATGTTTTCAAATGTATCAACATGTTCTTTTAATAGAGATATGTCTACTTTGTGTACGTGTACGTGTATGTGTACTTTGGTGTTTCTTGGTGCATATCTTAAGGGTTTTGTTGGGTTTCCGGTTGGAATTATTCCTTCCTCGGTTATTACCACGGGCATTACCTCTATAATGTCCTCTGTCATTGCTATTGTTAGTATAGTTTGCGTTATGATTACCGCGGCCATTGCCTCTACCTCTTTGGCAATTGCGATAATCATTGCCTCTATTATGTCTGCCTCGCTGATATAATACTGTGCTGGCACTTCCAGTCATTTCAGTGCTGCAATGAATGTATTTACTCATTGCATCATTAAATGTGCTGAAGTTTCCAGCTTCTAGTATTATACGAAGTTTTTCATATTCACAATTTTTGGTCATTGCAGATATTGACTCTTTAGTAGAGAATTTCTCTGCATTATCCGAGTCTAGGCCATCGTCAATATAAGCTGCCTCGAGTTGCTTACACAAGTTATCGATTTCAGCTGTATATTGAGCTGCTGTTTTGCCTTTTTGTTGGGCGTTTAACAGCTTTGCCTTAATCACGTCAATGGATTCTCCTTTGACGCAACTTTTTAATTTATTAATAATGCCATAGATCGTAGTCTCGTCTTGGCATTTGTAGAGTATTGTGCCAATTAGTTTCGATTTTATGACTTCTACAGCCAAATCCTCTTGGTTGCCCTTTGTTCGTTCAACAAGCCTTAAGGCTGTTAAAAAACGATTTAATGACAGTTTTTTACCGTCAAATTCAGGGACTGTAGACGAAATTTGTCTTACATATTCCTTATCTATGGCGGATACCTGGTCTGGCATGTTGGATTCTGTATTGTCCAGTGTCTCAATGTCGATATCGATATTTATATCAGTAATTGGCTTCGACTCATTAAGATCTTGTAGCTGGTTTGGATCAAACTTTGCTGGTAAAAATAGATCTTCTGGAACATTTATTATAAAGTTCTGTCTAATGCCAATGTTTTTCAATCTGGTATTTTAAGATTGTATGAATTTAAGGCACTGCCTGGTATGCTTCTGTGTTAGTTTATTTTTAATGGAATTTACTGCCTGTACTTTTTAAAGATTGTATGAATTTAAGGCACTGCCTGGTATGCTCCTGTGTTAGTTTATTTTTAATGGAATTTACTGCATGTACTATATCGTTATATTGTTTTATCAATATTTGTACATGGTATATTAGTGTTTCTACCTTTATAGGTATGCCTTTATTAATACATTTATATGACTTGTCAAATTTGTCTTTGTGTCACTGATATTTTTCACCAATATACTCCATTCCATACTAATATAATAGATATTTATTGATGCAGTCGCACCATTAGTATCGTTGCTGGTCCCAAAATTAGGTGTTCTTCAGTTACTAGTTTTACTGAGACATATGGCAACGTACTTAGTATGATTCCTCTGACATATTCAAATATGTTCAAACCTTGTCTAGTCCGTCTGCTCTACTGATATATCGTTTCTTAATTTTGTTTGTATGCATTGCATACACCTTCAATGCTAGCGATACAACAGATACTACGGTGATTATAATTAGCAAAAGTGTAATATTCTCTAAATTTTCTTTATGATCGATTACTTTAACAGTATTGATTACATTTGCGGCCGATTTTTCAACCTTGGACTCGTTTGAGCCCATTTTAATTTAAATGAATATTGTAAAATTGTTGAAAATTTTAAATGAACATCATATTTTATATTTAAAAATTGTTACAAATGAATATTATATTTTAGTTATTGTGTCTTTAGTATATCTTTTGTGTATTATTTTTTTTTTTTAAATGTAAATTTATTTTGTTTAATATTTTTAATATTATATTTAGGCATAAGGCCTTTCTTTTCGTGTCTATTTTAAAACCCTATTTCGATCAACGCAGTGATCTCCTCTCTAATTTAGCGTACAATTTTTTTTTTGGTTGTACTTTACCTTGACGTACACAGCAAAGTGGGCGTCATTACAATTTATAAAAAGCTTAATGTAATCTTAGATAATGCTGCCGTCTGCTGCGTCTATTGGTTTGGTGCTATTTCTTCCTTATTTGGCTGCCTTGGAGCGGTCAGCGTTGCCGGAGCAGGTCATCGCACAGGCCGGGGTGTAAAAGGGTCCAGGGCAGTCGTCAGGACATCTTTTCTTCATCTTAGGTAGCGGCTTTTCTTCTGTTGGTTTATTGGTTTTTAATAAATTTCTTATAGGGTGAGGAGCAGGTGTATTGGCTTGTGCTTTGTGCTTGCGCTCTTCCGCCTCTAAGAAATCTAGCTCATCGGCTAGTTTCTTGGCGTTTTCCCAAGTCGGGGGCTTTGTGTTATTATATAACACTTTAACAATTTCGGCTTTGCGCTTCTTAATGCGCAGCCGTAAGCCACCACGATTTCTTTTGTTTTATTTCAACTTCTTTGTTAGCCGTTTCTCTGGCTAGAAGTTGGCGCGCCCTGTACTCATCAAGAGTGATGCGTATGGACATAATATGCACAAAAGCCACACCATACTCACTCAGAAATTTATGATATTGCTATTTTCCGCCGCTGTTTTTGTAGTTGTTGTCGTGCTGCTGCACCTGCCACAGTTGTTGTTGTCGTTTATTTATTTTTCCCACGTTGCGTGACACTTGTCACGGTCGCCATGTAATATTGTTATTACAATTTATAAAGAAGAGTTCATTTTTGCACGTCAGTGCTGGTTAGGTTGTAGTATGAGAATAATTTTATTCAAAGTCAATGTTATGCGCTTAGCCTATGGATACATATATGTTCTTATGCTGTTATTGGTTAACAGCTACAAAGAGAGGGAGAGTGAGTAGCTTGCATATGCCTGTGTTAGTGAGCATATATGTTGCTCATGCAATGCGCTCAGACGGAGCGTGGGATATGCAGCGTAAACATAAATGGTCAGCGTGCGGGGCTAGTGACTCGCGCTGCGTAATATGAGCCAGAGCCAATACATAGAGTGGCTCTGGGTTTGTTTAATTTATATTTGTTATTGTATGCAACAAAGTGCCACATACTTTATATATATGAATACTGGGTGTTACTTTTAGGCATATACACACTACAGTACCGTTTTAAAGTATAATTGCGTGATGAGGAGCTTTTGAAAGCTTTCTTTTTTTTGTCTTTGGGAAGTATTAAAGGTTAAAAGTACAGCACCGCATGTCATATATATTTGAAGCGTGTGCGGGCTAAGTTCATATAATTTTTCATTGCAAATAATTTTCGCAAAAGACGTCAGAAACTTAGATTGCAAGTGTAGTACAGTTGCGAAAGGTTCTTTTGGGTACGTTAATAGAAACCAAAACCACACTCTGATTCTGGGTGACCCTTAAAGAAAAGGTATTTTTATGTTCTAGTGTTGAGACTTGGAACTAATTAGGTCTTGTCAAATTTGTCTTTGTGGTCACTGATATTTTTCACCAATATACTCCATTCCATACTAATATAATAGATATTTATTGATGCAGTCGCACCATTAGTATCGTTGCTGGTCCCAAAATTGGGTGTTCTTCAGTTACTAGTTTTACTGAGACATATGGCAACGTACTTAGTATGATTCCTCTGACATATTGAAATATGTTCAAACCTTGTCTAGTCCGTCTGCTCTACTGATATATCGTTTCTTAATTTTGTTTGTATGCATTGCATACACCTTCAATGCTAGCGATACAACAGATACTACGGTGATTATAATTAGCAAAAGTGTAATATTCTCTAAATTTTCTTTATGATCGATTACTTTAACAGTATTGATTACATTTGCGGCCGATTTTTCAACCTTGGACTCGTTTGAGCCCATTTTAATTTAAATGAATATTGTAAAATTGTTGAAAATTTTAAATGAACATCATATTTTATATTTAAAAATTGTTACAAATGAATATTATATTTTAGTTATTGTGTCTTTAGTATATCTTTTGTGTATTATTTTTTTTTTAAATGTAAATTTTTTTTGTTTAATATTTTTAATATTATATTTAGGCATAAGGCCTTTCTTTTCGTGTCTATTTTAAACCCCTATTTCGATCAACGCAGTGATCTCCTCTCTAATTTAGCGAACAATTTTTTTTTTTGGTTGTACTTTACCTTGACGTACACAGCAAAGTGGGCGTCATTACAATTTATAAAAAAGCTTAATGTAATCTTAGATAATGCTGCTTCGTCTGCTGCGTCTATTGGTTTGGTGCTATTTCTTCCTTATTTGGCTGCCTTGGAGAGGTAAGCGTTGCCAGTGCAGGTCATCGCACAGGCCGGGGTGTAAAAGGGTCCAGGGCAGTCGTCAGGACATCTTTTCTTCATCTTAGGTAGCGGCTTTTCTTCTGTTGGTTTATTGGTTTTTAATAAATTTCTTATAGGGCGAGGAGCAGGTGTATTGGCTTGTGCTTTGTGCTTGCGCTCTTCCGCCTCTAAGAAATCTAGCTCATCGGCTAGTTTCTTGGCGTTTTCCCAAGTCGGGGGCTTTGTGTTATTATATAACACTTTAACAATTTCGGCTTTGCGCTTCTTAATGCGCAGCCGTAAGCAACCACGATTTCTTGGTTTCTTTTGTTTTATTTCAACTTCTTTGTTAGCCGTTTCTCTGGCTAGAAGTTGGCGCGCCCTGTACTCATCAAGAGTGATGCGTATGGACATAATATGCACAAAAGCCACACCATTGCTATTTTTCGCCGCTGTTTTTGTAGTTGTTGTCGTGCTGCTGCACCTGCCACAGTTGTTGTTGTCGTTTATTTATTTTTCCCACGTTGCGTGACACTTGTCACGGTCGCCATGTAATATTGTTATTACAATTTATAAAGAAGAGTTCATTTTTGCACGTCAGTGCTGGTTAGGTTGTAGTATGAGGAATATTTTTATTCAAAGTCAATGTTATGCGCTTAGCCTATGGATACATATATGTTCTTATGCTGTTATTGGTTAACAGCTACAAAGAGAGGGAGAGTGAGTAGCTTGCATATGCCTGTGTTAGTGAGCATATATGTTGCTCATGCAATGCGCCCAGACGGAGCGTGGGATATGCAGCGTAAACATAAATGGTCAGAGCCAATACATAGAGTGGCTCTGGGTTTGTTTAATTTATATTTGTTATTGTATGCAACAAAGTGCCACATACTTTATATATGTGAATACTGGGTGTTACTTTTAGGCATATACACACTACAGTACCGTTTTAAAGTATAATTCGCGTGATGAGGAGCTTTTGAAAGCTTTCTTTTTTTTGTCTTTGGGTTAAAGGTTAAAAGTACAGCACCGCATGTCATATATATTTGAAGCGTGTGCGGGTTAAGTTCATATAATTTTTCATTGAAAATAATTTTCGCAAAAGACGTCAGAAACTTAGATTGCAAGTTTAGTACAGTTGCGAAAGGTTCTTTTGGGTACGTTAATAGAAACCAAAACCACACTCTGATTCTGGGTGACCCTTAAAGAAAAGGTATTTTTATGTTCTAGTGTTGAGACTTGGAACTAATTAAGGCTTCCAGCTTGCTGACAAAGGGCAGCGGGAATATTTAGACGTGCTAGTCGGCGCTACCAGAAGTGGAGATCGGACCAGAAAAGGGAAATACCAACAGCACGTGTCGCACTTAGCAACCCAGTAGGACCAATTTTGTTGCTATTGTACTTATTAGCCGCGGTCTTGCGAAGAACAACTGGCATAGCCTCGGAAAACGGCGTTAAGCGGGTGAAACGCTTACTACTTGTGTAACACTAGAGAGTAACGAAGAAGCTGAGTCTGTATTACATTACTGGTGTTCTCTTTCGCTTTCCACTAATTATTTAACGTTGCCAAGATGGAAGGATGTTAAAATTAATGAGGCCAATTACTTGTATAAGCTAAAATGCTCGATCGATATCTACTAATTTTATCGAGTACTAGCGGGTATAACCCGGCCTCTCCCGCGGCACGTACTATGTTATAAAATCAATGTTCTCAAACAAATTTGAAATGATTTTGAAACTGATCGGACGGTAAACAAATAACTTTCATACAAACGTTTTCCGCCAATTTACCACTGTTGGCTGTGGAATTTCCCAAAACGCTGAAACACGTATTCATTACATTCTTATGTAAAGCTTTGAAAATAAGTTTGAAGCAAATCGGACACAATTTAAAACTTCGTACAAAAAATCTCTGAGTCGCATTCCACCCGAAAAAAATTTGGATTCTGTGAAAAGTGTGAAACACGTCTCAAATGATTTTTCTTATCGATCTTTGGAAACGAATTTGAGCGCGAAACGTCAACCACCAATTCTTTGACCTCCATTTCCACCAAGGAGGAACAGATTTTCCTAAAAGTGTGAAACACCCCTCAAATGAATTTGAGCAAAGATCTTTGAAAATAAGTTTGAGGCCGATCGGATGGTAAACAAAAAAGTTACATACAAACGTGTTTCACGATTTTTCCACACTTGCGGGTGGAATTTCCCGAAACCCCGTCTTAACGTGCACCTACATCACATAAGGTTACTACAGTGAAAATTTCAGCTTCCTAGTTCTTACGGTTTGGGCTGTGCGTTGTTCACCAATCAGTCAGTCAGTCAGTCAGGACAAATAGTTATATATAGAGATTAATTCAGTTTTCAATAAACCGTCTCCTACATCACACGTACGCATCCTTACTCTGGTTGGTTTTAGGCATTAGGCATTAAAGCTGCCAACAAAAGACAATTTATCCCTAGTTTTTATTTTATTTTTTTCTAATTTTTGTAAAAATATGCAATGAATATGAATATATTTGAAGTAACACTTTTGAAACTTATATTTGTAAAGCGAGTTATACCTATCCATCTATTATTTGACTTCATGCTTATTTGATATGATATCCTAATTCCTTGATTTTTATCTGTCAAGTACCCATTTTAGCCGATTGCAATTTACAGTGATGGTTTTAGAATCTGAAGTAGGGACAAGCATCCAATAAATTTCCAATACCATGTGATAAGATTATCGGCATGGATTTCCTCACGAAATACAATTGTCTGTTAGATTTACAACCACCTCAAAAGTTGTTAATAGTCAGACCCTCAAATATTCAAACGCATAGCAAAATACAAATAACACATACATGCGGAACTAATTCCACTCTACTCCCAGCCCGATCAGAAGTAGTTAGACAAACTGAAATAAAGTACACTGAAAAGCAAGTTTTCATATCCAATTAAATATAATATTCTAAGCCCACATAATGTCGAAAGACGAAATCATCAAGTATTAGCAAAATTAAATAAAAAGTTTGGCAAACAATTTGCTAAACTACTAAATACATATACATAAATATATAAAATATAAATATATAAATATGTCATTTTCGGACTAGAATCAAAAACAATTTCCAAAAAAAATTTTTTTAAATAACAGTTGAGATTAAAAGACGAGGAACCTGTATACATAAAAAATTATAGAATTCCATATACCCATAAAGAAGAAATTAAATCTCAAGTTGATAAATTAATACGATTTTGAATCGTAGAATTGTCTGTATCAGAATACAACAGCCCACTCTTATTGATTCCCAAGAAACCTTTACCAAAAGATGGCGGTTAGTATTAGATTATCGTCAGATAAATAGAAAATATTGGCTTGATTAACTAGGACGATCAAAATAATTTTCATGTCTCCACCTAATGTCTGGATTCCACCAGATTGAACTTCATAAAGATTCTCGATGCTCTCTTTCTCAAAAGCGAACGTTCACACTTGAGAGTGATTGATGTGTTTTACTTGTGATCCAATATTTTTATATATTTTTGCGCTTTTATCCTGCTTTTTAATTCTGAATTTTTACATATTTGTGCTTTATTTAAAAAGCTTTAATAACTTGTGCAAAGTGCTATCTGATGTGCAGCGTAAGTCAGTTAATTATTGCATTTATTGAACGCGGTGTCAGTTCCGTGTGTTTATTGTCTGGTTTAATTTTTTTGCTTTGGTGCTCCCCTGTGCATACACTTGTTTGTGCGTGTGTTCGCTGCTGCATATATCTGCTTGTGCGCGATCTTACAAATTTTAGCTGTTGCCTTTCGCTCCAAGCGATTTGTTTGTGTACAAATATTTTTTTTGAGCGTTTGCTTGCTCTTTATTTGTGCACTGTTTCATTTCGCTCTGCGCTCTCGTTACTTCTACTTATCTTTGTACGCCGGTAGTAAATATGTCGTGCTGTAAGAAAGCTTGCACGTTCAAGCAGGCTGATGATTCTGCACAGCCGCAATTTGTTAATTGCTGACTGTGTGAGAATATGATGCATGCTAAATGTGCAGGTCTCTCTGGGCGTGATTGCGACAAGATCGCTGCAATTGCCAAGGGCTGCGGCGGCTTGCGTTGGTCGTGCCCAGAATGCATCAACAAGCAAATTGATTTCTCCAGAATGTATAATTCTGTGAGAAATCATTTTTTAAAACAAAGGATAAGCGGCTCTCGAGTAAAGTTACGAGCTACTACTGTATTACCTTCAGCCCCATCAGCTCCTACTCTGACTGTTGTTGCCCCTCGTAGGCAAGTTTTTGTGTTTCGACTTTCATCTGACACCAATCGTGAGTCATTGGCAGCCTATATTGCTAGCAAATCTTCTGCTAGCGTGTGATCCTAAAATATGGCCTCCTCACTTGATTGTTCACGAGTTTAAGCAAAAAAGCAAAACCCAGTCATCCTTCCGGTCCCCTTGATACAAGGTACCGTTACTGCCACAAAAAACTAAATTCTTCTTCCGACCTAGTTTCCATTCATTATCAGAATGTCAGAGGTCGCATTTCTAAGCGTAAAAATCTTTTTATGGATATAATCGCATTTTCAGAAACATGATTAAACTTAACCATATCTGATTTTGAAGTTTTTTCGAACAATTTTATTTTACATAGAAATGATCAGCCGACTCCAGGTGGTGGGGTATTAATTGCCGTTAAAGCCACTCTCCAGTCAGAACTTTTCTGTTTTAGTACGCCTACTGATGCTGAGATTGTCTCATTCAAGGTGTCTTTTCCTACACGGAATATCTATATTACAAGCTCCTATGTTCCTCCTTCTTCTGATATTCAAGTTTATATGAACCATATTACTTTTATTGAGGAAGTTACTGCACACTTGTGGGATTATGGTATTAGGTGATTTACCAAGCAACGACTACCTTATTGCAACTCTCATTTCGTGCTCATCAGCTACCAATAAGCCCCACCGTTGCTTTCAAAAGGGAAACTATTCCTTGCTTAATCAACGTATTCATCCAACGGATTGTTCGTTTTTATATGACTCGGTTGATATGAATTCAGCTATTAATTTTTTTTATAACATGTAGTAATGAGTTCCAATTTTGTTGTTGTTTTATACGTTGGAGCTTCTGCTCCAATTGTAAACTTTATTAATTGACTATTCGTACAATCTTTTCTTAGGTGCTATTTAGCTAAGACCGCGCGAACTGCGCTGCCAGCGACGCCGGCAGCGGAGCGGGTATATTATATACTTATATATGTATGCAGCATTGAGAGCCGCGCTGAGAGAGAGTATGTTATGTGCACTTATGTATTGTAGTGCGCAGCCGGCTAGCGTGGGAACGCTGACGCTGCGTTGTTGCCTACACTCATATATGTGTGGTCATATTACATATGTATGCACTTGAAGTGTGCATATGTAAACACTGCAACAAAGTGTTACAGTGTGACAGTTTTATATATTTTAAATACAGTGCATACTCTATATGTACGCATATCACATCTCCCTCCTTATGAAAAATAACGTAATATTATGAAGTTATTTTATATATTATATTATTAAATGTGTATATATTTAGAATTAAAATTTTTTTTCGTTTTGCGAATATGTATTTGCATGTAATAATATTTAAAAGGGTTTCAATATTTTTTTGTTTTTGTATGTTTTTTTTTTTGATATTTGAATTAAAGAACATTGAATAAAGAACATAAATGTTTTATCTAAAATTGTTATATTTATATGGTTATATAGTATAGAATATATATATAAATTTTTTTTGTATATTTTTTTTTTTCTGTTTGTATGGCTATACTACAAAAATGATTATGTATTAAAAGTTTTTAACCTTTTCCTATGTACTTTTTGTTTTTTATTTTTAGTATCTGATATTTCTATATTATCTCTATCCTCTATACCTAATGACCTAATATGCTCCAATATAATTAGAACCTAGCTTATGACCTGTTTCGTTTCTTAGTAAGACCTAATCTCCTATTGATATTTCTATGTCATTTACTTTTTCGTTTATTTCTTTTATTTTCTTCGATCATTACTCTTGCTTTTTTATATGCTACTACTAATCTATATTCACTTTCTTTAGCATAGTCTTCTATATTGTATAATGGACTTATATTACTTACTGAATTAAAATAAGATGGCAAAGTTATGTGCCATAGAGGGGGTCGTGTCGAAACAGTAAAAAAGTATTGGAGCCATACATCCCAATCAGTCTTATCAACTGATATATAAGAACGTATGTACTCGTTGAAAGTTCTATGACTTCTTTCTACTGTTCCAACTGTCTGGTGGTGGTGTGCTGTAGACGTTAAATTGTCTATCTTTAGGTATTAATAATAGAATTTTTATATTCAGTTCCCAGGTCCGAAATGAACGTTTTCATTGGACCAAACTTCAGTATAAAAGATTCAAATATTGCTTTTGCAACTGTATACGCTGATTTGTTTGGTACTGGAATAGCTACAAGATATTTTGTTAAATCGCATATCATTGTAATCGCATATTCGTTTCCATTTTCGTATAGTGTCCACTATCACTCTGTTGAACGCATTTATCAGCGTTTCTGTAATGGTCAGAGGTGTCTTGGTGTGTGTCGTTGTTTTAGACTTTTGGCATTTAGGACATCTACGTATATATTTGGTTATATGACGTGTCATATTTTTCCAGTAGTAGTGTCGTTTTATTTTAGCTAGCGTTCTTGAAATGCCAGTATGACCTCCTTGTATTGGATCGTCATGATATGTAAATAGTATCGCTTTTTGATCTTTTACATTTTTTATTGTGTTCACCGGCTTGAGTAGCGCTACTCGTAATGATTTTAATGTTTTGTTTGGAAAAACTAACCTAAGTCAAATGTTCCATTGGTGTTCAGATCGCTAACATCAATTCTTGCTATAATTTTTTTCCATGTTTGAAGAAAAATATATTATTTAATATAAGCAAGACCACTACACTAAGATATTCTACAGTAAAGTCATACTCTTCTAAGTCTAATCTAATTCTTGTTAATTTTGAACTTGGATCCATCATTGAAAACAAATATGTCAATGATCTAAGATCTGTTTTAATTTTGAAGTGTTGACCATATATATATGGTCGAAAATGTGTTATTGCCCAGTGTATTGCTGCCAACTCTTGTACGGTTGTATTTTTATTGCTTTCTCCTTTTGTAAATGAACGAGAAGCATATGCGGGCAATTGTTTATCTCCATATGTTTGGGTTAAAACTGCTCCGCAGGCTAATTTACTGGCATCGGTTATGATGCAAAATTCTTTGCTAAAATCTCGGTATTTTAGTAAAGTAGGTTTCATTAGAGCTTGTTTTAAGTAATCGAATGCATTTTGGCATTTAATTGTCCATTCTAAAGGGACATTCTTTTTACAGAATCTGGTAATGTGCCGTGAATAGTCGGCGAAGTTTTTAATGAATCGTCTGTAGTAATTGCAGAATGCAACGAAGGGACTGGGTATTTTTCAATGACATCATATTGTGACCTAGAAAAGTCACTTCATGCATGAAGAATGTGCATTTTTCTGGATATAGTTTAAGGTCGTGTTTCCTACACAGGTCAAAAACGTTTGATCAATTTTTGATCATGTGATGACTATTAAGTCATCCATATACAAGAATGCTTGTGAAGGGTCTAATCCCGAATATGCTATTTCGCTCGGTGCCAGTTTGAGTTGGCTGATTTCATGTATACCGGCTTCTTTTTCAAGCCTTTGGAAAAACTAACCTAAGTCAAATGTTCCATTGGTGTTCAGATCGCTAACATCAATTCTTGCTATAATTTTTTTCCATGTTTGAAGAATTATATATTATTTAATATAAGCAAGACCACTACACTAAGATATTCTACAGTAAAGTCATACTCTTCTAAGTCTAATCTCATTCTTGTTAATTTTGAACTTGGATCCATCATTGAAAACAAATATGTCAATGATCTAAGATCTGTTTTAATTTTGAAGTGTTGACCATATATATATGGTCGAAAATGTGTTATTGCCCAGTGTATTGCTGCCAACTCTTGTACGGTTGTATTTTTATTGCTTTCTCCTTTTGTAAATGAACGAGAAGCATATGCTACGGGCAATTGTTTATCTCCATATGTTTCGGTTAAAACTGCTCCGCAAGCTAATTTACTGGCATCGGTTATGATGCAAAATTCTTTGCTAAAATCTCGGTATTTTAGTAAAGTAGGTTTCATTAGAGCTTGTTTTAAGTAATCGAATGCATTTTGGCATTTAATTGTCCATTCTAAAGGGACATTCTTTTTACAGAATCTGGTAATGTGCCGTGAATAGTCGGCGAAGTTTTTAATGAATCGTCTGTAGTAATTGCAGAATGCAACGAATCTTCTAGCGCTATCAGCGTCCGTAGGGACTGGATATTTTTCAATGACATCATATTGTGACCTAGAAAAGTCACTTCATGCATGAAGAATGTGCATTTTTCTGGATATAGTTTAAGGTCGTGTTTCCTACACAGGTCATAAACGTTTGATATATTTTTGATCATGTGATGACTATTAAGTCATCCATATACAAGAATGCTTGTGAAGGGTCTAATCCCGAATATGCTATTGTCATCATCCTTTGAAAAGAATTTGGCGCTAATTTTAATCCATATGGTAATCGTGTGAAACGATAAGAGCTATTGCTTGTTGAAAAAGACGTAATATTTCTAGATTTTTCTTTTAGTTCTATTTGGTGAAAGCCGGACAATAAGTCCAAGCATGAAAAATATTTAGCTCTTCCTAATTGATCAAGAATATCATCATCTTGTAACGGAAATTTGTCTGAGGTATTTTTATTTTTTTGACGATAGTCTATAACTAATCGCCATCTCTTGGTATCGGATCCTGGTAATCCCTATTTGGGAACGAGGAGTATTGGGCTGTTATATTCCGATACAGAGGGTTCTACAATTTTATTCAAGGTGAGTTTTTTCACTTGTTCATTTACTTCTTCATTATGAGTATGAGGAATTCTGTAATTTGTATGTACACTGGCTCAGTATCTTTAAGTCTCAATTCCTGTTTTTAAAAATTGTTAGTTGTTATTGATTCGGTTTTATGTCCAAATATGTCAGTATACTTGGTACACAGATCTTTAAGTTGTTTTTTAAATAATTGGGGAAAGTTCTTTTGTAATGTTTTCATCACCATTTCCTGGCGATCTTTGCTAATTTCTTGGACTGATTCATAGTCACTTAGCTTTTCTATTTTAATGTCGGCCAGATTTACTATTTTTTTTGAATTTGTTGTATTTAAAAATCGGACAAATGTTTGTTGATTATTGGAAATAGTATTTCCATTGAATATTCCTTTTTCAATTTCTTTATTCGGAATAAAAATATTGTTTTCTGGCGAAACAATATTGATTTGACGGACCACTTCAGAACGAGCTGGAAGTATTGTTTAATTTATTGGATAATTTAAATTATTTGGACGAAGTATTAGAGAATCACATGTTTGTGTGAAATCTAATTAACAATTATATTTTAAATAAAGACTATACCAATAATGTCATCGCTAGGTATTGGAAAATCTTGTCCGACTATATGAAATTCGTGTGGAATGACATATTTTCCTGTAGATAATTCTACGAATACTAAACCTTTAGAAACTACTGAACCTTCACCAAGTCCAGATATTTGGGTTGATATGTTCGAATTAATAGAGATATGTCTGCACCCGTATCTAGCAATAGCGTAAATGCTTTGCCTGTTTTTTCATTATTTATTTTAATAAAAATACTAAGGTTTAGATTTACTGTGTGTACCTTTGTATTTCTTTGTGAATATCTTAAGGGGCTTGCTGGTTTTCCGCATTGGTTTGTGTAACTCGGACGTTATTGTTGTGGCCTCGATACGAGTTGCCACGGCCTCTAGAGTTTCCTCTATTTTGGCCTTGTGCCCTATTATAGTTTCTGTTATAACTTTGGTTATTATTTCTGGAACCGTTGATCTGATAATTACCTCTGCCACGATAATTACCTCGGTTTCCTCTATTATTTCCATATTGTCTTTGACGGAAGTACAATACAGAATTTGCCGGACGTAAATATACGCACCTTCAAGAGCCTGGGTCAGTTTTTCCACCTCTTGGCTATATTGATTAGCTGTTTTGCTCTTTAGCTGCAAATTAAGGAGTTTTGCAGATATAACGTCTACAGATTCTCCTTTAACAGCTTTGGTTAGTTGATTTATAATGGCAAAAATTGTCTGCTCATTACTTATCAAATTTTTAGCGTGACCCTTCCCGCGGCACGTACTATGTTATAAAATCAATGTTCTCAAACAAATTTGAAATGATTTTGAAACTGATCGGACGGTAAACAAATAACTTTCATACAAACGTTTTCCGCCAATTTACCACTGTTGGGAGTGGAATTTCCCAAAACGCTGAAACACGTATTCATTACATTCTTATGTAAAGCTTTGAAAATAAGTTTGAAGCAAATCGGACACAATTTAAAACTTCGTACAAAAAATCTCTGAGTCGCATTCCACCCGAAAAAATTTGGATTCTGTGAAAAGTGTGAAACACGTCTCAAATGATTTTTCTTATCGATCTTTGGAAACGAATTTGAGCGCGAAACGTCAACCACCAATTCTTTGACCTCCATTTCCACCAAGGAGGAACGGATTTTCCTAAAAGTGTGAAACACCCCTCAAATAAATTTGAGCAAAGATCTTTGAAAATAAGTTTGAGGCCGATCGGATGGTAAACAAAAAATTTACATACAAACGTTTTTCGCGATTTTTCCACACTTGCGGGTGGAATTTCCCGAAACCCCGTCTTAACGTGCACCTACATCACATAAGGTAACTACAGTGAAAATTTCAGCTTCCTAGTTCTTACGGTTTGGGCTGTGCGTTGATCACCAATCAGTCAGTCAGTCAGTCAGGACAAATAGTTATATATAGAGATTAATTTAGTTTTCAATAAACCGTCTCCTACATCACACGTACGCATCCTTACTCTGGTTGGTTTTAGGCATTAGGCATTAAAGCTGCCAACAAAAGACAATTTATCCCTAGTTTTTATTTTATTTTTTTCTAATTTTTGTAAAAATATGCAATGAATATGAATATATTTGAAGTAACACTTTTGAAACTTATATTTGTAAAGCGAGTTATACCTATCCATCTATTATTTGACTTCATGCTTATTTGATATGATATCCTAATTCCTTGATTTTTATCTGTCAAGTACCCATTTTAGCCGATTGCAATTTACAGTGATGGTTTTAGAATCTGAAGTAGGGACAAGCATCCAATAAATTTCCAATACCATGTGATAAGATTATCGGCATGGATTTCCTCACGAAATAAAATTGTCTGTTAGATTTACAACCACCTCAAAAGTTGTTAATAGTCAGACCCTCAAATATTCAAACGCATAGCAAAATACAAATAACACATACATGCGGAACTAATTCCACTCTACTCCCAGCCCGATCAGAAGTAGTTAGACAAACTGAAATAAAATATGGCCTCCTCACTTGATTGTTCACGAGTTTAAGCAAAAAAGCAAAACCCAGTCATCTTTCCGGTCCCCTTGATACAAGGTACCGTTACTGCCACAAAAAACTAAATTCGTCTTCCGACCTAGTTTCCATTCATTATCAGAATGTCAGAGGTCGCATTTCTAAGCGTAAAAATCTTTTTTTGGATATAATCGCATTTTCAGAAACATGATTAAACTTAACCATATCTGATTTTGAAGTTTTTTCGAACATTTTTATTTTACATAGAAATGATCAGCCGACTCCAGGTGGTGGGGTATTAATTGCCGTTAAAGCCACTCTCCAGTCAAAACTTTTCTGTTTTAGTACGCCTACTGATGCTGAGATTGTCTCATTCAAGGTGTCTTTTCCTACACGGAATATCTATATTACAAGCTCCTATGTTCCTCCTTCTTCTGATATTCAAGTTTATATGAACCATATTACTTTTATTGAGGAAGTTTCTGCACACTTGTGGGATTATGGTATTAGGTGATTTACCAAGCAACGACTACCTTATTGCAACTCTCATTTCGTGCTCATCAGCTACCAATAAGCCCCACCGTTGCTTTCAAAAGGGAAACTATTCCTTGCTTAATCAACGTATTCATCCAACGGATTGTTCGTTTTTATATGACTCGGTTGATATGAATTCAGCTATTAATTTTTTTTATAACATGTAGTAATGAGTTCCAATTTTGTTGTTGTTTTATACGTTGGAGCTTCTGCTCCAATTGTAAACTTTATTAATTGACTATTCGTACAATCTTTTCTTAGGTGCTATTTAGCTAAGACCGCGCGAACTGCGCTGCCAGCGACGCCGGCAGCGGAGCGGGTATATTATATACTTATATATGTATGCAGCATTGAGAGCCGCGCTGAGAGAGAGTATGTTATGTGCACTTATGTATTGTAGTGCGCAGCCGGCTAGCGTGGGAACGCTGACGCTGCGTTGTTGCCTACACTCATATATGTGTGGTCATATTACATATGTATGCACTTGAAGTGTGCATATGTAAACACTGCAACAAAGTGTTACAGTGTGACAGTTTTATATATTTTAAATACAGTGCATACTCTATATGTACGCATATCACATCTCCCTCCTTATGAAAAATAACGTAATATTATGAAGTTATTTTATATATTATATTATTAAATGTGTATATATTTAGAATTAAAATTTTTTTTCGTTTTGCGAATATGTATTTGCATGTAATAATATTTAAAAGGGTTTCAATATTTTTTTGTTTTTGTATGTTTTTTTTTTTGATATTTGAATTAAAGAACATTGAATAAAGAACATAAATGTTTTATCTAAAATTGTTATATTTATATGGTTATATAGTATAGAATATATATATAAAATTTTTTTTGTATATTTTTTTTTTGTGTTTGTATGGCTATACTACAAAAATGATTATGTATTAAAAGTTTTTAACCTATTCCTATGTACTTTTTGTTTTTTATTTTTAGTATCTGATATTTCTATATTATCTCTATCCTCTATACCTAGTGACCTAATATGCTCCAATATAATTAGAATCTAGCTTATGACCTGTTTCGTTTCTTAGTAAGACCTAATCTCCTATTGATATTTCTATGTCATTTACTTTTGAATCGTATAACTGTTTATTATTTCTTTTATTTTCTTCGATCATTACTCTTGCTTTTTTATATGCTACTTCTAATCTATATTCACTTTCTTTAGCATAGTCTTCTATATTGTATAATGGACTTATATTACTTACTGAATTAAAATAAGATGGCAAAGTTATGTGCCATAGAGGGGGTCGTGTCGAAACAGTAAAAAAAGTATTGGAGCCATACATCCCAATCAGTCTTATCAACTGATATATAAGAACGTATGTACTCGTTGAAAGTTCTATGACTTCTTTCTACTGTTCCAACTGTCTGGTGGTGGTGTGCTGTAGACGTTAAATTGTCTATCTTTAGGTATTAATAATAGAATTTTTATATTCAGTTCCCAGGTCCGAAATGAACGTTTTCATTGGACCAAACTTCAGTATAAAAGATTCAAATATTGCTTTTGCAACTGTATACGCTGATTTGTTTGGTACTGGAATAGCTACAAGATATTTTGTTAAATCGCATATCATTGTAATCGCATATTCGTTTCCATTTTCGTATAGTGTCTACTATCACTCTGTTGAACGCATTTATCAGCGTTTCTGTAATGGTCAGAGGTGTCTTGGTGTGTGTCGTTGTTTTAGACTTTTGGCATTTAGGACATCTACGTATATATTTGGTTATATGACGTGTCATATTTTTCCAGAAGTAGTGTCGTTTTATTTTGGCTAGCGTTCTTGAAATGCCAGTATGACCTCCTTGTATTGGATCGTCATGATATGTAAATAGTATCGCTTTTTGATCTTTTACATTTTTTATTGTGTTCACCGGCTTGAGTAGCGCTACTTTTCGTAATGAT
Organism: Drosophila borealis; assembly: GCA_035045885.1. NCBI lineage: Eukaryota > Metazoa > Arthropoda > Insecta > Diptera > Drosophilidae > Drosophila > Drosophila borealis. The sequence goes on along the minus strand of JAWNOR010000358.1, from coordinate 55,184 downwards.
TTTTCATATCCGGCTTTTGTTTGGAAGTGAAAAACTAACCTAAGTCAAATGTTCCATTGGTGTTCAGATCGCTAACATCAATTCTTGCTATAATTTTTTTCCATGTTTGAAGAAAATATATATTATTTAATATAAGCAAGACCACTACACTAAGATATTCTACAGTAAAGTCATACTCTTCTAAGTCTAATCTAATTCTTGTTAATTTTGAACTTGGATCCATCATTGAAAACAAATATGTCAATGATCTAAGATCTGTTTTGATTTTGAAGTGTTGACCATATATATATGGTCGAAAATGTGTTATTGCCCAGTGTATTGCTGCCAACTCTTGTACGGTTGTATTTTTATTGCTTTCTCCTTTTGTAAATGAACGAGAAGCATATGCTACGGGCAATTGTTTATCTCCATATGTTTGGGTTAAAACTGCTCCGCAGGCTAATTTACTGGCATTGGTTATGATGCAAAATTCTTTGCTAAAATCTCGGTATTTTAGTAAAGTAGGTTTCATTAGAGCTTGTTTTAAGTAATCGAATGCATTTTGGCATTTAATTGTCCATTCTAAAGGGACATTCTTTTTACAGAATCTGGTAATGTGCCGTGAATAGTCGGCGAAGTTTTTAATGAATCGTCTGTAGTAATTGCAGAATGCAACGAAGGGACTGGGTATTTTTCAATGACATCATATTGTGACCTAGAAAAGTCACTTCATGCATGAAGAATGTGCATTTTTCTGGATATAGTTTAAGGTCGTGTTTCCTACACAGGTCAAAAACGTTTGATCAATTTTTGATCATGTGATGACTATTAAGTCATCCATATACAAGAATGCTTGTGAAGGGTCTAATCCCGAATATGCTATTGTCATCATCCTTTGAAAAGAATTTGGCGCTAATTTTAATCTATATGGTAATCGTGTGAAACGATAAGAGCTATTGCTTTTTGAAAAAGACGTAATATTTCTAGATTTTTCTTTTAGTTCTATTTGGTGAAAGCCGGACATTAAGTCCAAGCATGAAAAATATTTAGTTCTTCCTAATAGTTTTTTATTTTTTTGACGATAGTCTATAACTAATCGCCATCTCTTGGTATCGGATCCTGGTAATCCCTTTTTGGGAACGAGGAGTATTGGGCTGTTATATTCCGATACAGAGGGTTCTACAATTTTATTCAAGGTGAGTTTTTTGACTTGTTCATTTACTTCTTCATTATGAGTATGAGGAATTCTGTAATTTTTATGTACACTGGCTCAGTATCTTTAAGTCTCAATTCCTGTTTTAAAAAATTGTTAGTTGTTATTGATTCGGTTTTATGTCCAAATATGTCAGTATACTTGGTACACAGATCTTTAAGTTGTTTTTTAAATAATTGGGGAAAGTTCTTTTGTAATGTTTTCATCACCATTTCCTGGCGATCTTTGCTAATTTCTTGGACTGATTCATAGTCACTTAGCTTTTCTATTTTAATGTCGGCCAGATTTACTATTTTTTTTGAATTTGTTGTATTTAAAAATCGGACAAATGTTTGTTGATTATTGGAAATAGTATTTCCATTGAATATTCCTTTTTCAATTTCTTGATTCGGAATAAAAATATTGTTTTCTGGCGAAACAATATTGATTTGACGGACCACTTCAGAACGAGCTGGAAGTATTGTTTAATTTATTGGATAATTTAAATTATTTTGACGAAGTATTAGAGAATCACATGTTTGTGTGAAATCTAATTGGCAAATATATCAACATTTTCTTTTAATAGAGATATGTCTGCACCCGTATCTAGCAATAGCGTAAATGCTTTGCCTGTTTTTTCATTATTTATTTTAATAAAAATACTGAGGTTTAGATTTACTGTGTGTACCTTTGTATTTCTTTGTGAATATCTTAAGGGGCTTGCTGGTTTTCCGTATTGGTTTGTGTAACTCGGACGTTATTGTTGTGGCCTCGATACGACTTGCCACGGCCTCTAGAGTTTCCTCTATTTTGGCCTTGTGCCCTATTATAGTTTCTGTTATAACTTTGGTTATTATTTCTGGAACCGTTGATCTGATAAATACCTCTGCCACGATAATTACCTCGGTTTCCTCTTTTATTTCCATATTGTCTTTGACGGAAGTACAATACAAATTTGCCTGTTGCTTCCGTACAACTGTTGACAAATTTTGAAATGGCATCATTCATGGTGTTGAATGTGCCTGCCTGCATGGCCTTTACGGCTAATGTCAAACTGTATTTGTTGGCTAGATCCGGGCGTAAACCATCACTGATATACGCACCTTCAAGAGCCTGGGTCAGTTTTTCCACCTCTTGGGTATATTGATTAGCTGTTTTGCTCTTTAGCTGCAAATTAAGGAGTTTTGCAGATATAACGTCTACAGATTCTCCTTTAACAGCTTTGGTTAGTTGATTTATAATGGCAAAAATTGTCTGCTCATTACTTATCAAATTTCTAGCGTGACCCTTCAGTTTAGTCTTTATTATGCTTACTGCAGCTCGTGAGTGCCTTTTAACGAATCTATTAGATTCAATGCATTCAAGAAACTTTGTAGGTTTTCGGCCTTTCCATCGAACTCTGGTAAGAGTGACGAGGCTAATTTTAAAAACTCTACAACTGTCTGAGCCATGTTTACTAATTTTATGTCTTCTATTTGGTCGTTTGTCAAGAGTGAATTATCAAACGTTACCGGCGTGTTTAATGCCGATGGTAAATAAAACTGGAGATTCTACTTTTCATTTAAGCTTACCAGATTATCCCTTAGACGTTGTAAAATGTCTGAAGTTTGGACTCTGTGTTAGCTTGTGTGCTGCCACTCCTCAATTAAACTCCTGGTTTCATTGTATTCATATAGAAAAATCTCAGTGTGTTTAATTATGATTGGTTGCAAAACTGGTGCGCTCTTATTTAGGCACTTATTTGTCGAAATTCGATCTATGTAGCGTTATTTTTTCTACTATTTGGGTCCCAGTCCATGTGAACTTCCCCTACTTAAATATTTGTATTTAGTCATCGGCTTAGACCTTGTCAAAGTCGTTGGCTCGACTCATGTAACGCTTCCTCAGTGATTTTGTATGCAGAAGATAAATCTTCAGAAGGATGTTTGCTGAGGATATTACAATGAGTATTCTTAGCAGTATGTTTGTTAACTGCACATGTGGAGTGGTGCCTACAACTTCAACCAAGTATACATCATCTGCCTTTGATTGTTTTCCCCCCATATTCCTATATAATGACTCTTGCTTTTTGTTTTGAATACTACCTATGCAGACGTACTAAGACAATTGTTGTCTGCCCAAGAGTCGGATGCTCGTCAATAATTGTTTTTATTTTGACGTAGGGTGGGCTTGTTACTGTGCCGTATTTTTCTATATATTCGGATTCGAACTCATATAATGATATGAATTCTCTATGCCTTTGCAAAATTTGTATGGCTCGCATACGAAATTCTGTATAGTCGTTGTATACCTTGCTAATCCTGTCCTCAATCATGACTAATTCATGAACATAATTGTTGAAACACCTAATGAGGCAAACGGAGTTTCATTTATTTATTTTTGGATTAAAAAAAATTTTTCCTTTTCAATTATTGGAGTGGCCATACAAATACCAAATATATGTATTAAATTTTTTTTAATCCTTTTTTTTTTAATTTATATATAAGTTTATTGGGGATCTTATGGATCTTAGCCATATATATATGGCTTATTTTGGGATTCAAATTCGGGTTTACTTATTTTATTATTCTCGTACATGGGATAATTAATGTTTTTACAGTATCCTACCTATCGGTTCGCATAGCTTTACGGGCTATGCTTCTAATCGGGCAGAAATGATTCTGCTCAATTTTACAAATTGTATATATTTTTAATTTAAAATAATATTTGTATATTCGCAGCATCTGCTGTTCGTCGCTGTTTTACAGTATCCTACCTATCGGTTCGAATGTTTGTACGGGCCAAACGTCTTGCCAGTCGACTCAATTGTCGTCGGGCATTACAATTTTTAAGTTTTACTTAAAATTATTTAATATATTACGTTGGGCGCTCTTGACAACGCTGCCGGTCCTGTTGTTATAAGGGGCTCTTTATTCCCACGTAGGCATAAGGGGCGGTTTGCCTCTCATGCAACTCGTCTTAGTAGCTTTGTATTCCCTCGTAGGCATAGGCGGCGGCTTGCCTCTCGTGCAACTCGTCTTAATAGCTTTGTATTCCCTCGTTGGCATAAGCGGCGGTTTGCCTCTCATGCGTTGGTTGACTCTGCTTCTTGAACACGGCAGGTGCCCTCGCAATGGGGGCTATAGTGGGGACCCTCACAATCTGGTGGGCATCTGCGAGGGCGTGCTGGTATCAGTCTTGGCGGTGGACGATGATTCTTTGTTAGTTTTGTAATTTTTATTTCTGAGGGACAGGGCTCGCTCTTTGATTTTAATAACGACTCGAGATGTTCGAGTTCGTCATTCGGTTTCACTGAAGTGTCCCCTGGAAGGGGATTTTTGCATTTATATAGGAGTCTTACGATTTCAGACTTTCTCCGTCTGATTCGCTCCTTAATGCCACTGCGTCTGGGCTTATTGTTTGCCCTAGAGCTCATGCCCTGTACTCACTCAGTAAATAGCCAGCAGCGGAGGGGGTATATTATATACTTATATATGTATGCAGCATTGAAGCCGCGCTGAGAGAGAGTATGTTATGTGCACTTATAGTATTGTGTGTACAACGGCTAGCGTGGAAACACTGACGCTGCGTTGTGTGCCTACATACATATATGTGTGGATCATATTACATATGTATGCACTTGAAGTGTACATATGTAAACACTGCAACAAAGTGTTACAGTGTGACAGTTTTATATATTTTAAATACAGTGCATACTCTATATGTGCGCATATCACACTAAACTCTCCAGATATGTGTATTCCCATGTCAATTCCTATGACTACTTCTTCAAAAGCCACCCAGGCTCATTTCCAGATTATCAAACCTAAAAAACAAAATAAGTCTGGTTCGACTACTGACTTGGATAAATATTCCAAAGCCAAGTCGAACTTCTATCTTATGAATTATCGATGCTATGAGAATTACCTAACTCGTTGCAAAAGGCAATTTGCCCAAAAGCTGACAGTTTTACAATTTTGTAAACTTCAAGTTTGCCATCTTCTCTTTCTCTGGGGATGGATAAAGCTAGCTATGACTCTGATTCTCTGCTAACCTCTTTGCTAATTTTATCCAATCAACCTACTTTTCAGTCTGTCCTAAAAATAATTCTAACCCTTATACCATTGTTTCCTATAGTTCTATACCTGCTCCTATTATTTCCCATTCCGCTCTCCTGACAATATTCATAGTTGTCTACTCAAGGTGTGTAATTCTTCCCTTGTTTTTCCATTGCTAAAGCTTTTTAATCTATCCCTGGAGTCTTCTGTCTTATATCATTCCTCTCCACAAGAAAGGTAGAAGGTCTGATATACAAAATTAAAGGGCTTGCAAAACTGTCCGCTATCCCTTAATTATTTGAAAAAAAATCACTTTGAATTTGCAGCATTTCTGCAAATCAGTTGTCTCCCCTGTGCAACATGGATTCGTAAAGATTCGGTCAGCTACGACCAATCTGCTTGAGTTTACTTCCTTGGTAAATGATGCTTTTCTTTCGAAAATGCAAACTGATGTCATTTACACTGACTTCAGTAAGGCGCCATGATCTATTACTCTTAAAAATTGACCGAATAGGTTCCCCTCCGTCTCCTTTGGTTTGGATTAGTTTTTACTTAAAAGGTAGGACCTTTAAGAGTAATGCTAAGGCTGACTACCTCAAAACAGGTTCACGTTACTTCTGGAGTTCCTCAAGGTAGTCATCTTGGACCTTTACTCTTTACCCTTTTTATAAATGATCTCCCCTCGGCTACATCATATGCCCGTGTACTTATGTATGCGGGCGATGTGAAACTTTTCTCTCATACACTAATCTCCTACATTACTCTCTTCTAGAAGATGATTTGAACGCTACGCAACTTTGGTGTTCGGCCAATCAATTGTATCTCAATTGTTCAAAGTTTATGTTTATGAGGTGCAGTCATACTACACCTTATCTTGTTAGGTTATACAATTGACAATAGTTCATTGCAACGTATACTAACCGTTAAGGATCTAGGCATTCTTTTTGTTTCTAAAATCAGCTTTTAATCTGCATATAGATACCTTCGTTAATGAAGCAAAATATGCACTTGGATTCATTAAACAATGGTCTAAAGAGTTTAACGATCCTTTTAAAACGAAACTTCTGTACATCTCTCTGTTCGCCCTATCCTTGAATGCTGCTGTTGTATCTGGTCCCCGCAGTATAACAATAGCTAGGATTGTGTTGAATCTGTTCAGAAGCAATTTCTGCTTTTTGCCTTACGAGGTTTTAATTGGGACCCAATCTTCGATTGCCATCCTACTCCAGCAGGCTGCTTCTTCTTAATCTTCCGTCGTTAACCAACCGTGGGACAATTCTCGGTGTTGTCTTCCTACATAAGTTGATTGTTGGCGATAAAGATTCTTATTTTCTATTAGGCGTCTTCAATTCTCTTTTCGTCTAGACCTACCAGGAATTATTGTACCTTGTTCTTACCTTGGTCACTAACACCAGTTTCTTTAAGGAGCTTATTCCAGTGATGGTTTAAGCCCGGAACTAGCTAGCAAACACAGCTTGACGTTAGCTGTGAAGGCAATGACGCAAAATTGCGCAATTGATAAAGTTAAATTTATCATGCAGGCAGGCACATTCAACAACATGAATGAAGCCATTTCTAAATTTGTCAACAGCTGCACCAATGCAAGTAGCTGACCAGATACAGTTCTGTACTGGAAGCAACAACAGCAACCTCGGTAGTTACAGAGGCAATCACAGAGGCGGTTACAGAGGCAGAGGTAGTAATGGCCATCACGGTGGTAACAACCAGCTCGGTAGGCAAAACTACAACAATAATAAAAACAATAAGGTTCGAGTCACACAAAGTAACTCGAAAACCAGGAAACACCCTTAGGATAATGAAATTAAAAGGAACTAAAATTCATATTCTCAATCTCACTAAAAAATTATTTATAGCCGCGCTATTGAACTTTTTCAATAATTAACATTATTTTACTTCTTCTGTTCAAATTTGTTTATATAGTTTTTATAAGTTATGATCAGCAGGCAGACCCGAATTGGTCTGTGCTTATTATTTAAGAACAATGGCAAGCGAACCCGAATTGGTTCGTGCCGATTATAGCGAAGGGATAATTGCAACAAATTAATATGTTTTGATAATGCAAGTGGCCGATGCGCACCAAATGCATGAAGCGAACGAACTTAACTAGACTCGACGCACAGCATCGAGGCCTTCGCAAAAGGTAATGTTAGGGCAATAAATGATCGTTACAGCGAAGAGCGCCAGCTTAATGTAAATAATCTTAAGAGCTTGTTTGCAGCTCCTGTTGCGGTGCGCAAGATGGCTACGCGAGCGACTCCATCATTTCCCACCATTAGCTCCGTGAACCTCCCCAGTGGCCACCTTAGAGCCGGCAGATTTTCATCCTTTACGAGGACTATGTCGTTGACACAGGACTGGTTTTGGAGTACGCCATTTGGAGCGCTGCTGAAGAAGAGTTATATATTCTTCACGCCAGCGGGACCAAAACAGTTGGAGGTGTGTTACGCGTTGCCAGCCATCCAGACGATTGAATTGAAGGTGCATCAAATCAGGCTCATCAAACGATGAGCTGGGTCCACCAATCATGAAATGAGCTGGAGTGAGCACATCTAGGTCTGCTGGATCTTCTGAAAGAGGAAACAATGGCCTGGAGTTAATTATCGATGCTATGTGGCAGACTAGGGTGGGAAGTTCTTCGAAGTTGAGAACACAAGAGCCAACAGCACAATAAAAATGATGCTTCGCTGCCTTCAGTGCTGCTTCCCAAAGGCTGCCAAAATGCGGCGAACGAGGGGGAATAAACTTCGAATCAATGGAGTCATCCATGCAAAACTTGTGCACTGATTCAATATGATCGTGACTGATGAAAAGACGCTTGAGATCCAGAAGCTCGTTCTTAGCGCCGACAAAGTTAGTAGCGTTATCCGACCATATCTGAGATAGCCTACCTCGAGTCGATATAAATCTCTTGAGCGCATTCAAGAATGAAGCCGTCGACAGATCCTTGACCAGCTCCAGGTGAACTGCTTTAGTCGCGAAGCAGACGAAGACAGCCATGTAACATTATAGAAAAAAATGGTCCACAACAGTCAACGCCCAGAGACTTCCAAAGGCTCGACAAGCAAACGTTCTTTGGGAGGATCAGCCATTATATGCTCTACTAATCGTGGCTTGGCACGAAAGCATCTCACACATTTGCCAACTACCTTGGATACGGTCTTCCTTCCACCAATCGGCCAATACTGCAACCGAATATTAGCCAGAAGTGCCCGTGGACCAGCGTGGAAGTCCTGATTGTGAAACCTTGTAATGAGTGAATTCTAGATGGGATGGTGCCCCGGAGGCAGATATATCAACGAAGGGGAGATGACGCAACAAGGACTTTTTTTTAGCTCGAGATCTGGCCTTTCTGGCAAGCAAGAAGCTGGCCAATTTGATTCCATATAGAAATTCTGAGCCGTCGAAAACGACTCGCAACTTTGTCGTTGAACCGTCTTTTTTAAAGACACTGTGATGAGGAAGAAAATATTAACAGTCCTTCGGACTCTGGAGCGACATGCGACATATGACCCAAATCCAAGTATTCCTTTAGAAAAACTTTGAATATTGAATCTTCAGGTCTGGACGACTTTGTAGTTTGCGTTCCAGGGTCAGGAACCGACGAAAGACTTGTTGGTATGACGTCCCAAGACATTCCAAACTTCGCTTGAAGGCTAAATGAACCGAATATTAGCTCCAAGCAGCAAGTCCACGCGTTGTGGTTTAAAGAAAGACGGATCTGCAAGTTTTATGTCAGCAGGAATGTTCCAATTCGTAGTGCTGATTGTAAAATTCGGTTGACTATCAGTTATGGTAGGTGCTTCCAGCGCTGTGAGGCATGTTAAGTACTCAGATACTCGAGACTGTATCGTTATAGTGACCGTATTTCCTTCTGTGTCAAAACGAGGATCTCCTAGACCAGAGACAATGGTTGAGGACTTAGTAGCTTCCTTTAACTGAAGCTGTTGAGCAAGGCAAGGTGAAGCTGAGAGCCGGAATCCAAAAGGGCGCGACAAGGTATCAAAGTGCTGGAGCGATTTTTAACGAACACCATAGCAGTAGCCAAGAGGACAACATCACTACTGAAATACTGGGCAACAAGATAGGTGGAGGTAGATAGCGACGACTTAGCGAAAGAGGCGTGGGCAATTGAAGAAGAATCAGCTGACCAGACGGAAAACCAGAATTTTTTAAATGCAGCAGGGTATGATGCTTCGCCACGCAGGTCCGACAACATCCAGAGCATGATCGCAATTGATGGCCTTTCTTTAGGCAATTCATGCACATTGCAAGTCCTTTTGCCTCCCTAAACCGTAATGCAGGGGACAAGTTTCCAAATCGGGAACAATTATATATGCCATGACCAGGGCAATCACAAAAAACGCAGACAGGGGCTTCGTGGTTAGTGGCGATAAATGACGATCTGCTTGTGTTAATTGCTCTTATTTTTCCCACCTGATGGCTAGGGGCATAGCTTGCCATAGCAAAATTTACGGTTTCCATTGTTCGGCATCTCTGCTCCAGAAACGTAGCCATATGCTCCCACGATGGTATTAACATGATGAACGGCGAATCCTCTAGCCTTTCTTCCAACTTGGCTTGTGATGATGGGACCAGCTTTTTTGGGATAATCTGCACCCAGCGATCTGTTCGGTGTTGTCCATGCTCTTTAATGCGCGAATGTGTGCGTTTAATTGGTCGGACAACTCCCTTAGCGCCACGGCCGATCCACCTGCCACCCTCTTGAGCCCCAATGTCTCTAGTATGTGTGCCTGAAAAACCAAACGTCTATTATTAAACCTTTTCTCCAATAAATTAACTGCTATGGCATAATTATCGTTTGTTATTTCCAATGATCGAATTGCCGTCCAGTGCTGAATCCTTCGGGCGCGATCAAAGATGCTGCAGCTTTTCGATATCTGCTAAATCCGGATGATTTTCTATGACGGTTGTGAACATAGAATAAAAGTCGGCCCATTCTGTGTAACCACCACTGAACGTAGGCAACTTTAATGCGGGTAATGCCGGCGGTGCCTTCGGTCTGACTGTCTGCGCGGGCAGCACAGTTGAGCAGGGCAATATTGAGACACGTTTCGCGATTTCACTCCGATTTCACTCCGGACCGTCGAAGTCCTCACGCAATTGGCTACCAATTGCATCCAAGTCTAGCTCTTCGAGGCTAGTGTGAGTAATATCAAATGAGGCCTGAAGCCGCTCGATTTGCTTCAGCCTAACACGGAGACCGCACTCATCAATTGCACTAAGTGTCGAATTAGTTAGAGCATTTTGAAGTGTTTGCATACTGTCATAAAATGACTATGCGCTTCAGAAAAGTCACCGCGTTTGTAGAGGGCACTGTACTAGAGGCGTTATTTTCTGTTGCCATTAGAAGCGTTGATAGAAGGTATACGAAACTGAGTACCTACCTGTAAGAACTTCAGCGAACGCAAGTGTCAAGATATGTAACGAAGCAACGGCAACAGATTGGACATAAGTACCGCACGAAAGAATGTGGCTTAAATGTAAAGCAATAAATTCATGTAGGGAGTCATGTTGCGCTATTGAGCTTTTTCAATAGCTTTCACAAAAAGAAATAATAAACTCTGTTTTACTTCTTGTGTTCAAATTTGTTTATATATTTATTATAAGTTACGATGAGCAGGCAGACCCGAATTAGTCTGTGCTTATTATTTAAGAACAATAGTTTTACAATGGCAAGCGAACCCGAATTGGTTCGTTCCGATTTTAGCGAAGAGATAATTGCGACACATTAATATGTTTTGATAATGCAAGATATTACAAGATATGAAGACGATGCTGCTCTTATCAGTGGCGAGATCACTCTAGCTGTTTTGGCTGCGTAACCAGACACCCGTTAAAAACGAAAATACAGGCAACAAGCTCACTCTTTTAATCGATACAGGTGCAGATATTTACATTTTAAAATGAAGTTCTGATACTTATAACGACATAGACCAATACTGCATTACGCAAATAACAGAAATTGGCGAAGGTACAATATCTTCTATTGCACTTGCCTAAGTCGAAATTAGGTTAGACAACTACATTATACCTCAAAATTTTTATATCGTGGACGATAAATTTCCAATACCATGTGATGGAATTATTGGCATGGTTTTCCTCACGAAATACAAATGTCTGTCAGATTTACAAGCACCTCAGAATTGGTTAATATTCAGACCCACACATATTAAAACGCATATCTATATACCTATCACGCATACATGCGGAACCAATTCCACTGTACTACCAGCTAATGAAATAGACTTCGAAAATATTTCCTATGAGCCACTCAGTAAATACAGTATTCTACACCCACCTAATGTAGAAAAACGAAATCCAGTATTAGCAGAAATTAAATCAAAATGTTCCCCAACAATTTGATAAACTATTAAATAAACTTTCCACTGAATATAGTGATATTTTCGAACTAGAATCAGAAACAATCTCTACAAATAACTGTTTTTAACAAAAGTTGAGATTAAAAGACAATGAGCCTTTACACTTAAAAAAATTATAGAATTCCACATACTCATAAAGAAGTTAAATCTCAGGTATATTAATTAATACGCGAAAAAATCGTTAAACCGTCTGTATCTGAATACAACATCCCACTCTTGCTGATACCTAAGAAGCCTTTACCAGGTTCGACTGGCAAAAGATGACGACTGGTACTAGATTATCGTCAGATTAATAAAAAATTACTAGCGGATAAGTTCGCACTTCCAAGAATAGAAGATATTCTTGATAAACTAGGACAAGCAAAATATTTTTCATGTCTCGACCTAATGTCTGGATATCACCAGATTGAACTTCATAATGATTCTCGAAATATAACGTCTTTTTAAACGAGCAATGAACCTTTCGATTCACGCGATTACCATACGGATTCAAAATAGCGCCAAACTCATTCCAAAGAATAATGACAATTGCATTTGTAGTTATAGGTTGTTCCGAAAAATACATGATTATAAACGTGAAAGAGAGAAATGCTCACTTTATGCACGAAGTAAAACTTTTCAAGACTAACTGGAGGCGATTACTCGCGAGTTCAGGCTGAGCGAGTTGGGTCGAGTTGAAGACTTGCGTCGTCGATTGGCAAGCTTCGTGTCCGGGGGTTCCCATTCCGCCAAAATATGGGCTCGGCTAGCCGAGTTGGATGCCAAATACACGAGGACCCCGGAGCACAAGGCCCAGCTCGAACCTGACCCAATCGAATGGGATAGACGTTCGAAGTCAGAGTCAGACTCTAGCCAACGTTCGAACACCCCCGGCTTGCTCGAGGTCCCGGCGATCCCGAACTATAAGGCCCGTGATGCGAGCGATAGGACGAAGGAATCGGGGACGCCTCGTGTTACTGAGGGCGTCCCATTAACACAGACGCGCCTACCCATGGAGTATAGGGGCACTGCATCGTTCCGGAACAGGTCAGGAAGTGGCGCATACGCTTCGATGGGCAGGCTGATCCACTGTCCTTCGTAGAGGCCATCGAAGACCGGGCCCTGTCTTATGAAATTGACACCGATAGGTTGCCCCGGGCAATGAACGAGGTCATGATCGGCGAAGCCGCTCGCTGGTTCATGACAAGTGGGCTAAGAGAGGTGTCATGGAACGAGTTTAAGGGGGGATTTTTGGATTTCTTTTTGCCTCCGCGATATTTTGAATTATTGGAAGATGAAATCCGGGCTCGCCGTCAACGAGAGGGCGAGGGATTCAAGCAGTATGTGGTGGACATCAGGGCGCTGACGCACCACGCTGGCAATGGTCCGGAGCGAGAACTAGCGAGAATATACGACAACGCAGCCCAGAGTATAAGTTGTATGTGCGGAGACAAGATTTCGCGTCGCTGTCGAAGCTCATACAATTAGCGGTCGAGTATGAGGGTATAAAACGGCAGGGTCAACAGCATCCCCCGGGTTCACGATCTCGATTAGGTAATAGCATGGGCACGTATCTAGGCGAGAGGGGCAAGGACAGGCGACAACAGGCTTAAACAACCCGTTCAGGCTAGCTTCATCGCCAGTATTACCGGTGCCAAGGGAAGAGCCCGTTAACCGAATGATTTTCAATGCGTGAAAGAGGGGCACTCTAGGAGAGACTGTCCGAACTCGCAGGTAGTTTTTTGTGCGCAATGCGGAACAAGGGGGTGAGCAGCCAGGAATGCTGTAGACGACCGGCTCAGGGAAACGGGCAGAGGCACCATCCGGACCGGGAGCGGGTGGAAAGCGATGTCAGCGGAGCCCGGAGGCAGTAGATGTTTTGCGAGTCGAAGGGGGTCGTGTCGTCGCGACGATCAAGATCGGTGGAGAGGACTACGCGGCGACAATCGACACCGGCGCCACTCGATCGTTCAACAGTGGTGCCTGCGCGGCGAAGGTAACGTAGGACGCGGAAATGAGGGAAGAACAAACGAGGATACAACTGGCGGTCGGGTCAAGATTAGACGTCGCGCGGATGCTGCACGCGGGAGTAAGTTAAGCGGAGCGTACGATAAGCGTGCCGCTACTAATCATGACGCCGATGCTAGACCAAATTGGGAAAGGGGCGATTGGCTGCCCTGTGGAGCCGATCCCAGAGGCAAGGTTGGGGTTTCGGCAGGGGGTAGCAGTCCGTCCCGCGGAGAGAATCCCGGAGGCACGATCGAATGAACGAGGTATGTCCAGGGTGCCAGTGAAGGTGCGGTCGGACAATAGAGGTATGTCCAGGGTGCCAGTGAAGGTGCGGTCGGACGATAGAGAGGTGTCCAGGGTGGCAGTTAATGCACGGTCGGACAATAAAGGTATGTCCAGGGTGCCAGTGAAGGTGCGGTCGGACAATAAAGGTATGTCCAGGGTGCCAGTGAAGGTGCGGTCGGACGATAGAGAGGTGTCCAGGGTGGCAGTTAAGGCACGGTCGGACAATAAAGGTATGTTCAGGCTGCCAGTGAAGGCACGGTCGGACAATAAGGGTATGTCCAGGGTGCCAGCGGAGGCACGGTCGGACAGCGAGTTGTCTAGAGCGCCAGGAAAGGATCAGAAGCAGAACCGTAAGGAGGACTCGACAGGGGTTAGGGTAAAAGGACAGGCGACGACGGAGGTCAGCAGAGGCAGGGATTCAGGGCCTAGGTGTAGATTAGCACCTGAGAGCGCGAAGCTGGGGAGGGTGGCTGGGACCAACGGGCATGAGGATCAAGCTCACACCTTGTAAGGAGTCGTGCTAGCAGGTGAACTAGTCGCGGGAGAAAACCCGGCCGCGAGAACTAGTCACGAGGTAAAGGGTCTGGAGAGGAGAGTCCTGGTAGCGAGGACATCTGGCCAGCAGACTTGGAGCCCAGCCTACAGGGGCTTCTGGAGGCAGAGTTGGCGCGATTCGAGGGGTTGAAAGGCGTGTCCCATATAGCCAGCCATCGGATCGTGCTGGTGAAAAAGAAGACGGAAATGCCGAATGTGCATCGACTATAGGCAGCTCAATGCACATTCGATCCCGGACGCATACCCAGTACCCCGGATAAACCACATTATAGAGCGCCTACGGCACGCGCGCTACATATCGACGCTGGATCTGAAGCAAGGATACAGGCAGATCCCCATAGAGGAAGGGAGTAGGCAGTACACCGCGTTCACAGTCCCAGGACGGGGACTATACCAGTGGAAGGCCTACGCCACGTTCCAGAGAGCACTGGATTCGGTGATGGGGCCGGAGATGGAGCCACACGCTTTCGCCTACCTGGACGACATCATCGTCATAGGCGCAACCAAGGAACAGCACGTAGCCAACCTGAGCGAAGTGTTCCGACGACTGAGGGAGGCGAACCTAAAGCTCAACATAGAGAAATACCATTTCTTCCGGAAGGAGTTAGTATTTTTAGGACACGTAGTGAGCGGCGAAGGGATACGGACGGACCCCTCAAAAGTGCTCGCGATCCAGAGGCTGACGGCCCTGCGTCCGAGCCTTGGGATGGCATTATGGTATCGACGCTTCGTCCCTAATTTCGCGTCAGTGGTGCAGCCGATGACCGCTCTCTTGAAGAAGGGATATGTATGGTCGTGGGCCGTGGAACAGCAGGATGCGCTAGAGCAACTCAAGGAGCGACTCACAACCGCGCCGATCCTCGCTTGCCAGGATTTCAGCAAGAAATTCGTGTTGCAAACGGATGCGAGCGATTACGGTCTCGGCGCCGTCCTGACACAGACCATCGACGAGGAGGAGCGAGTCATCGCTTACGCCAGTAGGAAACTTCTGAAGGCAGAGGGCAACTACTCAGCCACGGAGAAGGAATGTCTGGCTATAGTTTCGTCAATCCGCAAGTTGAGATATCACTTGGAGGGGTACAGGTTCGACGTCATTACCGACCACATGGCACTTAAATGGCTCAACTCCATAGAGAGTCCATCTGGGAGGATATCTCGACGTGCAGTACCAACGGGGGAAGTTGAACGTGGTAACCGACGCACTGTCTCGGCAGCCACTAGAGGTATGTCGTCAGGCCGTGGAGGAGCAGTACCAATGTGGATGGACCGCTTTTATGCTGGAGAAACTCGCCAAGGAGCCCGCAAAATATCCGGACTATGCTGTCGAGAACGACCAACTTTATCGCCACCTGGGACACAGCTGACGACGAGGATTACGTGCCATGGAAATTGTGCGTCGCCAGTAACCAGAGGCAGAGAGTCCTACAGGAGTGCCACAATGCCCCGACGGCAGCGCATCAAGTGGTGAGGAAGACGATATCCCGTCTAGCACAGAGGTACTACTGGCCAGGGATGTTTCGAGACGCTGCACGACATGTGAGATGCTGCGAGGTGTGTCAGAAGTTCAAGGTGGAACAGGTGAGACCGGCAGGACGAATGCTGACGCGCCAGGTGACGGAACCATGGGCCATATTATGCCGCTACCACGCTCGACGCACGGTAACACCATGTTGCTGGTATTCCACGATGCGTTTAGCAAGTGGGTGGAACTGGTCCTTTTGAGGCGAGCGAAGGCGGAACATTTGCAGAAGGCGTTCCGGGAACGGATACTTTGCCGATTCGGAGTCCCCCGGAAATTTGTGTGCGTCAACGGAGTGCAGTTCACAAGCCGAACATTCAAGGGCTTCTTGATTTCGCTCGACGCGGAGGTGCAATACACGGCGCCATACTGCCCCCAGGAAAACCCTACCGAGCGGATGAACCGGACAGTCAAGACGATGATCGCCCAGTTCATCGAATGACATCACAGCTCGTGGGACGAGGTCCTACGTGAGATAGCGTTGGCGGTGAATACAAGTGTGGCGGACTCGACCGGATTTTCTCCCGCTTTTTTGGTACAGGGTCGCGAGCCTCGTCTCCCAGCCGCTTTATACGACGAGGTTACGCCTGGGCCCGCCACTGTTCAGCAAACGCCAGGGGAAAAGGCCCAGCGTCTGAGGGAGGTGTTCGACATCGTCCGTTATAACTTGCAGCGTGCTTCCCAGGACCAGGGAAGACATTGCAATCTGCGACGATGGGAATGGCGGCCAAAAGTGGACGAGCAGGTGTGGCTACGCCAACACCAGTTGTCAAAGGTTGCCGACGGATTCGCGGTAAAACTAGCGCCGAAGTTCGACGGCCCTTTTCGGGTCGTGATGTTCGTGTCGCCCAATATCGTGCGCTTGGCCCTGAACTATGAGTCGGGAGGCTCATCATTGCCACCGTCCCCGAAAGCCATCGACGCGATGTGGCGTGACTCGCCGCCCCCGCTTCCGCTAAGTCCAAGTGACGAGGAGGTGTGCGACTCGCCGCCACCACTCGTGCCAAGATCACGCGACGAGGAGTGGCGCGATTCACCGCCGCCACTCATACCGAGGACACTGACACCGATACTGGAGCCACCCTCCCGCATGGAGGCCATTACAGTCGGTGAGCCGGATCCCTATCGACACTGGGAGGCGTTGGAGGACGCTGTGACGCGGAGTCACAGTGAGGCCCGCGCCCAAATATAAATATAAAGGAAAGATGAAATAATTAATAATCATATTGTTGCCATAGGCTAAGTGTAAAGAAAAATGAAATAATTAATAATCATATTGTTACCACAGGCTAAGTATAATGAGAATACAATGAAGTCACTTATCAGTTAAGGGTATGCGTACTGAATTAAGAGAGCCCGATTAGGAGTTAAAGAGAGCCAAGCTCAGAGAGAGGATTTTCGCCGCAAGGCAAAAGGGCGAAAAGAGGGTCGTGAGCTGCTACTGCCGATCAGCAACTTCACTTTGGAACCGGCAAGCGTGAGTATCGGACGTGCATACTTATCGAAAGACAGAGTTTAGGGACCGCGAGTTAGCTGTAAGGTTAGGTGGGAACAGCCTAGAATTGACGATGCAGCAAGGCTAGGAAAGTTAATAAAAATAAATAAAAACGGAAGTGAACGTACATAGAATAAAACGGTGTTTGCGTTGTCTGTGTAGAAATTGTGCATTTGTAGGCTTTCGTCTTGCAGCGGAGCGATCCCAGCAGCACCCATCACGCAGGCCGACTCTAACCTAACCGCAGCGGTGCGATCCCGGCGGCTTCCTTTTTCCTTAATAGAATTAGCAACCACTCTGCGGCGGAGTCATCCCGACGGCTCCATACCCCCTTTTTAACTTCACGTCTCGGCAAACTAAAAATTTCTTGTAGAGTGGACCTGGGTAAGACTGAGTTATCGCCCGGCCAAGAAGCTACTTTACGAATCATATAAATGTATTTCTCAGAATAGAATTGTTCATGTCAATAACTATGCAAAAATATTAATGTTGTTTTAATCGGTCACGTACGTTAATTCACGACCAAAGAGATAAGTTAAATAATATGTTTCAAACTTTTTGATAACCATAAATGGGAAATATAAATTGGATATATCTATACCGACAATCCTAAATATCTCTTTGATAATTAAAACTGGTGAAGAACCGGAATCGATAGAATCAGCAAGCAAATCTGACACCGAAATAAAAGAAAAGATCTACACGATCTAACAATATCTGCGGTATAACCCGAATTGATAGAAGAAGAAAGTTCTGATTCTGATACAAACCTCAGTGTTGTAGAACAAAAGGCCGTTACAATGGCAGATACCGCAGCCGCCATAAGGTCATACACAAGAGAAATATCGAGTGCGGTACCGGAATTCGATGGACAGAAAATCCAACTACAAGGATTTATTATGGCAATCAATGAAGATATTGCAATAAAAGAAATAAAAAAAAAATAAAAGAAACAACCCTGTACAAATTACAAAATGAAACCTCCATAGATGCAATTATTAAAAACTTGCAAACTATAATTGTGGGCGAAACATCCCAAAATATAAAAGCCAAAATGACAACTGTACAGCAAAAACGAAAAACGGCCACGCAATATACTAATGAAATCGATTATTTACGAAAGCTTCTCGAAGCCTAGTTTATCGATGAAGGTATAGCGGCAGAACTTGCTAATACTCTAAGTACTAGAGAGGCAATTGATTCTATGATCAGAAAAGCCGAGCATGAGAGCATAAAAACCATACTAGAAGCTGGAACATGCACAACAATGGATGCAGCTATAAGCTGATACATTAGAAATAGTACGAGACTTACTGGCAATGTGAATACTGTATTGTATTTCAAAAGAGGTAATTCCTATCGCGGTAATGACTACAGAGGTTATTATCGTGGTAGAGAAAATGCCCGTTATAATAACAGGAGCAACTATAATAATAACAACAATAATCAAAATAACGGCAAAAGTAATAGAGAAACACGAATAGAAATAATTATAATAACCAGAACAGGATTAAAAATACTAACAATAACAATAATAATGTTAGAGTAGCCCACAATACTTCGGGAAACTCCCAACAGCCTTCAGATATTCAACAGTAGAACATTTCAGGGTTCACACCATCAATCTTAGTTTAAACATATTCGTATCCTTTAGCCACGTAGCAACAGAAAAAAACTTGTCTTTTTAACAGACACAGGTGTAGATATTTATATTTTAAAAGATAATTCTGATGTGTTTCACGACATTCAAGCCCATCATATAATTAATATACAAGGGACTAACTTCAGAAATACAACTGTAATTGGACTTAAAGCCATCTGAGGACTGGCTTATAATGATAATTAAAATTTTCCGATTTATGTTCCAATAACTTACAGTTCTGGCAAAAACTCAGATTGTAAAAAAGATGTTAAATTCGAATGGACTGCCAGCACTCATTCGAACATCTCAAATCGGCATTAATAAACCCAACTCTGTTACAATACCCAGATTTCAGCAAGGAATTTTTATAATAACTGATGCGAGTAAGCAAGCGTGTGTAGCAGCTTTAACTCAAAACAAAAATGTACCCCAACTTCCAGTTGCATACGCATCAAGATCATTCACAAACGGTGAAAATGACATAAGTAGAACAGAACAAGAATTATCAGCAATTCTTTGGGCAATAACACATTTTAAACCATATATTTATGGTAGACATTTCACTGTCAATACAGATCACAGACCCCTTACGTACCTATTCTCAATGGTTAACCCGAGTTCTAAATGCACACGCATGAGATAATTTTAATTTTACAGTAGAATACTGTTATATACCAGTTATACCAAAAATCCTGCGCAAGAGATAAAGAATTATCTATGGAATCTATAGAAAAGCTTTAAAGTCCAACGTATATGAAGTCATCAACAATGACGAAGTACGTAAAGTAGTGACCTTGCAAGAAAAAAAATATGCTTTGTTTCTTTAAATATGGAAAAAAAAAGTATTGCGAGATATGATGTTAACGATTTGTATAAGTTAACAACAAATAAATTTATACAGTCGCCGCTGCCAACGCCGCTGCCGCTAAGCCACAGGTTACTAGGGCTAGAATTGATTTAAATTTATTTAGTTGCAAATTAACATCGAATAAAGGAAGTCTTGCTTCCGAAAAAACAATATTTTTTTCCATCATTTAATTAAGTTGGAATTAACTGGCGCCCGAGCAGGGACCGGCTCGTGTTACAATAGAACAAAACGCTTCTACGTGCGCGTTAGTCGGTTATACGCGAAAATAAAACCAGTGCAACTTTCGTCGATTAAATTCAACGATTGGTGCAATTCGCGAAAGGCAATTGGAACTTAATTCTTCAATTTTGCCCATCGGTGGACAACGCATCTTGTAAGGCCCGCCCGCAGGATACTCTCAATGAAGACTGGTCGCAGGATCCCCAGGATCTGTTAGGGCGTCTTCAATTCTCTGTTCCGGTTAGACCAACCAGAAATTACCGCCCCTTATTCCTATCGACGTGCCCAACAGACTACGCTATGCACAATTCTTTTCGCGTGCTATGTAAAAATTACAATAGTTTGCATCACGTTTTCTCTACCGAACTTTCTCACCCCTAATAAAATCGTTGCTTTCAGGATACCTTCGGGAAGTCACTGACCATTCCCAGCTATGAGCAGGGGCATGGCTATAAATTTTCCCCCCACCGGGTCGGTGATTTCCCATTACTTTCCCAATACTATCTCTTTATTCTATCTAATTAACACACTGCATATCTAGCATACAGTTCTATACTTCATTAACAATCTTCCTCCTTTCTTTTCTCCTATTTAAGGTATATTCTTAAATAATATAGCAAATTAACATTATTCTTAATTTTACGTAAGAACACTTTTTCCTACTTACACCCCTTCTTTTTTAGATGTAGGCTCTAACAGCGTCACTGACAAAATTAGCTGTGAAAAGGGGCACAGCTGGCCGGACTGGCAAATAAAACACCTCCATCGGTCGGTGATGCTATTTGAAATTTGTGTTCTCTATCTAGGCTTTTAGCATTTAATTTTTCTAATTGTATTTATGTGTTGAATAATTGGAAGACACTCGTTTTGTCGACCACATATAAATAAATAAATAGATACCCAAAGGCTTCAAAAAGGATGAAATCTGGACCGGCAGGGGAGGTTGCCACATCAGGAATAGTTCTGTAAGTTAGAAATTAAGTGAAACAAAAGAAAACAAAAACAAACGAACAACTAACGCAAAGGTCAAATAGAATTATAAGAATAATAAATACAATAAGCAAGATAAAGAAGTGTAAAACGATAAACAAATATAAAGACTACGAACGTAGTATAAATTATTTCCAACTTTGCGACAACCAAGGGACCCTCCAAAGTAGAAGGAAGAAACAAGTCACTGGTTTTAAAAAGAAAACAAAAACGGTTAAAAATTCAATCAAAATATAGAGTAAAAAATTAACACTAGATTTAAATATACCTCGAAAATATCTTAAAATATACAATATAAGTAATATATCTCGTTTATGGCTAATGAAAGCAATTTAGTTAGGCCCCCAATAGTATCAGATCAACCACATGTAGGCGGACATAACTTGAACAGACAGCAACAACGACATATCGACAGACAAAACGAACATTTACAAAATAGAGGCATGGCGAATAACGCAGAGCAGATGATAGAAGCCACGGTTAGCCAGTTTTGGCACAACAACTGCCGAAATTAGTAAAGCAGTTAGTTAACCCCTCTAGGGAGTTTAGTGACGTAGACGACCAAACAATAACCGCCAACCACAATTTGAATGACTAAGACAGAGTTCCGGACATAGTTAAAAGCCTCAGAGAATTCTCCGGTAATCCAGCGGAATTCAGCTCATGGAAGAAGAGTGTAGATCGTATACTCTCAGCCTATGCAGCTGAGGCAGGTTCGCCAAAATACTTTGGCATATTGCATACAGTGAGAAACAAAATCACTGGCAATGCCGACACGTCCCTCGAGTCGTATAATGTTCCCCTAAATTGGAGCGCTATCTCCAAATGTCTCACGCTGCACTACGCGAACAAAAGAGATCTGGGAACATTAGAGTATCAGATGACAATGTTAGTGCAAGGTAACAACCAAACAGTAGAAGAATTCTACCAGGTCGTTTACAACCACTTGTCGCTGATATTAAATAAAGTAGGCTGTATGGAGTTAAATAGGGAATCCGAAACCCTTATGACAAAAATATATCGAGATAAAGCATTAGATACCTTCATTAGAGTTTTGAAGGGAGATTTACCACGGATTCTTGGAATAAAGGAGCCAGCAGATCTACCTTCAGCCCTTCACTATTGTTTAAAACTAGAGTATCAAAGCTATCGCACTAACATGGCTTTGAATAGAAATCAACAGACACATGCCAGAAACCCAAATAGAAATATACCACCACCTACACTGCCACCCCGAACAGCTCAGCCTTCTTTCGCCCAAACTTTTAGGCCACCACCCATTAGCTTCAGGCCCCAACTCCCGATCCTTACATCTTGGCCAACCAATACAAACCATGGACCACCGACTCACAACAATAATGGAACGATTCCACAATACCCCAACCAACGAACCTACCAGACACAACCACAACAGGTATACGTACCCAATAGACCTTCTGTACCAAAATCCCAACCACGTCCTGAGCCAATGGACGTATCTATAAGTATTTTGAGTAATTTTCCGCTCCCCATCTTACATTCTATGTAAGGAAGAGAGAGCTCTTTATCCTAAAAAATTAATGTCTGAGTGTTCGTATTAGGTATTTTGTCCGTCATCTGCTTCTTCAATTTGTTGGGCGTATTCGTTTAATGGCTGCTCGTATTCGGTCTGCTGTACGTAGTTTAGCATTGATTGTACGTATTCCTCCATGGTCACATAGTTGTCAGTGTTTTCTGTCTCGGTCTGTTCTTCTCCTGTATGTATGTTGAAATTTCTTTGTTTTTTGTCCGTGGCGTTTGTTGGTGGTGGAGGTCTTTTCCCTACTTCAAAATTGGGTCTGTTCATGTAATTTATCATCCTCGTGCGGATGCTTTGGTCCACGTCCATTGGCTCAGGACGTGGTTGGGGTTTTGGTACAAACCGAAATTACGTCCAACCGAAATTCGTGTCCGAACCTATTCCAAACGAAAAACCCTTCGAAGCCGTCACAGTCGGCGGAAGCATTAAAATTACACACCACAAGTTCGCTAATCTTTTCAATAGAAACGATATAAAAATAAAATTCTTTCTCTTACCCACCCTAAAATCATTCGACGCCATTCTAGGTAACGATAGTCTAAAGGAACTAGATGCTGTGATACAAAGCAGCAAGAATTTACTAATAATCAAGAACAATATTTGCATACCCATTAAGCAGAAAAAAATAGAGGCGGTCAACACGGTAATACCACGGACAGAACATATGACAAACGAACAAAAAAATAGCCTTAATCAACTAGTTAAAATGCACCCACACCTATCCGCCAATCCGGACGAAAAACTGACATACACAACCAACGTCAGAGCAGAGATTCGAACAAAAACCGACTCCCCCATATATTCAAAATTTTACCAATTTCCAATGTCTTTAAAAGACGAAGTACACAACCAAATCAAAGAACTTTTAGAGGACGGAATCATCTGACCCTCCCGGTCCCCATACAATTCACCTGTGTGGATTGTTCCGAAAAAATTAGATGCCTCCGGGCAAAAGAAATATCGCATGGTTATAGACTACAGGAAACTTAATAAAGAAACTACCGCAGACAAATACCCTATACCCGAAATCAACGAGGTACTAGCAGAGCTAGGCAATAAAAAAGTTTTCTCCGTCTAAGATTTAAAAAAGTGGCTTTCATCAAATACCCCTTAAGGAGTCAGACATAGAAAAAACTGCCTTCTCCGTTAACAACGGAGCTCTTGACGACATCCTTCGTGAGCATATTGGAAAAATATGCTTCATTTATATTGACGATATCATTATCTTAAGCAAAGATGATGAATCGCATGCGCAGCACCTTGCCGCCATATTCAGAACTCTACAAGAAGGCAACATGAAATGTCAGTTGGACAAATGCGAGTTCTTTAAAAGCAGAGTAAAATTCCTGGGATTTGTCATCTCAGACAAGGGGATAGAAACTAATCCAAGCAAAATTGAGACAATAAGGAAGTACCCACTTCCAAAAACACTCAAAGATTTAAGATCGTTTATTGGCCTCGCCAGCTATTATAGGAGGTTTATAAAAGACTTCGCTAAGCTGGCAAAGCCCCTTACCTCTCTTTTCAGAGGGGAAGATGGACGGGTGTCCAAAAATCAATCAGCTAAAAAGCTCATTAATCTCAACGAAGAAGCGATCGAAGCATTCAATAAAATAAAAAATTCCCTAGTTTCAAATGAGGTAATACTTCATTACGCGGACTTCAGCAAAGAATTTCATCTGACAACAGATGCATCCAACTTTGCTATTGGGGCTGTCCTATCCCAGAACAAGCGACCCATTTGTTTCCTCTCTAGAACTCTCTCTAAAACAGAGGAGAACTACGCCACCAATGAAAGGGAAATGTTGGCAATAATTTGGGCCTTAAAAGCCCTCAAGAATTACCTCTACGGTAAAGCGAGTGTAAAAATATACACCGACCATCAACCCTTAACCCACTCTCTTAGCAGTTGGAACGGCAACGCTAGGATAAAGAGGTGGAAAGCTTACCTAGAAGAGTTCGATTACGAACTCCTTCATAAGCCAGGTAGGGATAACATTGTAGCCGATGCGCTATCACGTATCCCTGTGATCAATAATATTGGATCAGTAGCCTCCACCCAGCACAGTGCAGACAGTTCAAGCCACAACTTAATTCCGAGCATAGAAGCTCCAATTAACGTATTCAAAAATCAGATATTTCTCAGTAGAGCCAACGAAACAAATTACGAATTCCATATCCCATTCCCAACATTCCACAGGCATACGATTACTCGACCAAATTTCTCAGAACACGACCTTACGCAAATACTGAAAGCTCATCTAAGCCCAACCGTAATCAACGGAATAATAACCTCAGAAGAAATAATGAACCAAATTCAGCAGATATGTATATCCCCAACATTTTAGTAACTTCAAGATAAGATTCACACAGTCTCAAGTAAAAGATTTAACAAATGAAACAGAACAAGATGAGAAGATATTGGTTACACACAACAGAGCTCACCGTAACGCACTAGAAAGCAAAATGCAATTGTCCGAAAGATTCTATTTCCTAAAAATGAAGCAACGAATAACAGAATTAGTCAAACAGTGTCAGGTTTGTAAAGAAGAAAAATACGATAGGCATCCCACTAATCCAAAACTCAAAGAAACACCAATCCCCGAATACCTAGGACATACAATCCACATCGACATATACACGACAGAAAAAAACTTAGTACTAACGGCAGTAGACAAATTTTTGAAACTAGCTCAGGGACGAATAATCAAATCTAGGGCAATAAAAGACATTAAAAAACCACTTCATGAAATCCTTTTTTATTTTGGCGTACCTAAAGCCGTTGTAATAGATAACGAAAAATCCCTTAATTCAGCCTCAATCACTTTTATGATGCAGGACAAATTAAATATAGAAGATTATAAAACACCACCCTACAAAAGCGCAGTGAATGGGCAGGTAGAGAGGTTTCATTCAACACTATCAGATATTATGAGATGCAACAAAAGAAAACAGTTACACAGAACATTCGAAGAACTACTTAACAAATCAATATACGACTACAACTACACTATACACTCGACAACTAACAAGAGACCATTAGACATATTCTTCGGCAGAAACGTGACTACAGACCCAGACCAATACGAAAAAGCTAGGGAGAACATTGACAGACTCAAACACAAACAATCGACCGACATGCAGAATCATAACAAAAAACGTAACGACACAGACGTGCCAGATTCATTTACTCGTACCCTCGAGTTTACACGATAATGACAACATTGGAGATAAATCCAAGTTGCTAGGCAGGGACAACAGAGGCATAGGGGTCTGGACAGACGGAGAGGGCAACTGCAAATATTGAGGCTCCAGCTGGCGATTGGTTGGAGACTCAAATTTGTATTTGCCAAGCAACTCACAACTCGAATCAAAACTTCTCGAGAGCTGCTAAGCCACGTTTAATTTTAAGAATTGATTTCTCACAGAATTATACATTCTGGAGAAATCAATTTGCTTGTCGATGCATTCTGTGCACGACCAACGCAAGCCGCCGCAACCCTTCTTGGCAATTGCAGCGATCTTGTCGCATACACGCCCAGTGAGATCTGTACATTTAGCATGCATTATATTCTCACACAGCCAGCAATTAACAAATTGCGGCAATGCAGAATCATCAGCCTGCTTGACGCGCAAGGTTTCTTACAGCACGACATAATTACTACCAGCGTTAAAAGATAAGCAGAAGTTACGAGAGCGCAGAGCAAAACGAAACACGGTGCTAAAAAAGAGAGCAAGTAAACGCTCAAAAAATAACTATTCGTACACAAATAAATTGTTTGGAGCGAAAAGTGTAGTGGCTGCTTTGCAATCCCCAAACGAATCTGCTTGTTGATCAGCTGCTCTAGTTTGGTTACTGCTTTACCGACCGCACTGGAAGCCAATTCTTCGTTTATTGCACAGCTGAGGGCATGCGCAACCAAATAGGGCGAGTAGAGAGAAAAAAAAGGTGATACGATCAGGACATAGTACCGTTTTAAAATATAATCGCGTGATGTAGAGCTTTTGAAAGCTTCCTAATTGTTTTGTCGTTGGGAAGTAGTAAAGGTTAAAAGTACAGTTCAGCATGTAATTTAAATTTGCAGCGCGGGCGAGTTAAGTTCATAACATTTTTTTTCTTTGCAAATAATTTTTGCAAAGACATCAAAGACCAAGATTGCAATTGTGGTACAGTTTGGAAGTGTTCTTTTGGTACGCTAATAGAAACCAAAAACCTTCATAACAACTCGACCCACTAACCTAATTGTGAGGGTCACCCCGCTAAGAAAAGGTATTTATATGTGCTAGTGTTGAGACTTGGAACTAATTAAGGCTTCCACAGTTTCCGTGCCTGCTCAGTTGACTAGATTTAGACGTACTAGTCGGCACTACCAGAGGGGGAGATCGGACCAGACAGGGGCAACACCAAGAGCACTTAGCAACTTAGCGTCAAGCGGGTGAAACGTTTACTATTTATGCAGTACCGTAGGTACCGCATGCACTAAGCATATAGTGTAACCTGCAGAGAGTAACAAAGGTCTGAGTCTGTATTACTTTTGGTGTACCCTTTCGCTTGCTTAGAAGCATTGCCATATAATTCTATTATTTATTTAACGTTGCCAAGGTGCACGGCTAATAAATACTTACTTTTAATTTTTATTTCCTTTAATTTTTCTTTTTATTAATTCTTAAAAAAAAATATGCAATGAATATGCCTAAATAAGTTAAAGCGAGAGGAAATTCCTCTACACCACCGACCTTGACTGCTGCTCATATATATATATACATGTGTTTATATACTTATAAATTTCTTTTGTAATATTTATCAACAGCGATCATAATCGTCGTATACATTGGGGCCAACGTCTGCTTCGAAGGATATCGCGTGAGTAAGAGTTTAAAACAATGCCTATAGATATATGTATTTATATACACATATGAACACTTAAATGCAGCTTAATTTAGCAAGACGGTAAATTAATTACTATCCGTCAAGTCTCAAGATAATGTTGGTGAATTTGTCCTTCCACTTAATTTCTTTATGGGATTTAAACTAGTTATTGCACATTCATCATATTATCTTTACATTTAAATTTTGTTTGGAAACTGTATATTTTTGTAAATAGAGTTATACCCACCTTTCTATTAATTGGCAAAAAAATGAACAATACGTGAATAAACGAAATAGTAAACGAAATATTGAAGCCTACGTCCCAATCAGTTTTATCAACTGATATGTATGATCGGATGCATTCATTAAAAGTTCTATGTCTTCATTCGACTGTTCCAACTGTCTGGTGGTGGTGTGTGGTAGACGTTATATTTTTAATTTTTAAATATTTGCACAAGACTCGGTACAGTTTTGAGTTGGCTAATTCCTATTATAACGGCTTCTTTTTCAACCCTTTGGAAAAATTGTCCTAAGTCGAAAGTTCCATTAGTATAAAGGTCGCTAAACTCAATTCTTGCAACAATCTTTTAACCATGTTTTAATTTTTCGAATATCGTCGTTTTTAATGACGTCGTATACGAGGTAGTAAGTGATATGGTATAACTTCGATTTTCGATTAGGGATTGTTGTGCACTAGGTGTTAGTCGTGCTTACGCAAGAAGTAAAAGTATTACGTTCTTGCTAGGGCCCCACGTTAGGCGCCATATGTGTGATGGTGGAGAGGTTCGGGTTCAGTTTTTGTCTTTCGTTTGGCCATCTACCAAATCAAACGAACGGCCGTGGCTGTTGCCTAACCGGGTGCATAGGGATTGGAGGTTCGCACTTCTTGCTAATGCTGGGACAATAGCTCGTCGGACTGGTCGGGGTTTTTCCTTTCCCTTCTGCACTCACCATAATCACATAGTTTAAGTACGATCAAAAATAAAAAAAAATTATTGATTTAAGTAAATCCATTAAAAAAAACAACAAAAAAAATCGGATTCTAGTATGGGTACCATTAAAATGTGTTCCGACCGAACATCCAAATACAAACTATTCAATTTCGCGTGAGAGAACTAAGTTGTTGATCGTCTCTCTTTCTCTTTACCCTCCTACCTTGACAAGCAATAAAAAAAAATGGAATGTGGATGCTTGTCCCTATTTCAGGTTCTTAAACCATCACTATAAATTGCAGGCGGCTAACATGGGTACTTGACAAATAAAAAAATTAATAATGGAATTAGGATAAATACATAGCATATTTGTTATGTTCAAGGTCACTATTTTTCGAATATCGTCATTTTTAATGACGTCGTATACGAGGCTTAGAAGTTAATCAAGATTTTGCCTTGGCAAAATTTCTTGTTCTTTTCCAGCGCAGGATTTATTTTGTCAACTTTGTCGTCTTGTAGTGACTTTCAATACATTTGTGTTAGTACTTTTTAATTTTTTGATGGTTATTTTTGATAACGCATCTGCAACAAAATTGTCTTTTCCTATAGATATTCTACAGTGAACTCATACTCTTCTAAATCTAGTCACATTCTCTTTAATTTTGAACTTGGATTTACCATTGAAAACAGATATGTCAAAGGTCTATGGTCTGTTTTAATAGTGAAATGTTGACCAATATATATGGTCGAAAATGCGTTATTGCCCAGTGGATTGCTGCTAACTCTTATTCGGTGGTACTTTTATTGCTTTCTCCTTTTGTAAATGAACATATGCTAAGGGGAAATGTTTGTCTCCATAAGTTTGAGTTAAAACTGCTCTGCAGGTTAGTTTACTGGCATTCATCGGACCACTCAAACTTTACAGTCTTTTTACATAATCTTGTTATGTGACGTGAATAATCTGCAGAGTTTTTTATAAAACGTCTGTAATAATTGCAAAATGCAACGAATCTTCTAGCGCTATTAGCGTCCGTGGTGCTTGATTTTTTTTTAATGAATTCATATTTTTTGACATTTGGCAAAATACCTTAATCAGTACCCTTATGACCTAGAAAAGTCCCTTCGTGCATGAAAAATGAACATTTTTTTAAGGTTGTGTTGCCTACACAAGTCAAAAACGTTTGTTAAGTTTTTGATCATGTGGTTTTCGGAACAACCGATGACGATTAAGTCATACATGTGCAAGAAAGCTTGTGAAGGTTCTAATCCAGAAAAAGCAATGGTCATCATTCTTTGAAAAGAATTAGGCGCTATTTATAGAAGTATAGAGCTGTTACATTCTTACACAGTCGGTTCTAGAATTTTATCCAAGATGAGTTTTTCGACTTGATTATTAATTTCTTCTTTATGAGTATGAGGAATTCTGTAATTTTTAATGTACACTGGCTCAGTATCTTTTAGTCTTAGTTTCTGTTTAGTTTTTCCATCACCGATTCTTGGCGATCTTTATTAATATCAAGGACTGTTTTGTAGTCACTTAGCTTTCATATTATAATGTCATTAAGGTTTATTATTTTTACTGAACTTGTGGTGTTTAGTATTCGACAAAAGTTTGTTGATGATTGGAAATTGAATTTCCGATGAAGATTCCTTTATCAATTTCTTGATTTGGGATGAAAATATTGTTTTCTGGTGAAGAAATTTTATTTTGACGGACTACTTCAGATCGTGCTGGAAGTATTGTGGAATTATAATACTTTTTAAAGAAGTCTATACCAATAATGCAATCGCTAGGTATTGGGAAATCTTGTCGGACTATGTGAAAGTCGTGTGGAATGACATATCCGACACATATTTCCGGAAGATAATTCTGCGAATGCTAAACCTTTAGAAAAAACTGAACCTTCACCGACTCCAGATATTTGAGGTGATATGTTTGAATTACTGTTTTCAAA
This sequence comes from Drosophila borealis, assembly GCA_035045885.1. NCBI lineage: Eukaryota > Metazoa > Arthropoda > Insecta > Diptera > Drosophilidae > Drosophila > Drosophila borealis. The sequence continues at coordinate 24,677 of JAWNOR010000358.1, read as the reverse complement.
TGTATCAACATGTTCTTTTAATAGGCTATATGTCTACACCAGTATCTAGCAATAGAGTAAATGCCTTACCTGTTTTTTCATTATTTATTTTAATAAAGATACTGAGGGTAGATTGACAGTGTGTACTTTGGTGTTTCTTGGTGAATATCTTAAGGAATCTTTCCGAGTTAGTCTGAGTAACTCGCAGATTATTTTTGCCATTATAGTTGCCATTGTTATTGTTTTGGTTGTTACCTCGGTTGAAATTATTCCTTCCTCGGTTATTACCACGGGCATTACCTCTATAATGTCCTCTATTGTTGTTGTTATGGTTTTGGTAATTTTGGTTATAGTTACCGCGACCATTTAGTCTACCTCTGTGGGTATTTTGGTAATTATTACCTCTACCTCTGCCTCTGTGGTAAATTGCTGTACTGGCACTTCCAGTCATTTCAGTACTGCAATGGCTATCATCAATATATGGTGCTTCGACTTGCTTTCGCAAGTTGTCTATTTCAACAGTGAAGCTGTGAAGCTTTTTCCTTTTTGTTTGATATTAAATAGTTTCGCCTTTAGTACGTCAGGGGATTCACAATTTATGTTACCCTTCTATCTCTGGATTATAGCAGAAGTTGTTCTTTCATCTTGTACTTTGTACAAAATGGGTCGTTATCTTTGATTTGATAACTACGAAGGCTAGGTCTTCTTGATCACCTTTTGTTCGTTCAACTATGCTGTTTTGAAACGTCAAATTCAGGGATTGTAGATGAAACTTGTCTTACGTATTCCCTGTCTAGGACAGAATGTCAGAATGGGGTGATTCCTCTAGTGTCTCAAGTTCAGTGTCAGATTCTGTGTCGATTATTGGCTTTAATTCATTCAATTCTTCAAGTTACCTTTCATTAAACTCAGCATGGTTTCAAATCATCGTGAATGTTTATCTCGATGTTTCTTCTGATGCCAATATTTTTCAATCTTGTATTTAGGGATTGTAAAAGTTTTTGAGACTGCTTCCCATGTTCTGTTGTAAGTTTATCGGTTTATTTGGTAACAATATAAACAATATTGTTGTTAGTTATACTGCTGGCCGATTCGGCTCAGACGCAGACCACGAGCCGTTCAATGTGAAGCAGACGCTTGGTGTGTTTGTGGTTGTGTGCGAGGTGCAGTCAATTCTCCGCAGGGGTTCCGCGGTGGCTCAAAGTTTCCCTCATCGTTTAACCGTTGGAAGTTATACCGTTCCGTCTTTAGGTACACCACATGCGTGGCGGGGTTGGCCATTGGTAGGTTCCGTGACCTTATGTACCTTTCCCCCTAGGAGAATTGTGATGTTAATTCTGAAAATGCCTTGATTTGCATATCAGTAAACATTAAGTATTGCGCCTTGTGGGTATGCAACGTTTCCCGCTTTACAGGTGGTGTGTATCCCGGCTACGATTGCCAGCGCCCTCTATCGTTGGTTAACAGCGCTTAGTAGAGCGGCCAAGATCTGCAGCGCCACTACCGCCGTGCTAGGTACCTTGTCTTGGATCGCCTTGCACCTTGCACCAGTACTGCCAGCAGCTGTTTGACCATCTGTTTGATTTTTGCATTCTCATCGTGAAAAAGCAATTTTTGTGGGCGGCGATATTTTCCTCTATTTGGAGTAGTGTGATAGAAAGAAAGCACATATAATAGTGCTTTCCCCCTCTCTATATCCACAAACTCGGAGCGGAATACCCCACACACTCGGAGCGGAATACCAGCTTGATACCAGCTTGGTGTTTAACCCGGCGGACCGTCGCATACGTAGCGGAGCACCCTGACAGGTACGTATTGGTGTTGTTGTTTTCACCAGTACTTACGCGTTTTGTTTTCCTTGTAGCCATCGCAGCTCATGATGGGGAATAATGGAAGCGACGAACAAAACGCGACCGCACACTTTCACTTCTCAACTGCAACCCTGTCTGTGTGAGTGTGTATGGGTGTGTGTGTGTTTTTTTTTTTGCTTACTGATGGCCCGGGCCAACCGTATGCACGATTCGGTGACTCCGTCAATACCTACGTACTAAACTCCCTCCTGACTTATGTTTCTCCAGTTGTCCTCTCCTTCCAGCATCAACGTTACCAGTCCCTCAGACGGTGGCACAGAGCCTTGTGCGTCTCTGTACCTCGAGCATTGGTACAGCACGTGTTCCGGGTCTTCGTTCAGATTTGGCCAGTTCGGACACTCTAGGGTGTCCTCATGCCTGAACCTATGGAGATTCTTCCTGTCCCCGTCGTGTACAGTAAAAAACTGGGTGTTGTTGTTGTCTTACCCGGCGGATGGGACCTGCCCGGATCACTGCAGCCACTGCTGCCTCCAGTTGGCGAACAACGTTGAGGTACGTTGAGTCTGTCGTTCAGCCCTTAGTTTTGTAGGCTCTTTTCCTTTACAGGAGCTGTAGCAAAGGGCCCAAACCGGTTCACTTTATGTCGAAGCCGTTAATGGTTGTGTGTGGTTGTGTGTCTGTATGGGTGTGTATTTGGTTGTGTGTGACACTCTGTGTATATCTCTGTGTGTTTATGTGTGTGCAAATGTGTGTGTGTGTATGTGACTGTGTGTTTGTGTCTGTGTGTGTGTGTGTGTGTCTGTTGGTTTGTGTATATGTGTGAGTGTTCTATTTTTTTATGTCGCTTACGGCATGGAGGTGAAAATGTTCGTAAGATACTGATGGCCCATGCCAACCGTATACACGATTCGCTGACTCCGTCAACACCTACGTACTAAACTCACCCCCCCCCCCCCCTCCCCGCCCTACATTCACACACCGCAGGATCACCGCAAAGTATTACTTCGGGGATAGGTTGCCTATTTTAGGCGTTCTCCATTATTCGTCGCTCCTTATCGCATCGTCTCAGATATCTCTGGATGCCTTTTATGAGCTGACTTATATTTCTCCCGTTGTCCTCTCCTTCCAGCATGAACGTTACCAGTCCCTCAGGTGGGGGTACAGAGCCTACTGCGTCTCTGTACCTCGAGCATTGGTACAGCACGTGTTCCGGGACTTCGTCCAAATTTGGGCAGTTCGGACTCTCAGGGGTGTCCTCATGCCGGAACCTATGGAGATAATTCCTGTACCCACCGTGTCCAGTAAAAAACTGCGTTAGCTGTAAGTTAATTTCTCCGTTCTGTCTCCCAAACTATTGCTCCAGATTGTGGATTAGTTTGTGTGTCCATCTCCCCTTGGTCGACGTGTTCCATCTCTCCTGCCGAGTTGCCATTGATGTTGCTCTCTCCGACCGTCGGACGACGTCCGTTGAGACGGCTTCTTCTGTCGTTGTTCGTGCTAGGTATATGTTCTCCATTTCCTTGGCCAATATATTTACTGACAGCATGCCTGCCAATACTGTGGCCGCCTCGTCCGACACCGTCCGGAATCCAGAAATAGTGTGGAGTGCGCTTAGCCTGTAGGGGACTGACATCTTCCTTCTGAGGCCTTTCTGGCTTGCAACTGCTGATGCCCATATCGCTGCAGCATAGAGCAGCAAAGAGGCTACAACTCTCACGAGGAGTAGACGTCTACCTGCTCTAGGTCCTCCTATGTTGGGTAGCATCCTCGAAAGGGCCGCCTGCATTTTGGCTGCTTTCTAGCTAACATAATCTACGTGAGATCGAATGCTAATCCTGTTATCTAACATGACCCCCAGATACGTGATGGAAGCTTTTGACTCGATACTTCCGTTGTCTACCTGAAATCTAGCAAACTCAAGTATTTTGCGGCTTGTGATAAGCACAACCTCTGTTTTATGGCGTGCCAGCTCCAAGCTAGCGCCACGCATCCAGCTGGCCACGTTCCTTATGGCTGCATTCGCTGCCGCTTCTGCTTCTTTTATTTCTTTGCCTACCACTACTAGAGCCAGATCATCTGCGAGTCCTATGATTCTGCATCCCAGGGGTAATTGTACTCTGAGCACCTCGTCGTACTTTATTTTCCACAGAAGTGGTCCCAAGACCGCCCCTGGTGGGACCCCTGCTGAGACCATGTAACTCCTAGTACCGTCTTCCGTATTATAATATACGGAAAAGAGAAGACGGTATTCGGTCTAAGGCTTCCAGTATGCGAGACCTGCTTGCTGAGTGAAAGGCATTGCAGATGTCCAACGTAACCACCGCGCAATACTCCTTGTCTCCCCACCTCCATCGGGTACCCTCTTTTGCGTTAGAAGCAAAATCGACCACCGCCTTAATTGCGTCGTTCGTAGATCTTGCCTTACGAAATCGGTATTGCTGTTTGGACGGGGCCTCTTTCTCTTAAACGACACTCAGTAGTCGGTTATAAAAAATCCTCTCCAGAACCTTTCCCGCTATGTCAAGTAGGCAGATTAGCCTGTATCCCGAGGGTTACTCTTTTGGCTTGCACCGTCCTGAAGACATCTATTGGGTGTCTCGGCGAGGGCGTCAGGTTTTGTCAGCATGGCTAACTTTAGCGCCTTGTTTACCACCCCTGGAGCCTTTTTGTCGTCTAGCTTCTTGCTTGCCACGACCACTTCGTCTGTCGACACCTGCTACGCAAGTTCCGTGCTGTGTAAGCAGTTGACGACCTCCAATCTTGGGTGATGGGGGAACAGTGCCTCAACTATAGTGGCAAGTACGGTAGGACAGGTCACACGGGTTGTTCCCTGGCTGCGTATCTTCTTCGTGACGACCTTATAAGCCGTGCCCCACGGGTTTATATCGGTCTCGTCGCATATTTGCTGGAAGCAGCTGGATTTGCTTTGTTTAATACTTCTTTTGAGGTCTTTGAGGCTTGGCTGCCCGCAGGTCTTCCAGCCTAGGTGCAAAGTCTGGGCGGCCTCGTGCTCGATGAGAGCGTCTTCTAGTGCGTAGGCAGGGGCCTTCCTAAGGTCGCTGATTTCTTCGTTCCACCAGTAGCAAGGTGCTCCTCTTCTAGTCGCACGCATCCGAGATGTTTTCCAAAAGCTGCCGCGCCATGTCTTCTGCTGACTTCATGGCCCAAGTCCATCGAGAATGGCGTAGGGAATCCGTGTATGTTTCCTCGTCTAGGCAGTTGTCCTTCCATTTGGGGCCTGTTGTTTTGGGCTGCAGTTTTCTCCGTCCTCTCCCGTGGATCTCGAAATGTACTGCTTGGTGGTCGCTGAATGTGAGTTCATTGCTGACTTTCCATGTGGTTAGCCTATGAAGTGAGCTGCTGAGCAGGGTGAGGTCTATAATAGAGCCTCTACCGGCCTTGCAGTACATGAGCTCCTGCCCGTCGTTTGCGAAGCCCAAGTCGATCGCCGCGAACTCTTCTAGCAGGGTGGTCCCTTTCGCGTTAGTTTCCGTGCTTCCCCATTTAAGGGCCCAGGCGTTAAAGTCTCCGGCTATGACCAGGCGAGTTTTGTTGCGAGCGTCTTCAGATATTTTTTCCAGCATGTTTTGGAACCGCCGCAGTTCCCAGCTTGGGGGTGCGAGCAACTGTAAACGGCGATTGAGGGACCAAATGGCCGTCTTTCCGCATTTACTTGCCACCCAGCCGCTTCCAGTGATAGGCTTGTATGGCTCGCAGATTATTGCGACGTTGGTCTTCCTCTCCCGTGTTGCTTGCGACAGCAGGGCCTGAGCAGGCTCGCAATGGTTGAGGTATAGCTGTGTAAACTTCATTTTCTGTTGGCCAGGCCCCTCCTAAGCACTGGGATTCTGCCGCTACCAGCAATGTGTTTGGAGTCATTGTTCCTATCCTTGCAGAGCATGCACTATGGCTCTTGTTTACAGTCCTTAGCCAGATGATTCTTTTCTCCGCATCGTCGGCACAGATTCGATCTGTCCAGTTCACTCTTGTAGTGTCTTGCAAGGTGTCCAAACTCTAGGCATCTGAAACATCTGGTGATGTTTATCCGCTCGCGGATTCTTGATTCTTTTTCGCGCTTTCTGCTGGCAGTCTTGTCGTCGCCGTTTGAGTTTGGCCATACGCCTTACGGATGCTTATATTCTCTGGGGCTATGTCCAATATTTGAATTTGTCGCAGATGTCTGGCGTGATCTCGTCCAGGTCCTTGCACTCAATAGAGACTCGGTGGGACAGCGTCCGGACCTTTGCATTTTCACTTAGCGATACGCCCACCAGGCTCCTAAATGCTGCGCTATTCTCTCCCGAACTCCTAAGCTGAAGACGCAGTTCTTTTTTTGTGCTCATTTTCGTCACCGCTTTTCCGAGCTCGCCCAGTTTCTCATCGGCTTTAATTTTCCTTAGTATCTCTGAGTTGTCCACCGTGATGGGTCTGCCCAGGCCGTCCTCCAGGATCTGCCTGTCCACACTCGAAGATGATGTGGTTGGCGTCCTCTAAGATTCCTCTGCCGCACCACGAACACTCGTCTGTGTTATCGTGGCTGAATCGCTTCAAATAGCTCCTGAAGCATCCGTGGCCGGGTAAGTGCTTCGTTAAATAAAAGTTTGTATTACCATTCTTGCGGTTTATCCAGGCTTCCAAGTTTGGGATAAGCGACCCCAGCGTGATTGCCATCGTGCTATGCTCTGCCTCCTTTGTAGTGTATTCATATACACAAATATATAAATACATAACTCAACTTTGTAACACCTTGTTGCAAGTCTAAACAAATATAAATATATACAGTCAAGCGCATAGCATAAATATGATCGTATATATGTATACACATACACATGCACATACATGCATACAGAGTGGAGCAAATGATGCCACTTGAGCAGGCCAAGACACTTGCACTTATGTATAAGTACACCCGCTCTCTCTCTCTCTCTCTCTCTTTGTAGCTGTTAACCGATTACAGAATTAGTATATACGTGTGTCCATAGGCCAAGTACATTATATTGACTTTGAATAAATTCATTCTTATGAACAATGTAAACAAGCATTGACGTGCTTTTATCTATCAGTTTGAAACATCTATAAGTGGAACACTTACAATACTATATAAGTGGAAGATTCTTTATTACATGGCGACCGTGACTTGGTCACGATTGACCTGCCTTTAGGCCGTAGAGCAACTACAAAAGAAAAACGAGAAAAAAGGGCTATATTCGGCACGCCGAAGATTTAATACCCTTGCAGACCTTATCTTTTCGTAATGCTCGTAGTGGTTTGCCCGTATCTAAGAAGCACAGGAAAAGCAGTTAATGCCGACTATGGTTAAGTAATCTTGAAAAACAAAAAAGTTTTCCATACAACTTAATCTTCGACCGATCGTCCCTATGGCAGGTATATGATAAAGTGGTCCCATGCTGATATGATTTTGCATATATATGAGGAGTATAGTAACACTAATAAGTGCCGAGGTTTGTCAAGATATCTTGATAACCAAAAAAATTTTTCATATAAGAACCTGCTTTTCGACCGATCCATAATGGTTATCTTGAAAAACAAAAAAGTTTTCCATTCAACTTAATTTTCGATTAACCGATCCTATGGCAGCTTTATGATATAGTAGTCCGATGTATATAAGATTTTGCATTTATGGAGGGTCATTGTAAAACTAATAAATGCCGTGTTTGGTCAAGAGATCTTGAAAAACAAAAAATATTTCAACACAACAACTTAAACTTCGACCGATCGTCCCTATGATAAAGTGGTCCCATGCTGATAGGATTTTGCATATATATGAGGAGTATAGTAACACTAATAAGTGCAGAGTTTGGTCAAGATATCTTGATAAACAAAAATATTTTTCATATAAGAACCTGCTTTTCCACCGATCCAGTATGGTTATATTGAAAACCAAAAAAGTTTTCCATACAACTTAATTTTTGACCGATCGATCCTATGGCAGCTATATGATATAGTTGTCCGATGTATATAAGATTTTGCATATATGGAGGGAGCATTGTAAAACTAATAAATGCCGAGTTTGGTCAAGATATCTGATAATCAAACATACATTCATACAAGAACCTTATTTTCAGCCGATCGTTCCTATGACAGCTATATGATATAGTGGTCCGATCCAGCTGGTTTTTACATACGTACTGCGTGCAACAGAGGGAGGGACTTCTGCACAGTTTCATAAAAATAGCTTTAAAACTGAGAGACTAGTTCGCATAGAAACTGACAGACGAATAGATGGACATGGCTATATCGACTGATCAAGAATATATGTATATACTTTATGGGGTCGGAGATGTCTCCTTCTATGCGTTATACATTTCACGACAAAATTATAATACCCTCTGCAAGGGAATAATAAATCCCTTGTGGAATGCGCACATATCGAATGCTCACTGTAGTCAAGAATAGTACAATATATTACACATATATATACAACTTACAAGTACAAACACACAGAAACACTTTGTTGCAGTATTTACATAAATAACAAAGTCCAAGTGCGAGTGAAACATGATCACCCACTTATGCTTCATGTATCATAAATGCAGGGTCAGCGATCCCACGCTAACCGCCTAGCTAAGTGCATGCATATAGGCTCATAACTTTCTTAGCGCTGTTAACAGCAATAGATATAAGATATACATAATGCAGCCGCTCCGCTGCTGGAGTTACCGGCAGCGCAGCTACACGGCTTTAGCTAAGTTAATGCTGTGACGACTTGTAACAATTCATTCAATAAAGGAACATCATGCGACATGGCGACCATGTCATGGTCCGGGCCTCGTCTGTAAAGGGCACAAGGAGTGCTAAAGAAACTAAGACTACAACTGCAAAAAGAACCACGACTAAAACTACAAACCATAGGCCTAGGACATCAGCAGCGTCGAATCAACAAGCGCGAGGGGCACACCGCCACTTGCGTCATCGAGGGAGCATCATCGAGAAGCATAGCCTGTACAGCTTTGCGAAACAATAAGTAGAAATTTGTAAAAAAAAAAAAAACAAAACAAATGTTTCTATTATGAAGCAATAAGATTAAACCAATCATTTCTGTATGTATGATAATAGAATAAGAAAGACAGTTTTTCTTGAAAATACACAAAATATACCCTCAATGGATTTAATAGATACAAAGGCAGTGGACTCGACTCCAATGTCATAAATAAAGTAGAAAATCAGGGTTTAAGCCTAATAAGCACACTGTTACTAATAATTGTAATACTAATGTTAAGTAGCTTATTTTACAAAATAAATACACTTATTAATAAATGCCTTAAAAAGAGGTATTTGAGTAATACTAATGACTTGGATAAAATTTAAAAAAAGTTTTTAAGAATAAATTTATGATTGATAAAGATGATAGTCTATGATTCAATAATTAATTAATTTAAAAATTTTAATAATTGCCACGCTGTATTTCTGCATAATGCATTATGGGATGGTAACATATTTTGGCCAAATTAATTGAAATAAGGGAAAACTTCGAATAAATCATATAAATGTCTATCTCAGAATAGAATTGTTCATGCGGCAACTGTCAATAAGCATCAAAAATATTAATAGTGTTTAATCGATCACGAACGTTAATTCACGACCAAAGAGAAAAGTTAAATTATACGTTTCAAACTTTTTGATAACTATGGGAAATATAATTTGGATATGTCTATACCGACAATCCTAAATACCGCTTTGACAATTGAAACTGGTGAAGAACCGGAATCAATATAATCAGCAAGCAACTCTGACACCGAAATAAAAGAAAAGATCTACACGATCTAACAATACCTGCGGTATAACCCGAATTGATAGAAGAAGAAAGTTCTGATTCTGATACAAACCTCAGTGTTGTAGAACAAAAGGCCGTTACAATGGCAGATACCGCAGCCGCCATAAGGTCATACACAAGAGAAATATCGAGTGCGGTACCGGAATTCGATGGACAGAAAATCCAACTACAAGGATTTATTATGGCAATCAATGAAGATATTGCAATAAAAGAAATAAAATCAAAAATAAAAGAAACAACCCTGTACAAATTACAAAATGAAACCTCCATAGATGCAATTATTAAAGACTTGCAAACTATAATTGTGGGCGAAACATCCCAAAATATAAAAGCCAAAATGGCAACTGTACAGCAAAAACGAAAAACGGCCACGCAATATACTAATGAAATCGATTATTTACGAAAGCTTCTCGAAGCCTAGTTTATCGATGAAGGTATAGCGGCAGAACTTGCTAATACTCTAAGTACTAGAGAGGCAATTGATTCTATGATCAGAAAAGCCGAGCATGAGAGCATAAAAACCATACTAGAAGCTGGAACATACACAACAACATACAATACATTGGAAATAGTACGAGACTTACTGGCAATGTGAATACTGTATTGTATTTCAAAAGAGGTAATTTCTATCGTGGTAATGACTACAGAGGAAATTATCGTGGTAGAGAAAATGCCCGTTATAATAACAGGAGCAACTATAATAATAACAACAATAATCAAAATAACGGCAAAAGTAATAGAGAAACACGAATAGAAATAATTATAATAACCAGAACAGGATTAAAAATACTAACAATAACAATAATAATGTTAGAGTAGCCCACAATACTTCGGGAAACTCCCAACAGCCTTCAGATATTCAACAGTAGAACATTTCAGGGTTCACACCATCAATCTGGGTTTAAACATATTCGTATCCTTGCCACGTAGCAACAGAAAAAAACTTGTCTTTTTAACAGACACAGGTGCAGATATTTATATTTTAAAAGAAAATTCTGATGTCTTTCACGACATTCAAGCTCATCATATAATTAATATACAAGGGACTAACTTCAATTGAGATACAAGCAGATAAATATATAATCCCACAAGATTTTCATATTGTAGATTTTTGCAAATACATGTGACGGAATGTTAGTAATCGATTTTATTTTATAATGATAATTAAAATTTTCCGATTTATGATCCAATAACATACAGTTCTGGACAGCTGACTGACAGCACGCATTCGAATATCTCAAATCGGCATTAATAAACCCAACTCTGTTACAATTCCCAGATTTCAGCAAGGAATTATGCATAATAACTGATGCGAGTAAGCAAGCGTGTAAGTAAGCAAGCGTAGCAGCTTTAACTCAAAACAAAAATGTACCCCAACTTCCAGTTGTATACGCATCAAGATCATTCACAAAGGGTGAAAATAACATAAGTAGAACAGAACAAGAATTATCAGCAATTCATTGGGCAATAACACATTTTAAACCATATATTTATGGTAGACATTTCACTGTCAATTCAGATCACAGACCCCTAACGTACCTATTCTCAATGGTTAACCCGAGTTTTAAATGCACACGCATGAGATAGTTTTAATTTTACAGTAGGATATCTTAAGGGCAAGACCAATTATACCAAAAATCCTGCGCAGGAGATAAAGAATTGTCTATGGAATCTATAGAAAAGCTTCAAAGCCCAACGTATATGGAGTCATCAACAATGACGAAGTACGTAAAGTAGTGACCTTGCAAGAAAAAAAATATGCTTTGTTTCTTTAAATATGGAAAAAAAAGTACTGCGAGATATGATGTTAACGATTTGTATACTAATGGAATTCGTGACTTAGCTCAGTTCTTCCAAAGGCTTGAATTGCAAATTGGCACCGTGGGATAATATCTTTGAAAATGTTTTAATTGATAATTTCAATCAGATGGGCAATAAAATATTGAAAACATTAACCCTATGATAATAACTGAAACACCAGTAAACGCTTTCGACAGGGTTATAAAGTATAAGAATTCAATATTAACAGACATATGTAAATATCTAAAGATAGATAATATAACGTCCACTGCACACCTCAACCATACAGTTGGAATAATAGAAAGAAGTCATAGAACTTTTAAGGAATCAAAATATCGATAAGAATCAGCTTAAAAAACAGCTTATATCAAGAGAGAGTTCTCAGTTGAGAGTTTACTTTTGCTCCAAGATTTTTTTATATTTTTTGCGCTTAAATCCTGCTTTTTATTTCCAAAATGTTCATTTTAGTGCTTTATTTAAAAAGCTTTTATAACTTGTGCAAAGGGTTATCTGTTGTAAGTCTGTTATTATTGCGTTTATTAAACACGGCGTCAGTTCCCTATTGTTGTTATTGCCTGTTTTGATTGTTTTGCTTTGGTGCTCCCCTGTGCATACAATTGTTTGTGGATGTGTTCGCTACTGCATATTTCTCTTTGTGCATCGCACTCTCGCAAATTTTTGGTGTTGCTTTTGTGATGGTGGAGAGGTTCGGGTTCAGTTTTTGGCTTTCGTTTGGCCATCTACCAAAATAAAACGAACGGCCGTGGCTGTTGCCTAACCGGGTGCATAGGGATTGGAGGTTCGCTCTTCTTGCTAATGCTCGGACAATAGCTCGTCGGACTGGTCGGGGTTTTTTCCTTTCCCTTCTGCACTCACCATAAACACTTAGTTTAAGTGCGATCAAAAATAAAAAAAAATTATTGATTTAAGTAAATCCATTAAAACAAACAAAAAACCCGGATTCTAGTATGGGTACCATTAATGTGTTCCGACCGAACATCCAAATTCAAACTATTCAATTTCGCGTGAGAGAACTAAGTTGTTGATCGTCTCTCTTTCTCTTTACCCTCCCTACCTTGACAAGCAATAAAAAAAAATGGAATGTGGATGCTTGTCCCTATTTCAGGTTCTTAAACCATCACTATAAATTGCAAGCGGCTAACATGGGTACTTGACAGATAAAAAAATTAATTATGGAATTAGGATATCATATCAAATCAGCTAATACAATTCGTTTATTCACGTATTGTTCATTTTTTTGCCAATTAATAGAAAGGTGGGTATAACTCTATTTACAAAAATATACAGTTTCCAAACAAAATTTAAATGTAAAGATAATATGATGAATGTGCAATAACTAGTTTAAATCCCATAAAGAAATTAAGTGGAAGGAGAAATTCACCAACATTATCTTGAGACTTGACGAATAGTAATAAATTTACCGTCTTGCTAAATTAAACTGCATTTAAGTGTTCATATGTGTATATAAATACATACATATATCTATAGGCATTGTTTTAAACTCTTACTCACGCGATATTCTTCGAAGCAGACGTTGGGCCCAATGTACACGACGATTATGATCGCTGTTGCTAAATATTACAAAAGAAATTTATAAGTATATAAACACATGTATATATATATTTTTTTTTTTTATATATATATATATATATATGAGCAGCGGTCAAGGTCGGTGGTGTGGGAATTTCCTCTCGCTTTAACTTATTTAGGCATATTCATTGCATATTTTTGTTTTAAAGAAATTAGTAAAAGAAAAATTAGAGGAAACAAAAATTAAAACTAAGTATCTATTAGACGTCCATCTTGGAAACGTTAAATAATTAATGGAATTATATTGCAATGCTTCTAAGCAAGCGAAAGGGTACACCAAAAGTAATACAGACTCAGCTCCTTTCTTACTCTCTGCAGGTTACACTATATGCTTAGGGCATGCGGCCCCGACGGTACTGCATAAATAGTAAGCGTTTCACCCGCTTGACGCCGTTTTCCGAGGCTATGCCAGATGTTGTTCTTCGCAAGACAGCGCCTGATAAGTAAAATAGCAACAAAATTGGTCCTGCTGGGTTGCTAAGTGCGACACGTGCTCTTGGTGTTGCCCCTGTCTGGTCCGATCTCCCCCTCTGGTAGTGCCGACTAGTACGTCTAAATCTAGTCAACTGAGCAGGCACGGAAACTGTGGAAGCTTTAATTAGTTCCAAGTCTCAACACTAGCACATATAAAAACCTTTTCTTTAACGGGGTGACTATAATAACTGTTGAGTTAGAACTTGTTGCGAGTTTGTATATCTTTGAGATGAAAAGTACCGATGCATTTGCCTGTTTCATTAGCTAGTTGATAGTAGGCTGGGCTGACATATTGTACAACAATCGCGGGAATGAAAACTGGTGCAAGCTTAGAACTAAACTTCTTTTGCGGGCGAAGACTTTCGTACCGGCAGTAAGACTTTTGTTTCGGCTGCGCAGATTATATATCTTAGCATTTCTATTATGTGACTGAGCTACATTGTCTTTAGCTATCTGACGGATTACTTGTAAAGCTGTGGGCCTCTCAATAGCGGTGTCTTCGGATAAGAGGTTAAGTCGCTTTAGCAATAGTCATAGTCTTTACCGTTTAACATCATATTCTGTCCAAACGCTAAAAAAATATGGAGAGTACCCTGTACTTCGGTGAATGCTGGCTCTCAAGGCAGCACAAATGGCGTACAGCTTTTTATCCCAATTTGAATGATCTTTTCCGATATAGGCTCTAATAGCCGCTAACACTGATCTATTTACTCGCTCACTCGCATTACTTTGTGGCGAGTATATTGCCGTTCGAATGTGGATGATTCCATACCGGGTAAGAAAAGCTTTAAAGACACTAGAAATGAACTGAGAGCCATTGTCGGTCAGAATAGTTTCTGGCACGCCGAGAGTGCAAAACAGTGAGTGTGTAGTTGCAAGCTTTTTTGCAACCAATTAATTCTAACTGCTTGTGTGCAGCAAAATTCAAACACTTATGTATATTTGTTTTCGAATATATTTATTGCCGCGCAGGGCACTTAGTAGAGATTATGTTTTTATATTGTTGCTTGGCAGCCAACTCGAATTAGTTGTGCCTAGTTGGCGATCAAACGAAAGACTAAAAAACTATGACAATATGTAAAGCGAAAAAAAGCAAAGCAATGCAGAAGGAGAGTGGGCAGCAGCTTACAAAGAGCGCGCAAAAAACTATTTGCTCTTAGGCTGAAATTATGATTGTTATTTTCTGCTGTTGGATGTCGGTGTTGTCTCTGCTGTTACTTGACCAAACACTCTCCCCCCGTTGGAAGGCAAGGGCTTTCAACATCATCCTGTTTGGGCAGCAAACACAGCTTTCGTACAGCTCTTCGTATGATTCCAGTCGCAGTTTGAAGCACAGCAACTCTGGATACCCCATCAGATCCAGAGATCAGCTCTTGCACTCTGGCGAGTGGCCACTTCATCGGCGGTAGATTCTCATCCTTTACAAGGACAACATCGTTAATGGCGAGTCCAGGCTTGAGGTGAGGAGTGCGCCATTTGGAGCGCTGTTGAAGAAGCGTCAAATATTCTTCGCGCCAACGGGCCCAGAATACTTGTTGGAGATATGTGACGCGCTGAAAATAATTAAGCCGATTGAAGTTAAGTTGCCTTAGATCGGGCTCAATGTATGATGAAGATGGCGCTGTACCCAGGAAGTGTGCGGGTATCAAGACGTCAAGATCACCTGGATGCTCTGAAAGTTGAAGTAATGGTCGAGAATTGTTCGTTCTTGGCACCTACGAAGTTTGTCGCATTGTCAGACCAGATCCTTGAAGGTCGAGAGCGAGTCAGGATGAAACGTTTTAGGGCGTTTAAAAACGATATTGTGGACAAGTCCTTTGCAAGCTCTAAGTGCACCGCCTTTGTAGCGAAGCATATGAACAGACTGATATAGCATTTCACTGGTGGCCTGTTGCGCACTTCGTTCTTGTAGTAAAATGGTCCACAGTAATCAACGCCAGTGACCATAAAGGGATACGATGTATCAAGACGATCAGCTGGTAGGTCTGCCATTATATGCTCTGCCACTCGTGGCTTGGCACGAAAACAGATTATGCATTTGGCAACAATACTGGAGACTGTTTTCGACCGCCAATGGGCCAGTGCTGGAGCCGAATCGAAGACAATAAAGCGCGAGGTCCAGCGTGTAAGTTTCGTTTATAAAAGTGAACTATGATTGCTCGTATCACAGGATGCTGACGGGGCAATATAATCGGATGTCGCCGTCCACCGATGCGGAGTAGGCCGAAGTCGTCAAGGAATGGTGCAAGAGAGGCCATTGAGCTAGACGGTTTGACATGCCTTCCTTCCTTCAATGCCTTGTAGTCATCGCTAAGAGTAGCCATTTGCACTGAGCGCAACAACCAATGTGTGCCATGATCGTATTAAATCTGTTCAGAAGCAATTTCTGCTTTTTGCCTTACGAGGTTTAAATTGGGACCCTAATCTTCGGTTGCCATCCTATTCCATCAGGCTGCTTCTTCTTAATCTTCCGTCGTTAACCAACCGTAGGACAATTCTCGGTGTTGTCTATCTACATAAGTTGGTTGTTGGCGATATCGATTCTCCTTTTCTGTTAGGGCGTCTTCAATTCTCTGTTCCGGCTAGACCAACCAGAAATTACCGCCCCTTATTCCTATCGACGTGCACAACAGACTACGCTATGCACAATTCTTTTCGCGTGCTACGTAAAAATTACAATAGTTTGCATCACGTTTTCTCTACCGAACTTTCTCTACCCCTAATAAAATCGTTGCTTTCAGGATACCTTCGGGAAGTCACTGACCATTCCCAGCTATGAGCAGGGGCATGGCTATAAATTTTCCCCCACCGGGTCGGTGATTTCCCAATACTTACCCAATACTATCTCTTTATTCTATCTAATTAGCACTCTGCATATCTAGCATACAGTTCTCTACTATATTAACAATCTTCCTCCTTTCTTTTCTCCTATTTATGGTATATTCTTAAATAATATAGCAAATTAACATTATTTTTAATTTTACGTAAGAACACTTTTTCCTACTTACAGCCTTCTTTTTAGATGTAGGCTCTAATAGCGTCACTGACAAAATTAGCTGTGAAAAGGGGCACAGCTGGACTGGCAAATAAAACACCTCCATCGGTCGGCGATGCTATTTGAAATTTGTGTTCTCTATCTAGGCTTTTGGCATTTAATTTTTCTAATTGTATTTATAATGTGTTGAATAATTGGAAGACACTCGTTTTGTCGACCACATATAAATAAATAAATAAATAAATAAAAAAAGTGGTCAACAGTTAGTTCAGCTCCTCGGATTCGATTTACAAATTTGTAAACATAAGCAAAGACCCGCTGCAGCTTGGAAAACGAATTGATGAACTTGCAACCAATCGAGAGATCCGGTTGCGCTGCAGTTCCGAGGAGTACCTTGTGTCGAAGTTCTGGTAAGGATTCGACTGGTACACAGGAGGCAGGCCACTCTTCCTTTCCCTTACTGAGAAAACTCGGACCATGGGCCCATAATGGAGACCGGAAGAGCTCACTAGGCATCGCTCCTCGAAAAATTATATCCGCCTGGTTTAATTCAGTGGGAATATTATGCCATTCCATTCCAGTGGTGAGCTCTTGGATGGCTGCGACTCGGTTGGCAACGAAAACATTGAATTTCGAAGCATCATTGCGAATCCTGGCCAAAGTCACGGCAGAGTCTGACCAACAGTAATACCGACAGTCGAACACTTTCATTTGGCATATTTCGCTGAGAAGTTGAGCCAGTAATGCAGCTATGCGGGTTCCAGCTTTGGTACCGTGATGGTTTTCACAGGCGCGACACGCGATTTGGAGCATAAGAGACGCCCTCTGGTGTTGCCATGACACTTTGAGACTATAGACGCATGCTCCATAAAAGCTTAGGCTGGCATCACAAAATCCGTGAATCTCCACTGTACTGTCTGATGAGAGTGCTCGACGGGGATACTAGAATTGCTGAGTATACTCAAAATCAGCGCAGAAGTTGACCCAGGCTGTGCTTAAGTGTACGGGCAGGCTCTCATCTCAGTCCAGCCTTTCTCTCCAGAGATCCTGCATAAAAATTTTCGATTTTGTTATTACGGGACCAACAAGACCAAGGGGGTCGTAAAAGCGAGCAATTGCGGAGAGTATTGTCCGTTTTTTCAGTCTGGAGGGCAACCTCAGTGGAGAGAGGGAGAAAAGGAAACAGTCTGAAGCGGAATCCCAAACGAGGCCTAACGTTTTCCTGATGTCACTGCCATCGTCAAACTTAAGCAGCGTTTCTCTATCCTCTTCCGGTATGCTTTGGAGTACAGCTGTAAAGCTGCAGCCTAAAGTTCCCCTTAGCGAATAGTCCCAGATGTTTGCTTCAATATCTCAATTGCTTCTTGAGCACAGCTACCACCAGAAATGAGATAATCCACGTAGAAATCTCTTTTAACAATGTCAGAGTCAATAGGGAAAGTTTTCTGCTCATCCATGGCCAGTTGGTGCATAGCTCGCACTGAGAGAAACGATGCTGGTTTTGTGCCGTAGGTGACGGTGTCTAATTTGTAAATCTGCATCTTCTGATGCTGAGACTCACGCCACAAGATACATTGAAAATAACTGTCTGCGGGTTCGACTTGCATATATCGCCTGTCAGGGCGACTGCAAATGTACGAAACCGCATCAGTATCGAAAACAGCTTCGGTTGGATGGTAGGACCTGCCATCAGTGCATCATTCAGCGAGTGTCCAGAGGTAGTAACTGCCGAGCCATCAAACACAACCCTTAGCTTGGTTGTAGTGCTATCCTCCTTCAGCACGCAGTGATGTGGCAGGTAGTACTTGCATTGGCCCCGTGCAGCTAAGGTAACAAGTGACATGTGACCCAAGTCAAGATATTCCTTGATAAATGCTGCATACTGGGTTTTCAATACTGGATTGCGGTCTAGTTTTCTTTCTTAGTTCAGGAATCGACGAACCGTCTGTTGATAGGAGTCACCCAGCTGATACATGCCTAGTCGTAGCGATAAACGAACTGAATAATCGCCAGTCGACAGACGTTTAAAATTGGCCTGAAAGTGTGCCTCACAGTCGCGTTCCTCCTTGTTTGGTAAGGACTCAGGCTCGGTGCAGCATTCCAATTCCCAAAAACGACGGATTAATTCATCCATCTGTGTATTCGGCTGCAGATGCGAGTCAACTAGATCTGGATTCACCATTGATCTCATGGCCATGAATGATGATTTTCCTGCATGTGAAGCACCATCCGTAGCCACCCAACCAAGGCGAGTCTTTTGCAGTATCGGCAGTCCAGCAGCTAGTTTAATCTGGCCGACGCATAGCAGATCGAAGAACAGACTGGCTCCAATCAACATGTCGATTTGCTGAGATTTAAATAATTCAGGATCAGCGAGTTGTATATTTGATGGAATGTTCCATGATGCAGGGTCAATGCCTCCTGCATCACCAATGCCAGAGACGATTGCTGTTGAATTGAATTTGCGCAGCTGGAGCTGATGAGCAAGACGAGAGGTGATGATGTGCAACTGCGACCCAGAGTCGAGCAACGCACGGCAGGGCACCAAGGAGCCAGCGCGATTTTTCACGTTGATGACGGCAGTGGCAAGCAACAACATCGTGCTTGAGATGCTGGGCGGTAGTAAGAGGTGAAGATAAAAGTGCCGCCAAGGTGTTTTGGGATGATGGTATGACGTCCAACGGCGCATCATCCTCCCAGCTAGCTTGCGTAACGCTATCTAGTTTTTGCAACAACGTATGTACTATGACGCAACCGGCGATCTGTTCCACACTGCCCATCGATTTTAAAGCACGTAGATGAGAGTTGAGCTTATCTGAAAATTCGCGCAGCTGTGCCGTCGCACCCTTATCCACCTTTCTCAAACCCAAAATTTCAGCGATGTGTGCCTATCGAGCAGTTCTAAAGCAGCAGCATAATTAGCGTTTGAAATTTTCAATGAGCTAATTGTATCCAGTGCTGTTCCTCTAAGGCATGACCGTAGATGCTGGAGTTTTTCAATGTTGGTCAAATACGGCTCCTTGTCAATGACCGTGGTGAACAGGTTCGAGAAATCGGCCCATTCTGTGTAGCCTCCACTAAACTCCGGCAATTTAAGTTGAGGCAATCGAGAGTGGTTTGGAACAACAAAGGTAGAACGCGAGTCATCGGCTGCGGCTGAATTGAAGGTGGAACAATGCGGAATCTGCTGAACCTTGCTTCGATTTCCGCGCTCGCTTTGAAGGGACAGCCGTAGCTGCCTAATAGTTGACTCAAAACTTGTCTGAAGATCCTCCTCAACGCTGGCATGATCCACCTCCAACAAACTATCACAGACTGTCTCAAATTTCGACTGCAAGTCAGATGCCATGCTTATGTAATCTTGCAGCTCGTAGTCATCAACATCGCGAAGTCGAGCGGGATCAAGTTCCGAGGACAATCTATTGAGTCGTCACTTAAATTCTTGATCTTTATTTTAAAAACAGCAGCCTGGTTTCCAACCGCCACTTGACTAGCTGATGTCGCCTCATCATTTCCATTTGCACTTGCACCTTCATCAAACATTATGAATGTAGCGCACAACAAGGTTCACACAGCCGAACTACAATACAAGTCTGATCGCACAAGTGTTCGTTCGGGCGAGATAGCGTATAGCTGGTTATAACGCGCAACGATTAACGGGGATTTGCTACGGCGTTTTTGTACAATAACCAAATGTATGCAGATGCGCAAGCAAACGGCTCACCACACCGCTGGGCCCGAACTTATAAACTGTCCGTTGACACGACAAGAACGAAGTACAAGAAAAATAGAAAAAAAGAATTCACGTCGGGGTCCCCAAAATGTGTAGTTGCAAGCTTTTTTGCAACCAATTAATTCTAACTGCTTGTGTGCAGCAAAATTCAAACACTTATGTATATTTGTTTTCGAATATATTTATTGCCGCGCAGGGCACTTTGTAGAGATTATGTTTTTATATTGTTGCAGCCAACTCGAATTAGTTGT
Source organism: Drosophila borealis (assembly GCA_035045885.1). Lineage (NCBI taxonomy): Eukaryota > Metazoa > Arthropoda > Insecta > Diptera > Drosophilidae > Drosophila > Drosophila borealis. Next base: position 4,228 of record JAWNOR010000358.1, on the reverse strand, counting down.
GCCTAGGTTGCGATCAAACGAAAAACTAAAACTATGACAATATGTAAAGCGAAACGAAACGAAACGCCAATAAGACGCTCGCCGGTTAGAGCGAAGGGCAGCGGGAGTCAATTCAAAGCAAAGCAATGCAGAAGGAGAGTGGGCAGCAGCTTACAAAGAGCGCGCAAAAAACTATTTGCTCTTAGGCTGTAATTATGATTGTTATTTTCTGCTGTTGGATGATGTCCGCAGCCGACAAACTTTACAATTGACTATATATTCATGAATTTGGGCCGACATTTTTGGCCAAAACAAGTATCTCTTGAGTTTCTCTATTGTTTTCCCGATGCCACTGTGTGCAGCGTTAGGGGGATTGTGGGCTCTCTCTATCACTTGTAGGGTGAGAGACGAAGGTATCCAGAGTTTCCAGGATTGTTTCTCCTGAATGCTATATCCCGTCGCTGGCTCAATACGTTTATATATAAAACCGTTGATTATCTGTAAATCTGGTAATCTGGATTGGTTAGAAATATTGTCTATCAGATCCAGATAGTTTGGCGATTTGAATTCGGGTGAAGACAGGTCAACTATGGGACCTTGCTCCTCGAATTCCGCAAGCTCTGTCTCATTTTGACGCGATAGCGCATCAGCGACAACATTTTGTGTACCGCTACGATGCGAGACTTTAAACTTGAAGCCCTGTAATTTGATCACCCATCTACCTTGACGTCCTCTGAGATCCTTCTGTCTCATGAGCCATTGTAAGGAAGAATGATCAGTTATTACTTCGAAGTTCTGTCCTTCTATATACGCTCTAAATTTAAAAATACCTCTTATTACGGCTAAGCATTCCAGATCGGTCACACTATAATTCCGTTGGGCCTTTGACAGTTTCTCTGACATGTATGCTATTGGAGCCTCCTCTTCCTGTTCATTTAGTTGAGCTAGAACGCATCCTAAACCAGTTGTGCTAGCAGCGCAAACTAATCTAAAAGGTTTTGAGAAGTCGGGTGTAGCCAATACAGGTGCAGAAGTTAAAAGTGTTTTCAAGGTGTTGAAAGCGGAATCAGCATCAGTGTTCCATTTCAATACTTTCGATTTCTTTAGCAACTCTGTAAGCGGAAAGCTAACTGTAGCATAATGATTAACGAAACGTCTGTGCCATCCAGCGAGTCCAAGAAAACGTCTCAGTTGTTATACACTTTTTGGTACAGGGAATTCGTTAATAGCTTGTATTTTGCTAGGGTCCGTCTTTAGTTGACCATACCCAATTATAAAGCCCAAATATTTAATTTCCCGCATACAAAATTTTGATTTTGCGATGTTGGTTGTTAAAGTCCTTTGCTGAGATTGTAGAGCTTCGTTTATATAGTTAATTGTCCCTACATTTGGACCATTGTCCACGGACTTATTTCTATTGCTGCCTAGAGACATGCAACTACCTAAATATTCTCTATGATTTCTATTCATAGACCTAGTTTGCATACTTCGCTTGGGCGTGGCTCCTCGCCCATTTCCGAATCGCTGACCTCCTGATAGCTGTACTAGTCGAACCATCTTGGCAAGGTAGAGTATTTCGCGATAGAGTTTCGTCTGTTTCAGCATTACCAGCTGAGTGTAACTCCGCTGCCAGTGTATTGTTCATAAATATTAATTGCCCTGGGTTGCAGTCTGCCTCATATACTGGACATTTTGGGGTTGTCTTTAGTGTATTGCTTATGCAAACGTCGTGAAAACGGTGTTGACAAGGAGTAGTCGCAGATAGCTGTTCTGCTTGCAATTGCTCATGGCAAATGCCACAAAATGGATCTTGCGCGTTAATCGCTGCAACTATGCTCTCTGTGCTTCGTCTCACTGTCATAATGAATGCAATCTATTGCTTGTTTCCAAACAACGAAAGGAAAAACTAAATAGGACTTATATGATTTATTATTTATGCTTATTTATTCTATCTGTCTTTTTCCCACTTGTTATTGCTTACAATCCTTAAGCAAATCTGAGTAGTTGAATTTGTGCTATTTATTTTACTGGAGTCTATTTCTGATTTGGATTTTTACTGCTCATGGACTACTAGACAACATCCGAAATATTTCCAGTTTGTTGTAATTCCAAATGGTCCTTGAAACAATTAACACAAATTTGGATTATAACTCCCTCTTTTCCGATCTTACACGCTGCTTAAAGAACTAGTAATTAATTGTGGTCGACTAATCCAGCAATGCCTGAATTACAATTGCAAATTCCTACAACTAACTACTGTCTGAAGACAACGTATTTTCCCGAGAAAGGGGCTTAACAGGGTAATTCAAAAATAATAGGTAGTAAGTGATATGGTATAACTTCGATTTTCGATTAGGGATTGTTGTGCACTAGGTGTTAGTCGTGCTTAATCAGTACACTTATGACCTAGAAAAGTCACTTCATGCATGAAAAATGAACATTTTTTTAAATTAGGCTGTGTTGCCTACACAAGTCAAAAACGGTTGTTAAGTTTTTGATCATGTGGTTTTCGGAACAACCGATGACGATTAAGTCATACATGTACAAGAAAGCTTGTGAAGGTTCTAATCCAAAGCGATGGTCATCTTTCTTTGAAAAGAATTAGGCGCTATCTTAAGAAGTATAGAGCTGTTATTTTCTTACACAGTCGGTTCTAGAATTTTATCCAAGATGAGTTTTTCGACTTGATTATTAATTTCTTCTTTATAAGTATGAGGAATTCTGTAATTTTTAATGTACACTGGCTCAGTATCTTTTAGTCTTAGTTTCTGTTTATAAAAAATATTGGTCGTTAGGATTCGGTTTAGAGTCCGAAAATGTCTGCGTACTTGGTGCAGAGATCTTTTAATTGTGTTTTAAATAGTGGGGGAAAGTTCTTTTTTAGTTTTTCCATCACCGTTTCTTGGCGATCTTTATTAATATCAAGGACTGTTTCGTAGTCACTTAGCTTTTATATTTTAATGTCATTAAGGTTTATTACTTTTACGGAACTTGTGGTGTTTAGTATTCGACAAAAGATTGTGTTGTTATGGTTTTGGTAATTTTGGTTATAGTTACCGCGACCATTTAGTCTACCTCTGTGGGTATTTTGGTTATTATTACCTCTACCTCTGTGGTAAATTACTGTACTGGCACTTCCAGTCATTTCAGTACTGCAATGGATGAATGACGAAGTTTCCTGCTTCTAATATAATACGAAGCTTATCGTTTGTCGCAATTTTTGGTCTTGGCAGAAATTGATTCTTTGGTTGAGAATTTGTCTGTGTTGACAGGGTCTAGGCCATCATCAATATATGGTGCTTCGACTTGCTTTCGCAAGTTGTCTATTTCAACAGTGAAGCTGTGGAGCTTTTTCCTTTTTGTTTGATATTAAACAGTTTCGCCTTTAGTACGTCAGGGGATTCACCTTTTATGTTACCCTTCTATCTCTGGATTATAGCAGAAATTGTTCTTTCATCTTGTACTTTGTACAAAATGGGTCGTTATTTTTGATTTGATAACTTCGACTTCTTACGTATTCCCTATCTAGGACAGAATGTCAGAATGGGGTGATTCCTCCAGTGTTTTAAGTTCAGTGTCAGATTCCGTGTCGATTATTAGCTTTGATTCATTCAATTCTTCAAGTTGACTTTCATTAAACTCAGCATGAAGTTTCAAATCATCGTGTATGTTTATCTGGATGTTTCTTCTGATGCCAATGTTTTTCAATCTTGTATTTAGGGATTGTAAAAGTTTTTGAGACTGCTTCCCATGTTCTGTTGTAAGTTTATCGGTTTATTTGGTAACAATATAAACAATATTGTTGTAAGTTATACTGCCGGCCGATTCGGCGCAGACGCAGACCACCAGCCGTTCAATGTGAAGCAGACGCTTGGTGTGTTTGTGGTTGTGTGCGAGGTGCAGTCAATTCTCCGGAGGGGTTCCGCGGTGGCTCAAGGTTTTCCTCATCGTTTAACCGTTGGGAGTTATACCGTTCCGACTCGGTCTCCAGAGCTGTCTTTAGGTACACCACATGCGTGGCGGGGTTGGCCATTTCCCCCTTGGAGAATTGTGATGTTAATTGGGAAAATACCTTGATTTGCAAATCAGTAAACATTAAGTATTGCGCCTTGTGGGTATGCAACGTTTCCCGCTTTACAGGTGGTGTGTATCCCGGCTACGATTAGCAGCGCCCTCTATCGTTGGTTAACAGCGCTTAGTAAGACGGCCAAGATCTGCAGCGCCACTACCGCCGTGCTAGGTACCTTGT